>JACBWV010000535.1:5000-103469 GCA_013435795.1 Chlamydomonas sp. ICE-L
TTTTATTATTTTATTCTTTCTTGTGGGTATGGTGTTGCGTGCGAACTCGACTGCCCTCTTCCCAGTCTCTGGGTCTTCGAATCATTTCCATTTGTTGTGATAGAACGGACAGATGGAACGCTGTGTCCGTTGTCGTTGTTATCGGGCATGCAAATGCTGTCAGTGTTCTTCGTTGGCGTGAAGAGTTTTTGAATTCGGTTGCGAAGTTGGGATTCCCTTCTTGTGCTCGTGTGTTGTTGGTAGGTTATTGAACGTCAAAACGAATCTGGCAAAATATGTTGGAGTTATTCGCGGCAATGGTTCTGTATCGTGGTCACGACTTGGTCCGATGCGTGTTGAGTATGAAGGCAGGATGCTATCGACAAACCTCACTCGGTAATTCTCACGATTTCTTTGTTTTGGGAGATTCCTTGGGAATTCGCGAGCATCATTTTGTGCACTCGTTGGGTTGCCGGACAAGTATAGTACTCCTTTTATTGTCTTGTTTGCGACTGCGCGTTTCACAATCTTGGATCCCACTTCCACGATGTCTACTTCGGTGTTGGGTGTTTTTCCAGTCCATGACAGCGTAGTCTTGTACTAGTAGGATCTGTGTCGACATTGTTTTCGTGCGTCGCGCATGGGTGGCAAGCCGTTGAGGACGCGTTTGATGAATCTGCTTAGTGAGTGTAAGGTGACTTCATTTTAACAAAGTGTCTAGACTACCTTAATGTACCTGTATTGTGACAGATTTTCGTCTGCACGATGAGTGCGTTTTTGCGATGCCCTGTGACCAACATGATGTTCAAATTCGCTCGGCGTCGCAGTCTTCATCTGGTCCTAAAGATGACAGCTTTTGGTACTTTGACATGTCCGCAACTGCCAGAGCGTCGCTCCCGTCAAGGACCCTGCATCTACGAGAGCAACCACTCCTATGCCCGGAATTCTTATGAACAGTTCATGTCGAAGAAATCCGGTAACGACGTGACGCTGCCTCGGGCACACAACATCCCTTGCCCCACGTGCGTCGCAACACGATGATGCGATGGGGATCTTCCTCTGTTCTCTTCATCAAGTACGACGCCGACCTGAGTCTTACTTTGGCGAACGGTGCGACACTTTCTGGAAACAGGTGGAGGTCGCTCATGCTGCCGAGATTCTTCTAAGAATGCTTGCCGCGGATTCTCCTAAGGATGCTGCCGCGGATTCTCCTAAGGATGCTGCCGCGGATTCTCCTAAGGATTCTCCTAAGGATGCTGTCTCGGATTCTTCTAAGGATGTTGTTTCCGCGGATTCTCCTAAGGATGCTGTCTCGGATTCTCTTAAGGATGTTGTTGCCGCGGATTCTCCTAGTGATGCTGTCGTGGGAGAGAGGAAGTCTGTCAGTTTCAGGTCGGTGTCTCGCAATCGGAAAGCTGTCCCCGCACGGAAAAAAGTTGTAAAGAAAACAGTTGTATAAAGGCAAAAAACTATCGACACAGAGAGAAATTACCTTTACTGCTTATTTGATGTCTTCTTTCGTCACTCAGTCGTCTTCCCTGACTACTTACGAGCGCGCCAAGGTAATCGGTATGCGCGCCGAACAAATTGCTAGGGGTGCTCCCGCATTGATCGACGTCCCCCGCATGATGGGTTCTCGTCGTTTTGACGCTTGCGAGGTTGCAAGCGCAGAGCTTGACGCTGGATTGCTGCCTCTTGTGGTCGCTAGGACTTTATCAGACGGCAAGACGGAGCTCGTGCGCATTTTTAAGTCGTCCTCGACTTCATGATTTTTTGGCGGGCAATCAATCAATTTCGTCTTGAGAAGATGACAACCAATGTAGCGAGGAGTGCGATCATCTCTATTGCAGCATATACGTGCACACGTTTCTCCCACGAGCGTCGGACCATGTCTCCTGCAATCCTCGCGACGGGTGCCGGTAGATCATCGTCCACCTCGAGCGCTGCATCGAGGATGGCGACTGCTTCTCTGTGCCATCGTAATACGCACATGCCGTACGTGGCGCTGAAGACGATGATTGCCGCAACTAGGGAAGCTATGACGAGACGGGTTGCTCCTTGTGCCTTGGTCGCAAATAGGAATGCGGCTAGCGCAAACCCAATACCGGACAAGAGGAACATGTTGCGTGCTCCGCTGTGATATGCGCTTTGAATCTGTGTACTGCTTGTCAATGCAGCTCGCATAGCCTTACCGACCATTGCTGGCGAATTTGCACGCGATATCCCAGCTTGCAGGTGTGGTAGGGTTTTGGTTGGACATATCGGTATCTGTCTTGTTTATGAGTTTCCTCGTTTCGACCAAGGTGTTCTTACATAAGAATGCAAAGAGGGGGGATGCGTGCAGGGACTGTGTTAGTAATGGGTACACGAACGACGTCGCGAGCATGTTGTTCTACATATTTTCATGTTTTCTAGTTATATTCACGATTGGTTGTATCGTCTGGAAACTCAAGGGGAAAGGGAATATTTAAGAATTAGAAAGTGCTAATGAGGAAAAAATGATATAATGCCAACGCAATGAAGATGCTGATGCGTGTTCATTTGATGGTCGGTGTATAAAATTTATATACAAACTCTCTGATAATGAAGATTATCCATATCAGGGAGACGACGAACCACGTTAATGCGCGTGCGCTCATGGACATGGATCCCAACACGCCGAATGAGTCGACATTAAGTGACATGAAGGTGCTCGAGCTTTGTTCCATGTCCGGGAAATTATGAACTTCTGTCATTGAATCAATCGGTCTGATGTTGTTGCCGTGTTAAACTCGTCGAAGGTAAAAAAAAAACAGTTGTTCTCGAATAATTACTTATTCGCGACCCTTGCAATCCTTGAGCAAAGACACAATCCTGGGGATTGTGATGAGGAGGCGCTTCTTGCGCTGGATCTTTTTGTGCTCGATGTACTTGCGGTACGTGCGCTGGATCTTGCGCGCCGAGCACCACGCTCGCAACCACTGGGACGCTATGTTCTGTGCAACGTCCCATTCCTGATTGACGAATCCATCAGATGACACCCAATCGATCATCTCGTCATCAACCTCAATGAACAGACTGCTTACAATCTTGCGTGTGAGGGTAATGTAATCGGAACACCAAGAATTGTACGGGAAGACGGCTTCCAAACCAAGAAGCATGCCTTGGAAGCGGGGATCGCATATGTATTCGTCCGGCGAGACTGTCATCAGATTGATGATAAACAGCTTGGCGTGGTTTCCGTCGGTGAAGTCGTTGGCAGTCAATTCTCCGTGGCAGACCTTTTGTATTTCGTTGTCCCACGATTGAACGGCGAGCTTTGCAAGTACCTCCCAAACGCGCGCCATGGGCAGAATGAGTTCTCTTGCGCGATCGCACAATGGATCCAACGGAATGCCCGAAGTGACATTGGCAACATCGTTGTATAATTCAGTAAAGTTTGCCATTGTGTTTGTGGGTATTTGTGGGTATTTGTGGGTATTTGTGGGTGTTTGTGATTATCGGTTTCTTTTATGACAATTCAATTTTTTTAACTGTCAGTATTTTACATGACAGCCTATATTGATGCGCACGAGTTTGACTTTTAAGGGTACTTTGAACATGTAAATTCAGTGTCTTTAGCCTTGAATTTTTTGTGTCAATCACCTGAAGACAGTATCTGTATTGACAAGATCGGTTACAAATCTTGAATTGGTCAACTTTTCAGAATCCCCAAAATAGAAGGTGTCCCAATATCAAATGTCCATAGCTGTATGCAGACATATGTTTCTTCAACTTGCTGCCCCCCCCCTACGTTTCCCAAAAGCAACGATCTGCAGTCTGGATGATTAGAAGGTGTCCCACTTTATTTGAGAACTACTTTATATAGTGTCAGTCAGGTATTATTAATGTATGAATCCCCTAAGAATTTCATCGTATCCAATACGGTGAAAAGTGATATTGTTTCGGTAAGCGGAACAACTATTTCCATCGCCGATGTGGAGTGCAATCCGAAGTCGACAGGGGCCTTCCGAGTTTGCTCTCTTAACGTGAGTCGCTGGGAGATCCCCACGTCTCCTACCCCCCTTGACAACGAAGGGGATATGATTTTACGTTGCCTCCCTGACAGAGTTATAAATCTGTTGTCGAAGCTGGAGCCCGACGTTGCCTTGTTCCAGGACTTCGGTCCCCTTCCGGAGTCCATCGTCGAGCTGACGCGCGCGTACATCGGTGCGTCTCGTGGCAATGTTAGCACGACTCGCAGGGCAGGAAGGGTTGGTCGAGTGCGCGTTGGGTATTTGGAGATAAACGACATGTTGAGTAAGTTGGCATTGTTGCCGTCTGATGATAAGGAGGCGTGGGTAGATGGTTTGAGTGTGTATTCGGCACGCGACATTAAGTTGTTGTCAGCTAGTTCCTCAAAATCCTCCAAGCGTTTTCGAAAGGTTATGGTACAGACCGGTAGGCCCAATGATGGAGGCGGCATCGTGATTTACAATGTTGGGCTTGGTGACCGCTACGAGCCCGGACATACACACCCCAAACAGAAAGGTGCTATCATACAGAGTTTGTGCGACAACATCATAGATGAGCGGAGCAAAAAGGGTGCGAGAATGATCATGGTCATCGGTGATTTCGGGAAGAATAGTACCGCTTTGTCTGACAATCTCCGCACATGTGGAATGATTATGCTGAACGATGACACCCCCACGACCCTAGACGGAGGTGTTTCTGACCTTTGTTGGGTAAGAATAGAGTTGTACCGTGCAAGTTACATCCGGCCTGTGCACAATCGGGGGCAAATAGTTATTCCCCTTATTGACGTGTGTCCCCACCACTTCCCTGTGTGCGTGGACATTGTCTGGCACTCTGAGAATGATGATGACGCATTAGCCATGCTTTCTGTATCGCGTTCGTTGCTAGAGAGTTGTCTGTTACACACGCCGGGTGTAGATCGCATCGGCGGAATCCATGTCCGTGAGAACTTTTCTTTTGATGGAAGAAGTTCGCGGAAAGGCAATTCCTACAAGAAGAAGAATTTTGGAAAGTCATCATCATTCGTAATGTTCACGAACTTTGTACATACCCAACGTGTGAGAACCCTTTCGATAGGCAACACTGCTGGTGCGGGGTTGTTCCCGCCCTTGGTGGAAGGCGTGCTGTCATCATACGGTGTGTTTGTGGAGGCTGTAAACGGATGGTGGGTCCTCGACGTTGCGGGGCGCAAACACGTTTGGGGGTACATGATCAACGTCCCTGAAAAGGTGTGTGACAACATGGCGCCGCTTTATGTCCACTATTGTAAAGAGTACATTCCGATCGATTACATCGAGTACTCACGTTGGCTTGCATTGGGTCCTGCGCATTCTAAAAATAGTACAAGTAGTGTAATATTATTGCCTAAGGTTCCTTCGTACCGTCATTTTGTGAATAACACGAGCGACGCCTTGTGTGACTTAATCCGCGTTCCTTCGAGTGGGGGTGGGAGGTCAGTGCTTCGGTTTGATGTGAACGCCTCGAACGATCGTTACGTCGGAATAATGAGGGTATTTACTCCTCTGCGACCGCCTTTAAGACCCTAGACTGTTTGAAGAAGACGCCGCGAGTGTGGACGCGCTTCACTGAGTTGAACATCGCGCTTGCTACCGGTCGCTTTGACGCTGTGCAGAGTAGGGAGACTGTGGCGTTTTCGGACTTTCCTTTGTTGTGGGAGCCTATTTTTACATACTACAATGAAGTCCTCACAGTTGCGCGAAAAAACCTAAAGCGTCTGCAAAACAATGCTGAGGATGACGACGTGTTGCCTCCACTCATCATGTTCCGTTCACAGAACCCCTCTTCGGGGTTTTTGACGACCAAATCATTCGGGGATCTTGTGGAGGGTGATGTCGTTGAGACAAATACATTTACATTCACCACTTACTCATCGCATACTCAGTCGATCGTCCTGTCCAAGTCCTACGACATGGAGGTGGTTTACGTCGTCCCCACATTCCTTATCCCTGAGCTTTTCATATTGTCCGAGGCATCGCAGAGCATGGGGAAGATTAACAACCTTCCGTGTCTATTTCTCCGTGAGGAGATCATGATCCCGCCTTTTGCCTTGCACAGGGTACTCCGTGTGTGTAACGGGTATGTCGAGACTCCGAAGGGGACTTCGACGAACATGGTCCACAGCGGGACCGGAGTCGCCGTGTTCGAAAAGATCCGGATGTACTGGTCGGACAAAACCACCTCCGAGGAGTCTTCTTGTTTCTTGCGTCGCTTCGTCGTCGTGGAGATGCTAGGGTTTTCAAAGAATCTTATTTTGGAGTTCGACCGTGTCTACGGGACGGACTTCACTACTCTTTACAAATCCCGCACGCTCATTTGAAATGTTGCAACAGGTTAAAAAAAGATTGCGAGAGAAGCAAAGCAATCAAACATGGAGGGCGCTCAACAACTCGATATATCCGATGACGCTTGGAGTGCGTCTTTGGTCCCTCATACTTCCTACACACGCTTGGCATGCCCCCTTCTCTCCAGCCCATCGCTCGCTCTTTTGCCAATGGTGACACCCGAGGACGGTCTCTCGTCCCGGCGCACGGTCGCCGCAGGGAGACGTAACAACGAATATGATGAGGATATGTGCGAGTTTCTGAGAATTCGCTTCACTCCTGAGGACGTTCCCGACGAGGCGGGATTCCTGATGCGCCACGACGTGAACAGGATTTCCTTCGATTTGCGTCATGCATCTCTTTCGGTATCCGAGACGGCTCTGGACGCGTCGGACGGTGTAGTGTGCTCTGTAACTAGGACGGTGCGCGTGTTGCAGACGCTTCCTTGTGTTGCAATGCAGACTCTAGATGTGACCCGCGCCGTGTCAGACAAAGCGTTGTTCATAGACTATTTCGTCCGTGCACCGATTTCATATGGTAATGGTGCTGAAGCGTGGACCTTCGACGGCTCCCTTTACAACACCTCTGCGGCGCAGAACTTCGTACTGAGCGCCGCTTCCTCGGACTGCGTTAGTGGTGGTGGAATGCTCGCTGCTTCTTACATGGGGTTGGGTGAGGTGACTTGCGAGGGGTTCAATGTCATTCCAGGCGAGGGTGCAGGAAGCGAGGCGCGTGTCCGTTTGCGTGTACCTCCTGAAACGGAGTCTTTCACGTTGCACATTCTGTGTTGTTGTTCAGGAGGAAAGAAAGCGCGTGAGTCCATGCTTGCGTTGCTTCGCGCAGGTACGTCCGCAAGCAGTCTCGTTTCGCGTCACGACATGGCATGGGAAGCTCTGTGGCAGTCAAGGGTTGACATAGTGTCCAAGGCTGCAGGGATGTTGCAGGAGGAAACTTCCGCATTCATGCGTGACCTTTTCACTCTGCGCATGGCAATGTACCAGCTTCACGCCTCTTGTGGAGGCTTGATGGACCTTTCGGGAACCTCTGCGTCGGGGGCGTCGTGTGTGCATGTGGCGATTGCTTCGAGTCTGCTTTTGCCTACTTATTGTGGTCAGGTTGTTCCTTTATCTCGTCTGCATGAAGATGGTGTTCCTGAGCTGGGACTGACGGGTTTGTACCTGGACATGGTCCCATGGTCAGATATTGGGCGTTGGTCCGATCCTGCGACGGGCGCTCCGAGGTTTTTGTTGCCAATGCGCGATGGTTTGCGCCCCTTTGCTGGTTGTATGCACGCTGTGTCCCTTTGGGATACCTACCGTCTATCGGGGGACGCTGGTTGGCTTGCGCGTGTGGCATTCCCCGTGTTGTCCAACGTGGCTGATATGGTTTGCAGTATGGGTCAGGTGGGGGAGGCTCAATCGACGTATCCGTACTTTTTAAGATACCACCTTCCATCGGGGTTGTTGCAAGGGTTCGGGGGGGAGTTATCTGGTGAGGACCATGTGTTGAGCGTTGCTTCAGCTGTGACTGCTTTGCGGGCTGCTTCACAAGCTTGTCTTATTGTAGCACCTTTGGACATTCGTCGCTATCGATGGACCGATGTTTGCGACGGTCTCTTCTTGCCTTTTTTAGACGGCGCGCCTCCTCAGGTTCTCGCAGTTGACAATTCTTCTTCTGATATTATCGATTTGCGTACCTTGGGGGATGTGTTGCTTCCTCTGTGCCATCCTTCGTTGCGTGTCGCTGTCAGTTCTGTAGGATCTCAGGTGGACGCTGTTCTTTCTGATACATTCGAGTATTGGTTTCCTCGTTTGTCATGGGATAACGTCGGGAAATTGTCTCGTTTGCCTCCTTCAGAGGCGCGCTCTAGGCGAAGGCGGCGTGCTTGCAACTTGTTGTGGTGTTTGCATGCGCGTGCACGTATTGCGCAACAAAGACCTTCTAATATTGACGGTTTTGTTTCTGCTCTTCGGGAGTTTTTCTCCGAGTTCCGTGACGCTTGGGGGTGCATATCTATCGACGAGGGGTTCGGGGCTGACTTAGACTTGTCTTCTTCGCTTCTCCTCGTCATTGTGGCGGGTCTTCTGGGGGCGTCCATCAACGGCGAGGTTGCGGACAACCTATATTACTCGGAAGGAGGAGAGGGAGGCGTAGGGGGGGGGGGGGGGTTGGTGTCTACGAGCGCGGTCATGCCATCTACTTGGCAGTTGGTGTCTCTGTTGGGTGCCGGTGGACGGTTAAATAAGGACTCGCATGTCCCTAACCGTGTGTTGTTGCCAAGTTTGGCGTTGGTCTCCTCTGGGGTAGCGTACGAATCATGGACGGTAGAGTCATCGACGACGATGCTTACGCGTCCTTGATACAAAGGAGACATTTATTTTCCAACCTGTAGGGTCGCTTCATGGCTAAGTACAGCACGACGCGCTTGGACGAGGTGCCCCAGCTTTCACTTTATTTGAGGACAACTGTATATAATGACCACCATTGTATTGTCAACATCCAGCATCCTGCTTGCCAAGCAGACATTCAAGCATGTCGACAATCTCCAGGACAGTCTCTACATGCTGGCTTCGAGCTCAAATGTGCCTCCGCCATGGGAATTTGAGGTTCGCAACGCGCAAGGAGACCTGCTGAATCTCACCTCCACACATTGTGTTTCCAAGGAGCCGTTGTTTGCTACTGTCAAGGCAGATGCCGTAGCTGCTATTTCAGCCAAGGTTGAGAAGCAAGCGAACGAGCTGGCGATGTTGCTGAAAGCAGCAACGGCATCGGGCAAAATTCAGATATGCGCCTGTGCAGCAACTGTCATAAAGGCTGCAACTGGCGCTGTCTTTGAAACCACCAGCAGCTCACGTATTTCCAACAATGTTTCAACTCCCGAGGTCACATGGCTGGCCACCAAGGCAAGCCTGTCGCCTTCTGAGTTTGCTGAGCGATTTGACAAGCTCCTGAATCGACGGAACAACAGCGTTGCTCACCAGGAGACCGGCCCGCTGCTGGAGGAGGAGGTCGAGAGCTGCAAGGAGCTATTGTCAGCGCTTCCAGTCCTGCGCATCAAGCACCACTGGGAGGCCTGGGTCATCGATGTCTACAGTCGGCGGAACAGTAAAATGAAACATATATCAGATGGAAATAAATGTACGACATCGCCGTTAGAAAATTGGCGTTAAGAATGGTCGCTGACCACGTATGGAACACGTATGTGATGTTTGTATAAAGATGTTGCAACCCTCATCCTCCTTGAACACGAATTCACTTTGAGCATCGAATGCGCCATGTACTTTTTGACGGCCACGGAATCGTTGAATGCTCCTCCCCCCGCCAACGCGTACCCCATACTCGACAGGCAAGCGTCCATTCCGAGCGACGCGACCACGAAATCCGAGACAGTCGTGCGCGCCCTATTAAACCGGTTCACGTCGTGCACCACGAATGTGTAGGACCAGTGCACGGACATGACCTTGGCGATTCCTCCCTCCACGCATGTCCACCCCGTCCTCACCGACCCCTCCTCGACTTCGTCTGGGTTCTCCCTCGCGTACCCCTGAAGGGCTTCCCTCACCTTCACGATGGTGTCGTTGGAGGTCGTTACGGGTAAGGGCATTACCACGTTATCTTTGACAGCCCCCCTGGTCATGTTCCGAACCGTGTCGCCCAGGAGGACGCTGTTCCGCACGGTCAATGCCGTGGTACCGTCGAGGTACGTGTGGTTCGTCGTGAAGTCGCGCACCCTGAACGGGCCTCCGTCCAACAGAAGGATGTCCCCTATGTCAAACGGGCGCTGCGTAGCCATGGTCACCATGAAGCGGATGCGCTCCTGTAGTTGCGACACCAGGAAAGAGGCCGCGAGCATGTAGGTTTTGAACATGTCGAATCCCTGTCCGAAGGCCGGGTAGCCCCACATCGATGCGATGACCACCGCGCAAAAAGGGTACGAGAGGAGCGCGATGTCAATCATGATCCAGTCGACGCACTTGTGGTCCGTGAAGACC
Source organism: Chlamydomonas sp. ICE-L (assembly GCA_013435795.1). Lineage (NCBI taxonomy): Eukaryota > Viridiplantae > Chlorophyta > Chlorophyceae > Chlamydomonadales > Chlamydomonadaceae > Chlamydomonas > Chlamydomonas sp. ICE-L. Next base: position 15,307 of record JACBWV010000535.1, read on the forward strand.
TGATGCGCGAACCGTTTGCGTCTGAAGGCCATGTCGTGCATCATCCTCTCCACGCTCGAGGGTGTGATGGTCGTCCCCGCCTTGTCATCCCTCCCACTACTCAGCAGCATCCAGAGGTTCCCTATCCTCTCGTCGTCCTCGTGTACAGACCGCGTGTCCATGAAGCGCAAGAACTCCTCTTTTCTTATCGGCGTCTCTGCGGGGGATAGCATGATCGCGCACAAAGTTTGGAAGAGCCCGATAGCTTGTGTTGGTATGGATCTAATAATGTCTGCGTCCGATACGCCCACCCATCTGTGGAGGAACTCGCCGAGGGGCGCGCTCTCCGAGATGCCCAAGCACACGTCCGCGCACGAGAAGGCACGCGATATATCGGGGCGATCCATAATACTAGCCTCATTGGCGGAGATGGTACCCCACACCTTCTTGCGGTGCGAGGAGAAGACGTACGTAAAAATCACGATACCAGTCGTCTGAAGCGCGAGAAAACACGCCGTGAGCACGAGGCCGCTGTAAAATACGCGCGCGACCGCCTCGAAGGGAGAGTGGTTACTGGACATGCGCTCGGACACTTGGATGCACGCGAACGCCAGCGCGCTGAACACAGCAAAACTCACGCACCGCCGTATGTCCTTGGAGTAAAGGACGAGAAAGTCCCATCGTCTTACGAGAGTTCTGCGCGCGAACCTGCCTGCAATCCACGCGACGTGCGCCGACCCGACCATGGCGCCCGTTGTCGCGACGATCTTGAACGCATCATGGGTGTCGGTTTCGTCATTCAAATCCATGACCGTGCCGAACGCGATCATCCCCCCCCAAAACAGGAAGAGAGCAGCCGAAAACAAAAGCGATTGCCACCATTTTTGGGACACAGGGGGCTCCGGCGATTCCGAAACAACCGCGACTACAGTGCCCATTTGTCAATCATACAGCTACAGGGACATTTTATGGTGAATGGGCGTTCCTTCCTCCCGGCGGATTTTTTAAATTTCTACTCAGAATTTAGAGCATCCGGAACGACTCGCTAGCTTGAGATATCAGCACCGAGGAATCACAAATCCGCTCCAGATCATGTTTCGCAACCAGTCAAAATTGGCCGGAATGCAGGACCGCCCATTGTACCTCAAGTACATCCAAGTACACATCGAGTACCACTTGTGCATCGAGTACGAGTACTGTGATTTGTTTGTTTTATTGTTAAATTTACGATAGGTCTCCTATATTGTCTGTCGTCGGAATCGATCTCTGATGGGTGATGTCATGGACTTGACAGGCTATATATCGTCGTCGTCAGAGGACGAAGGTACATGCAATTGTTTGCTTTCAATATAATGTACAACTGCGATGTCGTTTTACATTTCCATCTGACACGGGTTTAATTTTATTCCTGTGACTACAGATGAAGAGGAGGCTCCCAGTATTCCCATTGAGGATGAGGTCGAGGTGGTTGAGATCGAGCGCCCTTTGTGGGTGTGTCCTTGCTGCCTAAACAATCATGTTGCAGCGCTCGCCCTTCCCTGCGATCACCTTGTGTGCGGAGACTGCTTTCCAAGACTGAATTCGTGCCCTCTTTGCCGCGACTCCATAGCTGGCCCTAGTAGTGTTAGTGTTGTGCCTCTGACTGTGCGACGTGCCAAACGTGGGCAGAGAGCATTGGAAGTGGACTTGACGCATGATGACGAAGATGAGGGTGCCGCGGGTGCTAAATGGTGTTGCCCTCAATGCGCAAATCTGCGCACGAAGGGGTCTTCATGCAAGGAATGCAAAGCTGCAAGATGCGAAGACTGTTGGAAAAGAAGCCAATACAAGTGTGTGTTCTGTACAATCGGCACCCCTTCGCGACGGCCGCTACGTTTGTGATTTGATCTGATGAAAATGGACACCTTGGGATTTTGACAAGTTGACCATCAATCTTTGTAACCGATCAAACCCGTTCAGAAGTGTCTTCGCTTATGCTGTCTCACATTGTGCGCGTTAAAGCGATAACATTGTTGGTATATCAAAAAAACGGTATAAGGCGGTGACAATCATATATTGTATGAGTGGATGGTCCTATAAAATGACCCGTCCGGCAAAGAAACCTCCTTACATGACGCATTGCACATCAACAAAGACCCCGTGTTATTTTGGGCCACGGTACTGGGGAAGAGGCGATCGCTTAAGTGCGGCTGGTCCTTCAATGGACACTCTCGAAAGTACCGACAAAAGAACGATACGGAGTCTGCAGGATGGAGAGCCGTGATCTAAAAAAGAACCACGATATTCTCGTTAACATCCTGCAATTTGTTGATTCAAAATCGTATTGGTGTTCCACTGCCCCGTGGGTTGCTACACCATTTGGTTACACCGTAAGGTGTGCCGTACACGAGGCGGTTTCATTTTAGTATTCCGTCGACTGTAGAAAAAAAGAATCTAACTGGCAACTTGAATGCGAATACGATCAAGCTTGGGGATAAGTGGACTTTAAGCGGCGTGGGTGACAAGCATGGCAATGACGACTGGTTGCGACTATTCAATAAAGATGGGACTGGGTACTACGGGGGTCTGGCTGCCGGGCGATTGTGGTCTGGAGGGGCTACGCAACTCAACGGGCCCACGTCCACGAGAGACATCAACGCCAACGGAAATGTGAATGTAACAGGCAAATTGAATGCGAATACGGACACGTGAGCCACATTCTATAATCTCTCAATATCCTTTGGCATCTGGTTGAGCAGACGACCCAGTTCATCACATGCGTCACAGGCGTCATTGAACAACGGGAAAAGCAAGCCCCTCAGGACGGGGCCGGTGGTTCTCGTGGTAGCATCCACAGGGAAGCTGATGTCCCAGTGTCCAGATGTTTTGTTAGACAGTATCAGCCATGGAATGTAGTGCTTGGCAAAATTGCGGAGAGTGTTTGCCGTCAAGCCCCCTTTGATAATGTACTCAGTTGTGCGCTCCTTTATTACCCGCAGCTCGGCAAATCTGGGATCCAAGAATGTCCTGTCCTGAGCCCAATACACATCGGCGGCATCAGGAAGTACCTGCATCTTCTTCTCAACGTACACTGCAATTCCATCCAACAAGGATACAAGCAACGCTGTGCCGGTCTGAAAGTTGTAGCACAGATCGTCGTGACTGCATCCAGGCAGAGCAGCAGCAGATGCAGCCATCAAGTGAGCCTGGATATGGATGAGCGCATTGTGAAATGAAATCATGACACCTGGGTCATTTATCCCAGCCACCGTTTCAAACAAGTCTCCCCCCCCCTCCAAAAAATATGCAAGAGTCAGCATGTTCTGTTTTATTTATTTCATCATTCTCCCTTACACTGTTCTCAAATAAAGTGGGACACACCGCATGGAAGAACAGGGAACTCGACCACTTTTTCGTTTGTTTTTGTGGGGCGTTCGGAGTGCGACATGTGAAAAGTAATGAGACATAATATTACGAACACATTTCCCATGGAAATGAAAGACATGCTATCATCGTCATCTTCTCGCTCGGTCTCAGACGTTGTGGTTGCTTGGTACAACGAACCGGGGGTGGAACGATGGGTATCCGCGCTTGCTTTTGCGTTTTCGGAGCGTCCTGCAGGCGAGCGGTACCGGATATTCGTGTTCCACAAGGGTAGTACTGCCGAAGATGCAAAGCAACGTTTGTTCGATGTCTTGGGTACAAAGTGTAGTGATGTCGATGTCTTTTTCGAGCATCTGGATAATGTGGGTCGTGAGGCAGATACGTGGTTGCATTACACGGTGGCGCGTTTGCGTGCTGGCGACATGCCTGTGAACCGTGTGGCCTTCTTGCAGGGTGATCCTTGGGACCATTTTGGGACGCCGCATGGCGGCAGGGAGAGGAATCTAGATGTGTTTTCATCAAAGCTTGTGGCATTGCTTGCGCCTACCGCTCATCCGATGGCATCGAACCCTGAGCCATTGTTTTGCAACCTGATGAGCGAGTCGCGTGTCATGCGGAGAGGGCTCTCGCACCCTCAACGTCTGGACCTTGAGCGGGTTTGGGTTGAGGCCTTCGGATGCGAATGTAAGGTGGACAGTTATGTGTTCGCTGCGGGGGCGCAGTACCTTGTGGACGCCATGCGCCTTTCTCAAGAAAAGCCATTGTCTTGGTGGACGTCCCTTCATCATAAATTGCGTGCTGACGAGATCAATGCTTGGGAGATCGAGCGGTTTTGGTTGCATATTTTTGGTGATGGTGTATAAAAACAAAATGCATCATGCTTGGAATAAGCATTGTTTCAAACATGAACGATCACTCAGCTACAGCTGCTCCTCCTCCTCATTACTTGCGTCGTAGCATCAAACGAATACCATTAAAAGATGATGGCGCTGTCGACTACGATGAAAAGCTTAAAAAGGAGATTGGATACATCAATTACCATTTCATGCACAAGAAAGAAGTACTTGAACGCAGAATACAACAGTTGGAGCAGGAGAGGGAAAAGCAAATCAAATTCGCAACCGATCGGAAAACTATTGCCCAATTGGAAAGCAACGCTGATTTGGTGCGGGCCGCTGAAAACTATCTTCGTGTTGAAGCGATCGAGGATGAGTGTTGGGCTTCGAAAGCCATCTTGAAACCGCCTGAGGATCTAAATTCAGTAGAGTAGAAAATTCAAAAAATCCGCAGTGAGGCAGGAACACACATTCTGTACCGCTTGCAGATACCGCCAGGAAAGTGCAACCAAGGGTTTATCGGGTTTATCCCAACTCAGTATTTATTTATACAATCCTGTGCGCTTGCATGCAGTTACACACATGTTCATAGAACATGCAGTCGCACACGCGATCATCGTTTCCACTCCTAACGTGTCCCTATGACATTTTTAATCGTATTGCCCTATTCTCTTCCAACCCAAAGATTGTATTAGTGTGTAAAACTCTGCACAAAAGATTTTCGGGATGGCCCCTTACCGGATTGATCCAACCACCGCAGCGAGTTGGAGAGATGATGGCAAAAGGGGGGCGCGCCGACCTTCTAGCAGTATGCTTGGTGTCCAATCCTATTGTACAGGTTAATGGTGCCCTACAATTGAGGGCGAACCAAAATGAAAACAAGCTTCTCTATGTGGCTGCCAAGGAAGGTCACGCAGATGTATGCAAGCTGCTCATGGATCCAGAGGTGGCTGGACTTGAGTTCAGGGCCCAGGCGAACTATGGCGACAGCTGGGCATTGTGGCTGGCTGCAAACGAAGGTCACGCAGATGTCTGCAAGCTGCTGATGGATCCAGAGGTGGCTGGACTTGAGTATAGGGCCTGGGCGAACACTAGCGACAGCTGGGTCTTGTGGGCGGCTGCCAAGGAAGGTCACGCAGATGTCTGCAAGCTGCTCATGGATCCAGCGGTCGCTGGACTTGAGTTCAGGGCCCGGGCGACCTCTAGAGACAGCTGGGCATTGTGGGCGGCTACCAAGGCAGGTCACGCAGATGTCTGCAAGCTGCTGATGGATCCAGAGGTGGCTGGACTTGAGTTCAGGGCCAGGGCGAACACTTTCGACAGCAGGGCATTGTGGGCGGCTGCCAAGGCAGGTCACGCAGATGTCTGCAAGCTGCTCATGGATCCAGAGGTGGCTGGAATTGAGTTCAGGGCCCTGGCGAACTCTACTGACAGCAGTGCCTTGTGGGCGGCTGCAAAGGAAGGTCACGCAGATGTCTGCAAGCTGCTGATGGATCCAGAGGTCGCTGGACTTGAGTTCAGGGCCCGGGCGAAATCTAGCGACAGCAGGGCCTTGTGGGCGGCTGCAAAGGAGGGTCACGCAGATGTCTGCAAGCTGCTGATGGATCCAGAGTTGGCTGGACTCAAGTAATGGACCCGGGCTAACAATGCCAACAGCAGGGCCTTAGGGGCTGCGGCCAATGCAGGCCACGCAGATGTTTGCAAGCTGCTGATGGATTTAGTAGTGGCTGGACTCAAGTACAGGGCCGGGCGAACGCTAGCGACAGCTGGGCCTTGTGGGCGGCTGCCAAAGAAGGCCACGCAGATGTCTGCAAGCTGCTCATGGATCCAGCAGTGGCAAGACTCAAGTACAGGGCCAGGGCGAACCATATCAACAGCAGAGCCTTGGGGGCGGCTGCCAAGGCAGGTCACGCAGATGTTTGCAAGCTGCTCATGGATCCAGAGGTGGCTGGACTTGAGTTCATGGCCAGGGCGAACACTTTCGACAGCTGGGCCTTGCTTGAGGCTGCCAAGGAAGGTCACGCCGATGTCTGCAAGATGCTGATGGATCCAGCGGTGGCTGGACTTGAGTTCAGGGCCAGGGCGAACATTTTCGACAGCTGGGCCTGGTGGGCGGCTGCCAAGGCAGGTCACGCAGATGTCTGCTTGCTTTTGATGGATCCAGAGGCGACTGTCCCCGAGTAGACACGTTTCTTGCCACCGTAGAGCAAGTATTTATCCACTCTCCTCAAACTTTTCAGAAATGTGTTCATTTTGCTCAAGCAAAAATATCGCTGCGTGTGCCCAATAATTCCAGATGTAGCATAAATATTATTTGATAATGAGGCAGGAACTCTTTGAAAATGATTATTGATGCGCACAATGTGAGCCAGCACTTTGACTTTTCAGGCTACTTTGAAGATGTAACTAACTTCTGTGTCTTTACAGTCCTTGAATGTTTTGTGTCAATCAATCTCCAGAAGACAATATCTGTATTGACAAGATCGGTTACAAAACTTGATGAAACTTGAATTCCTTAAGAAAGAAAGACAATTTGCACCAGTACATTTGTTCCTGCCTCCTGGAGGTATTTTGACTGGTTTCGGAGCCTGGTCTGGTCGGAATCGCAATTCCGCGGAGAGCTAAATCTCTGGTTGGCGAGTGAGTGAGTCGTTCGTACGGCTCTAACTAATGCTTTGAAAATTCAAAAAAATCGCCGGGAGGCAGGAACACCCATTCTGTACCGCTTGCAGATACCGCCAGGCAAGTGCCGCTTGCCGCTTGCATGCCAGGCAAGTGCAACCAAGGGTTTATAGGGTTTATAGGGTTTATCCCAACTCAGTATTTATTTATACCATCCTGTGCGCTTGTACACACATGTTCATCGAACATGCATTCGCACACGCGATCATTCCTAACGTTTCCCCATGACATTCTTGATCGTATTGCCCTATTCTCTTCCAACCCAAAGATTGTATTAGTGTGTAAAACTCTGCACAACAGATTTTCTGGATGGCCCCTTACCGGACTGATCCAACCACCACAGCGAGTTGGAGAGATGATGGCGAAAGGGGGGCGCGCCGATCTTCTGGAAGTATGCTTGGTGTCCAATCCTCTTGTTCAGGTTAAGGGGGCCCTACAATTGAGGGCGAACCAAAATGAAAACAAGCTTCTCTATGTGGCTGCCAAGGAAGGTCACGCAGATGTCTGCAAGCTGCTGATGGATCCAGCGGTGGCTGGACTTGAGTTCAGGGCCCTGGCGAACTATAGAGACAGCAGGGCCTTGTGTGAGGCTGCAAGGGAAGGTCACGCAGATGTCTGCAAGCTTCTGATGGATCCAGAGGTGGCTGGAATTGAGTATAGGGCCCGGGCGAACTCTACGCAAAGCTGGGCATTGTGGCTGGCTGCCAAGGAAGGTCACGCAGATGTCTGCAAGCTGCTGATGGATCCAGAGGTGGCTGGACTTGAGTTCAGGGCCCAGGCGAACTCTAGCGACAGCTGGGCATTGCGTGAGGCTGTAGAGGCAGGTCACGAAGATGTCTGCAAGCTGCTCATGGATCCAGAGGTGGCTGGAATTGAGTTCAGGGCCCGGGCGAACACTTTCGACAGCGGGGCATTGTGGGCGGCTGTAGAGGCAGGTCACGCAGATGTCTGCAAGCTGCTCATGGATCCAGATGTGGCTGGACTTGAGTTCAGGGCCCGGGCGAACTCTGTCGACAGCAGGGCCTTGGGGGCGGCTGCAAAGGAAAGTCAAGCAGATGTCTGCAAGCTGCTGATAGATTCAGCGGTGGCTGGACTTGAGTTCAGGGCCCGGGCGAACTCTGTCAACAGCAGGGCCTTGGGGGCGGCTGCAAATGCCGGTCACGCCGATGTCTGCTCGCTTTTGATGGATCCAGAGGCGGCTGCCCCCGAGTACAGGTCCATTGTGAAACTTGTCAGCGGCTGGGTCTTGTGTTAGGCAAGACACGTTTCTTTCCACCGTAGAGCAAGTATTTATCCACTCTCCTCAAACTTTTCAGAAATGTGTTCAGTTTGCTCAAGCGAAAATATCGCTGCGTGTGCCCAATAATTCCAGATGTAGCATAAATATTTGAATTCCTTAATGTAAGAAAGAAAGACAATTTGCACCAGTACATTTGTTCCTGCCTCCCGGAGGGATTTTGAATGGTTTCGGAGCCTGGTCTGGTCGGAATCACAATTCCGCGGAGAGCTTAATCTCTGGCTGGCGAGAGAGTCGTTCGTACGGCTCTAACTTCTGCTTGGAAAATTCAAAAAAATCGCCGGGAAGCAGGAACACCCATTCTGTACCGCTTGCAGATACCGCCAGGAAAGTGCCGCTGGCCGCTTGCATGCCAGGAAAGTGCAACCCAGGGTTTATCGGGTTTATCCCAACTCAGTATTTATTTATACCATCCTGTGCGCTTGCATGCATTGTACACCCTTGTTCATCGAACATGCAGTCGCACACGCGATCATTCCTAACGTTTCCCCATGACATTCTTGATCGTATTGCTCTATTCTCTTCCAACCCCAAGATTGTATTAGTGTGTAAAACTCTGCACAACAGATTTTCTGGATGGCCCCTTACCGGACTGATCCAACCACCACAGCGAGTTGGAGAGATGATGGCGAAAGGGGGGCGCGCCGACCTTCTAGCAGTATGCTTGGTGTCCAATCCTCTTGTACAGGTTAAGGGGGCCCTACAATTGAGGGCGAACCAAAATGAAAACAAGCTTCTCTATGTGGCTGCCAAGGCAGGTCACGCAGATGTCTGCAAGCTGCTGATGGATCCAGCGGTGGCCGGAATTGAGTTCAGGGCCGTTGCGAACTCTAGCAACAGCAGGGCCTTGTGGGAGGCTGCCAGTGAAGGTCACTCAGATGTCTGCAAGCTGCTCATGGATCCAGCGGTGGCTGGAATTGAGTTCAGGGCCCTGGCGAACTCTAGCGAAAGCAGGGCCTTGTGGGCGGCTGCACAGGAAGGTCACGCAGATGTCTGCAAGCTGCTGATGGATCCAGAGGTGGCTGGACTTGAGTATAGGGCCCAGGCGAACTCTAGCGACAGCTGGGCATTGTGGGCGGCTGCAAAGGAAGGTCACGCAGATGTCTGCAAGCTGCTGATTGATCCAGCGGTGGCTGGAATTGAGTTCAGAGCCCTGGCGAACTCTAGCGACAGCATGGCCTTGTGTGAGGCTGCAAAGGAAGGTCATGCAGATGTATGCAAGCTGCTTATGGATCCAGCGGTGGCTGGATTTGAGTTCAGGGCCAGGGCGAACTTTAGAGACAGCAGGGCCTTGTGGGCGGCTGCAAAGAAAGGTCACGCAGATGTTTGCAAGCTGCTCATGGATCCAGCGGTGGCTGGACTTGAGTTCAGGGCCAGGGCGAACTCTAGCGACAGCAGGGCCTTGGGGGCGGCTGCCAAGGAAGGTCATGCAGATGTCTGCAAGCTGCTCATGGATCCAGCGGTGGCTGGACTTGAGTTCAGGGCCCGGGCGAACTCTGTCAACAGCTGGGCCTTGCGGGCGGCTGCGAAGGCAGGTCACGCCGATGTCTGCTTGCTGCTGATGGATCCAGAGGCGGCTGGCCCCGAGTACAGGGCCATTGTGAAACTTGACAGCAGCTGTGTCTTGTGTTAGGCAAGACACGTTTCTTTCTTGCCACCGTAGAGCAAGTATTTATCCATTATTGATGCGCACAATGTGAGACAGCACTTTGACTTTTGTGTCAATCTCCTGAAGACAATATTTGTTGTATTGACAAGATCGGTTACAAAACTTGATTAAACTTGAATTCCTTAATGTAAGAAAGTAATACAATTTGCACCAGTACATTTGTTCCTACCTCCCGGATGGATTTTGACTGGTTTCGGAGCCTTGTCTGGTCGGAATCGCTATTCCGCGGAGAGCTAAATCTCTAGTTGGCGAGTGAGTGAGTTGTTCGTACGTCTCTAACTTCTGCTTTGAAAATTCAAAAGAATCGCCGGGAGGCAGGAACACCCATTCTGTACCGCTTGCAGATACCGCCAGGAAAGTGCCGCTTGCCGCTTGCATGCCAGGCAAGTGCAACAAAGGGTCTATAGGGTTTATCCCAACTCTGTATTTATTTATACCATCCTGTGCGCTTGCATGCATGTACAAACATGTTAATCGAACATGCAGTCGCACACGCGATCATTCCTAACGTTTCCCCATGACATTCTTGATCGTATTGCCCTATTCTCTTCCAACCCCAAGATTGTATTAGTGTGTACAAATCTGCACAACAGATTTTCAGGATGGCCCATTACCGTACTGATCCGACCACCACAGCGAGTTGGAGAGATGATGGCGAAAGGGGGGCGCACCGACCTTCTAGAAGAATGCTTGGTGTCCAATCCTCTTGTACAGGTTAAGGGGGCCCTACAATTGAGGGCGAACCAAAATGAAAACAAGCTTCTTTATGTGGCTGCCAAGGCAGGTCACGCAGATGTCTGCAAGCTGCTGATGGATCCAGCGGTGGATGGACTTGAGTTCAGAGCCCTGGCGAACTCTAACGCCAGCTGGGCATTGTGTGAGGCTGCCAAGGAAGGTCACGCAGATGTCTGCAAGCTGCTCATGGATCCAGATGTGGCTGGACTTGAGTAAAGGGCCGTGGCGAACTCTAGAGACAGCTGGGCCTTGCGGGTGGCTGCACAGGAAGTTCACGCAGATGTCTGCAAGCTGCTGATGGATCAAGCGGTGGCTGGACTTGAGTTCAGGGCCTGGGCGAACTCTAGCGACAGCAGGGCCTTGTGGGCGGCTGCGAAGGACAGTCACGCAGATGTCTGCAAGCTGCTGATGGATCCAGCGGTGACTGGACTTGAGTTCAGGGCTCTAGCAAACTCTAGCGACAGCATGGCATTGTGGCTGGCTGCAAAGGAAGGTCACGCAGATGTCTGCAAGCTGCTGATGGATCCAGCGGTGGCTGGAATTGAGTTCAGGGCCCGGGCGAACTCTGTCAACAGCAGGGCCTTGTGGGTGGCTGCACAGGAAGGTCACGCAGATGTTTGCAAGCTCCTGATGGATCCAGCGGTGACTGGAATTGAGCTAAGGGCCATGGCGAACTCTTGAGACAGCTGGGCATTGTCTCTGGCTTCCAAGGAAGGTCATGCAGATGTCTGCAAGCTGCTCATGGATCCAGAGGTGGCTGGACTTGAGTTCAGAGCCCTGGCAAACTCTAGCGATAGCTGGGCATTGTGGGAGGCTGCAAAGGAAGGTCACGCAGATGTCTGCAAGCTGCTCATGGATCCAGATGTGGCTGGACTTGAGTTCAGAGCCCTGGCAAACTCTAGGGACAGCAGGGCCTTGTGGGTGGCTGCAAAGGAAGGTCACGCAGATGTCTGCAAGCTGCTCATGGATCCAGAGGTGGCTGGAGTTGAGTTCAGGGCCCGGGCGAACTCTAGCGACAGCATGGCGCTGGCTGCCAAGGAAGGTCACGCAGATGTCTGCAAGCTGCTGATGGATCCAGAGGTGGCTGGAATTGAGTTCAGGGTCCGGGCGAACCATATCAACAGCAGGGCCTTGTGGGAGGCTGCCAAGGCAGGTCACGCAGATGTCTGCAAGCTGCTGATGGATCCAGAGGTGGCTGGACTTGAGTTCAGGGCCCGGGCGAACTCTAGCGACAGCTGGGCCTTGCGCGAGGCTGCCAAGGAAGGTCACGCAGATGTATGCAAGCTGCTCATGGATCCAGAGGTGGCTGGACTTGAGTTCAGGGCCAGGGCGAACTCTAGCGACAGCAGGGTCTTGTGGGTGGCTGCCAAGGCAGGTCACGCAGATGTCTGCAAGCTGCTCATGGATCCAGAGGTGGCTGGAGTTGAGTACAGGGCCCAGGCGAACTCTGTCAACAGCTGGGCCTTGTGGGCGGCTGCCAAGGAAGGTCACGCAGATGTCTGCAAGCTGCTGATGGATCCAGAGGTGGCTGGACTTGAGTTCAGGGCCAGGGCCAACCATATCAACAGCAGGGCCTTGTGGGCGGCTGCGAAGGCCGGTCACGCAGATGTCTGCAATCTGCTGATGGATCCAGCGGTGGCTGGACTCAAGCACATGGCCAGGGCGAACAATATCAACAGCAGGGCCTTGTGGGCGGCTGCCAAGGAAGGTCATGCAGATGTCTGCAAGCTGCTGATGGATCCAGCGGTGGCTGGACTTGAGTTCAGGGCCCGGGCGAACTCCGTCAACAGCAGGGCCTTGCGGGCGGCTGCGAAGGCAGGTCACGCCGATTTCTGCTTGCTGCTGATGGATCCAGAGGCGGCTGGCCCCGAGTACAGGGCCATTGTGAAACTTGACAGCAGCAGTGTCTTGTGTTAGGCAAGACACGTTTCTTTCCACCGTAGAGCAAGTATTTATCCACTCTCCTCAAACTTTTCAGAAATGTGTTCAGTTTGCTCAAGCGAAAATATCGCTGCGTGTGCCCAATAATTCCAGATGTAGCATAAATATTTGAATCCTTAATGTAAGAAAGAAAGACAATTTGCACCAGTACATTGTTCCTGCCCCCGGAGGGATTTTGAATGGTTTCGGAGCCTGGTCTGGTCGGAATCACAATTCCGCGGAGAGCTAAATCTCTGGCTGGCGAGAGAGTCGTTCGTACGGCTCTAACTTCTGCTTGGAAAAATTCAAAAAAATCGCCGGGAAGCAGGAACACCCATTCTGTACCGCTTGCAGATACCGCGAGGAAAGTGCCGCTGGCCGCTTGCATGCCAGGAAAGTGCAACCCAGGGTTTATCGGGTTTATCCCAACTCAGTATTTATTTATACCATCCTGTGCGCTTGCATGCATTGTACACCCTTGTTCATCGAACATGCAGTCGCACACGCGATCATTCCTAACGTTTCCCCCATGACATTCTTGATCGTATTGCTCTATTCTCTTCCAACCCCAAGATTGTATTAGTGTGTAAAACTCTGCACAACAGATTTTCTGGATGGCCCATTACGGACTGATCAACCACCACAGCGAGGTTGAGAGATGATGCGAAAGGGGGGGCGTGCCCCGCCTTCTAGCAGTATGCTTGGTGTCCAATCCTCTTGTAACGGTTAGGAGGGGGCCCCTACAATTGAAGGCGAACCAAAATGAAAACAGCTTCTCTATGTGTCTGCCAAGGCAGGTCAACGCAGAGTCTGTCAGCTGCTGAGGGATCCAGCGTGGCTCCGGAATGAGTTCAGGCCCGTTGCGAACCTACAACAGCAGGGTCTTGTGGGAGGCTGCCATGAAGGTCCCTCAGATGTCTGCAAGCTGCTCCTGGATCCAGCGGTGGCTGTGGGGGGGGGGGGGGGGGGGGGAAAAACAAAATTGGGGGGGGGGGGAGGGGGGGGTTTTCAGGGTCCCCTGGCGCACTCTAGCGAAAGCATGGCCTGTGGCGGCTGCACAGAGGTCACGCAATGTCTGCAAAGCTGCTGATGGATCCAGAGGTGGCTGGACTTGAGTATAGGGCCCGTGCGAACCATATGAACAGCTGGGCATTGTGGGAGGCTGCAAATGAAGGTCACGCAGATGTCTGCAAGCTGCTCATGGATCCAGCGGTGGCTGGAATTGAGTTCAGGGCCCTGGCGAACTCTAACGCCAGCTGGGCATTGCGGGTGGCTGCACAGGAAGGTCACGCAGATGTCTGCAAGCTGCTCATGGATCCAGAGGTCGCTGGAATTGAGTTCAGGGCCCGGGCGAACTCTGTCGACAGCAAGGCCTTGAGGGTGGCTGCCAAGGCAGGTAACGCAGATGTCTGCAAGCTGCTAATGGATCCAGAGGTGGCTGGACTTGAGTTCAGGTCCAGGGCGAACACTAGCGACAGCAGGGCATTGTGGGAGGCTGCCAAAGAAGGTCACGCAGATGTCTGCAAGCTGCTGATGGATCCAGCGGTGGCTGGACTTGAGTTCAGGGCCAGGGCGAACTCTGTCAACAGCAGGGCCTTGCGGGCGGCTGCTAAGGCAGGTCACGCAGATGTCTGCAAGCTGCTGATGGATCCACAGGTGGCTTGACTTGAGTTCAGGGCCATTGTGAAACTTGACAGCAGCTGTGTCTTGTGTTAGGCAGGACACGTTTCTTTATTGCCATCGTAGAGCAAGTATTTATCCACTCTCCTCAAACTTTTCAGCAATGTGTTCAGTTTGCTCAAGCGAAAATATCGCTGCGTGTTCCCAATAATTCCAGATGTAGCATAAATATTTGGATTATGAGGCATGAAATGGATTATTGATGCGCACGATGAGAGACAGCGCTTTGACTTTTCAGGCTACTTTGAAGATGTAACTTCTATGTCTTTACAGTCCTTGAATGTTTTGTGTCAAGCTGCCCAATTGCTGTCTTTCCCTCTGGACATGCTTCCGCTCCCGGTTCAAACTTGTGTGCTGCAGCTCGTCAGTAGGTGCCCTTCCCTCACTGCCAGTGACTTTGACGAGATGGTTTGTAGGAAGATTCTGAGCCTCCTGGATGAGTTTAATGTCGCTGCTGCTGTCCAGATGCTCGACCAGCTGGGCCGAAGGTATGGCACCAAGAAGGTGGTGATGAAGAATGGGCCCGGGTACCTTCATGTGTCCGTCGGTAACTTCGTGACCATGCTTCGTGACCGACCTGCCCATGCCCAGTTCAGAACCATTCAGGAGTATGCCCAGTGCATGCTCTCCGCCGATGTTTTCAAGGCCCTCTCTACTGCTCTGATCTGCAACCAATGGCTATTTTGGGAGCACATCGACCATGGTATCATTGAAGTAGTCAAGCGAATGCCTACTGAAGATGCTGTCTTCAAACTGGACAAGATGGCTTTCCACTCTTTCAAGTATGCTTGCAACATCCAGGCTTGTGTTGCAAGCATCCTTCTCGCCAAGCCTACTAGATTTTAAACGCCCGTGAGATGGGAGGTGCCCAGCTTGCTTTTCTCCACGACCAGGTTGATGGTGATGGCAGCTGATTGTGTGTGGGGGTTGGAGGTCAGCAAGCTGGATGATCACCTTATTACCACCATCGTCGTCTGTGTGGGCTGATGATTTGTCAGTGAATTCCCCATGAGAGATGGGGTAGGTAAGATGCAGTCTGAAAACATTGCATGCCTGTTTTGTTGGGGACGGCAATATGACATCATCTGATATCATGTCTTCATACTTTTTCATATGAAATCATATGATGCCGGCAGTCTGGCTAGGCTAAAGGTACCATTTATATACAATATCGTATGAATATATGATGCAATTTGCATGAGATCATATGATATCATACTCGCCTTTGGCCCAAATCATATGATATGCCGGTCCCTACTGTTTTGTGATCATGATAGGGCCCCGCTCTTTTGAAAAGTAATTCAGTGAGCTCTGCTCGAACAGGTTGAATTCCATGTCCTCAGGCATGGAAGTTGATCTGATGAGAATGTATTTACTATGATGGAATTAGGAAAAGAAGGCATCTGCAAATCTGCAAATCTGAGTTTTCCAAATGGGAATTAGCAAAAGAATGCATCTACAAATCTGGGTTTTCCTAAGCCTGCACTAAGCACTGCGGCCCTCTCATGGCCCGTAACTAAGATTTGCACATCCGAAAGTGGCTTGTGTGCATGTTGTCGTGTCTCGTATCGAAAATAGTTATCTTATCCTGCTCGCCTCCACCTACTAGCATCCAGCTAGTATATGTATAGTTCTTGCCGTCAGATAGCTCCTCCATTCGTAGCATTCCTCTACAGATGGCAGTTTCGGTTGTTTTTCTTTTTGTCCTCGAGGACCAGCTTCTAGGCAGCTCCCTGAGTCAGCCACTGGGCCAAACCTAGATATTCCTGGCGCTCAGTAAAGCTGTTGATATCAGCTTCCGAGTGCACTGGGTTGCACTAGGTTTGGCTGGATACCCTGGCATGGGAGCTGTCGCTTGTTGCTTGTTGCCAAAAATAAGAATACTGCTGAAGCATGGTACTTTACAGGAGATAGGCGTTTGATGTGTCATCGTCCCACCCTTAAGAATGTAGTAGCCCCTAGATCCCAATTACCTTCCGTATAAATTGGCTCTAGTGGCTGCAAACTGGCAGCCAATTCGTCTATGAATACTGCCAACAGTAACTTTTCCCTTCATCGGTCTATTAGCAGTTTCAGTGCTAAAGAATACTATGATTATTAATCATGTCGTTTAAGGTTTAAGGTCATGGGTATCCCACTGCTTTTATTTTCAGCTTCCAGGCAGCTCTTTGAGCCAGCCACTGAGCTGCAACCAAAGATTTCAGCAGTTTTGGGCGGCAGATTGTGTCAGCTTCAAGGTGCACATGGTAATGTTAAGCTTGGATGAATAGCAAGTCAAGGGAGCTGCCTGGAAGCTGCTGCTTGTAGCTGGAAATAAAAGCTGTGGGTATATGTCAAATGTCCTACCCATGGAAATAAGCCACTCTAGGTATGGTGTCAATTGATCTCCAGTGATCTGATTAACAACGACAATGATACATTACTCATAATTTTGGTGCGGATGTTAATTGGTCTCCAGTGATCTGATTAATACCGGGGCGAGAGCTTTGTTTTCAGCTACAAGTAGCGATCGGTACCTGGGACCCTGTTTTGGCCAAACCTTCCGCTACCATGACTCAAATCTGGGCGCCGCCCCCCGGTCTCCCCGGGATGTTGGCGTACCTTGCATCAGTCACTTTGTGGAGCATAGTTTACATCATCATAAGGCAACACCAACATGCAACAGCGAAACGATACTATCGTCGAATTCTAGAAAATATAGTTGTCGTATATAGTGCACTTTACTTGTCTCATCTTCACTCGGGTTCGGAACTCGTGCAGGCTGTGTATGCTAATACATTGCAAAAAGAATGTGTTTGAATATATAGTCTGTCCAAATTGCAAACAAAATTCCAAGCCATCGTTGTATGATCTCATTCTGCCAACGTGATTCTGCCCATCTTATTCTGGTTCGCCTGATAGTGATAACGCCTGGTGGGGCGTGGTGTTAAGGGAACCCGTCGTACGCGGGTAGGGAGCGGTCTTCTACCTCAACTGGACAAGCTACCATCGCGGTTGAAGGCGACCTGCGTTATTCTGCCCATCTTATACGGGAAGGTCGAACAGGAGGGGTCCTTCTGGAGCACAGAGGGAGGCTTCGTGTCCCAACTAAGCTTGCTAACTTTTGTTTGTGAAGTAGAGCAGGCCTTGCCTGGGATGAATTCGGTTCTGCCAACGTATTTCTGCCCATCTTATTCTGGTTTGCCTGATCAGATGAGCAGAGGAGGGGGCTCCCTGTTTTTCGTGCGATACCCACGGAAACCAGGGAGCATAGTAAACGGATAAGACAGTTTAAGACTTGTCCACGTTTAAGGTCAAGACTAGGTTCTAACTGCGCAGCCAGGCATCCTGTGAGAGCGCAGTAGAATAATTATTATAACAGGGTTTTATATGGTTCAGTGTTTTACCGTCTGCTTAAAACAAAACTTAGCCCCATGCGACAGCCACGGAAACCATGGAGTGTAACAGGGTTCGAACTCGGCCGATTATGGACATTATGCCCTGGTCTGTACACCGATAGTTTAATTATGAATTATGGACTTGTCAAGGTCCTGGTCAAGGTGAGATTGCAGTGTTGCTCTGAAACTTGCCGCATGTTCTATGCAAGTAGTGCAGCCCACTGCCACTGACAGACCCAGTAGGAAGGCGCAGTGCAGTCCCGCAGCTCACAGTTCAGCTGCTAGGGTGCATCGTTAGAACCAGTAGCCTACGCGTTGTGACCCACTTAAAGGACAGGCTAGGGGGGAGAAGGGAAATTGCATCCTGCCCTCCTACCTGCAGACCAGGTCTCAGAAGAGTTACAGAATATCATTTTTATGTGTGCTATTTTCTCATTCACATGTGCATCAAGGACACCTGCAAAGTATGAACTCTGAGCCCCCGTCGTTTACGATTTGTTTGGGTTCAGTGCTGCTTTTGTACACAGCCCCCCCCCCAAATTTGGTTGGGAAGGTCTGTATTGGTTGGTCAAGTCTATTTAGCCTATTTGGCTAAGCCTTTACCGGCTGGTCTATAAAACAAACACATCACGTACGTATGTCACAGTTGGCACCCCGTGCTTGGAGACAGCATAACTAGGTCATACCGAAATGTAAGTAATATAATATAGTAAGTTCATACCTGCTTTGTTATGAACATTGCTTTTCCTTTAGAAAAAAGGGATGGTGTGCAGAATTCGCCTACATATCTTTCCCCTTTTTTGGTGCAGTACGTGCAGATTTATTACCTTTTTGTTAGACGACATAGTTTTTATTTCCAGCTACAAGCAGCAGCTTAAAGGCAGCTCCCTGGGATCTCTCTTCATCCAAACTGTAAGCAACCTAGGCACCTGGAATTTGATATCGACAGCTTTCCAGTGCTCCTGGAATCTTTGGGTTTGGCCCGGTGGCAGTCTCAGGGAGCTGCCTAGAAGCTGGTGCTGGTAGCCGAAAATAAGAACAGTGTTGGCAGATACTGTGCCATTGTACAAGCAACGTCATCCAAACCGATAGTAACCAGGTGTGTGTGTGGAGGTGTAGGTGTAATCCTTCCGTCTTCCCTCAGGAGAGTTGGCCCTTGCCACCCTATCGTTTGCTGACTATGGCAAGCACTTCGTACTCAACCCAGCCACAGATGGGCCTATCAACTGGGTACCAGATGTTTGTACATTGGCACAGTATATGCTAACATTTTCTTATCCTACTTGCAACCTCTCATCTAAATGTATGTTGCAGTCCAGGGGGTAGCAACAAACAGTGTGCCGTGTATAGCTGGAGGGTCTCCGTACTCTTACAGGGATTCAACCCATTGAGTATAAGACCGGTTGGGTGTTGGTAGCATCACCCAACGAGTACATTTGTGATGGACACTATATGCCTGGTGTTGAGATCGCCACCCAACTCGTACGTTCGTACTGGACACCAGGTGCCTGGTGTTGACAATGCCACCCAACCGTACATTCGTACTGGACACTTGATGCCTAGTGTTGACATCGCCACCCACTACATTCGTACTGGACACCAGGTGCCTGGTGCTCACATCGCCACCCAACTCTTACATTTGTACTGAACACTAGATGCCTGGTGTTGAGATCCCCACCCAAACTCATACGTTCGTACTGGACACCAGGTGCCTGGTGTTGACTTTGCCACCCATCTGTACATTCGTACGGGACACTAGGTGCCTAGTGTTAACATCGCCACCCAACTCGTACATTTGTACTGGACACTAAGTGCCTAGTGTTAGTTTTGATTTCATGTGGTGATCTGTGCGCTGAGGATGCTGTGTACTGCCTGTTTGTGATCCACATGTGAACGAGAAGTCTATTAATCATAAATTTATGTTGTATGAAAACAACGTTCTATTATTGTTATTTGTATAGGAGCGCAGTGCTAGGGAATAGCCCGGAGGCGGCCTCCACCTATCCGCATCTCCACTTCTAATTTGGTTGCATGGCTTGTTGGTGGTGAGGGATTTAGAGGCTGCTGCTATGTATTTTGCCTCAGCTGCTGATGCTGTTGATGGTGGTGGATCTGGTGCAACTGCACATGAAGATGAGCGCAATGTGGTGAGCAGGGTACTATATTTTCTCAAATTGGTCAGCGCCTCAAGCGCACAAATGCCAAATTGGCCAGCGCTTCGTAGTGCAAAAAGCGCGAAATCTGAGCGCTGCGTCCACAGGGGGTTGAAAAACAGCGCGAAATGCACAGTGGGGCTCAAAACGCGTGCGCGAAATCGCGCTGCCGCGCGAGCTTTGTAGTACCCTGGTGGTGAGGGATGTAGTGGTACCTGCTGTATGTGTTGTCTCGGCTGCCCATGATGTTGGTAGTGGTGGATCTGGTGCCACTGCAGGCCGGCCAGAAATTTGGCTGCTCGCCATCTTCAGAGAATGTTGCCATCTTCAGTTGAATGGTGCCAAAAGTGGAGATCTTCGGTTGAATGGTGCCAAAAGTGGAGATCTTCGGTTGAATGGTGCCAGAAGTGGAGATCTTCGGTTGAATGGTGCCAGAAGTGGAGATCTTCGGTTGAATGGTGCCAGAAGTGGAGATCTTCGGTTGAATGGTGCCAGAAGTGGAGATCTTCGGTTGAATGGTGCCAGAAGTGGAGATCTTCGGTTGAATGGTGCCAAAAGTGGAGATCTTCGGTTGAATGGTGCCAAAAGTGGAGATCTTCGGTTGAATGGTGCCAGAATGTTCACTTCCGCCTTGATGGCTTGAATGCGCCTGTCGGTTATTTTGTACTTTTCTATGAAACTGCTGGTTGTTAGAAGTGTATGCTGAAGTGCTCACGAGTTGCCAAGACTAAGCGCATGCAAGTTGTGCATATCATATCTGGTGCACATCCAATGCTTAGTGTGAATCTCATTAAGTATATTCGAGTTAATTGCTGCAAGGCCTATTTGTAACTCTCTTGTGACCCATTATAACTTGAACTTGGTTCTATGGCTCCAGCTAGCTATTGGCTGCTCGCCATTTCCGGCAGCAACGTAAGCAATTCAAACTTGAACTTGGCCAGTTGGCTCCAGCCAGCAATTTGGCTGCTCACCGTTTTCGGCAGTTACCAAAAAAATGTGAACGTGAACAAATCGTATTTCCTTCTCTCTTCTTCTTCTTCTTCATATATATCGGCAGGACAGTTAACAGTACAAGTTTTCAAACTCGCTCTAATTTCCTTCACGCCCTTATAACGTAGCGACTGCTGATTGCTCTACCTCACCCGCTCCTCGGATTTAGTCCTGGTAGCTTCCTATTATAGTATGTTGCATGTATGTACCGTATGTATGTTACAGTCCAGGGGTAGGCCAAATAGGCTTAAGGGGCTTGCCCAACCCTATAGGAAGGGCTTAAAAAGAACAAGCACTGATGAACTGAGCCCCAAACAATCATTTAACCGACAGGGGCACTGAGTTCGTGCTACAGTGATAATTTAATTCTACAACATTGCATGGGTACGGGAGGGTTCCTTTTTCTCTATTTGTATTACATCACATTGCCATAGGCAGGCCATAGTTGACCAGAGACAAGCCCGCTCCACAGCAAGCCTTCCAATCATCCTCAAAATTACAGGGTGCAGTCAACAAACCAATACCCATACTCTTATCCAATCTTCCTTTACATCGTCATATGCACAAGCACTAACACTTCTTAAAACCATGTTTTAAATCAGTCAATAGTGCGCAAGGTTTTGGAGCCTGACTGCGTGATAGACACAAATTTTTAAACCCCCTCAGGGCGCAGCGCACAGATTTCTGTTGTCAGTTGAGTCAAAAGCGCAACTCAAAAGGAGGCAGTCGCGACAAAAGCGCTACCCAAAATGACAAAATGTAGTACCCTGGTGCCATCAGCTATTGAGCAGCACCAGAGCAGGGTACTTCAGGAGGACACCCAGCTCTGCTGCCTGAGACATAACCATTTGTATAGCCTGCGTCCTGAGACACAAGACCCTACCCTCTGGTCAACGGACCCTTCGAGCAGCCTAATTGCTGGCTGAAGCTATGCAAGCAAGTTCAAGTTCTGGTCAACAGACCCTCCCCACATTGCGCCCTGCGACACAACAGACTCTGGAACGTTGCGTCAGCGACGGAGGATGCAGCGTCCTGAGCAACCCTGCCTGGGACGCTGCTTTGGCCAAACCTTCTGCTACCATGAGACTCGAATCTCGGCCCCGCCCTCCGAACCCTCTGGGCCGGCCCTTAAGGCCGCCTATCCAAAACGCTACCAGGAGCCATATCTTGAAAGACACCAAATCTCTGATAGCTACCAGAAGACCCCCTTTCTGAAACGAAACAAAAGCTAATGAGCTGCTCTCTATCCAATCTTCCTTCGCATCGTCATATGCAGACCAGCCGTTAGGCAGCTAGCGCATGCATACCAGGTGCTCATATTTGGGGGCACAATTGGAGACCAGTAGGGCACCAGGAAAAATGTCATCCTCATAATCATCGTCCTCACCATCCTCCTCCTCCTCCTCCTCACCATCCTCATCCTCATTATTTGACCTTAGCCGGTCCTTTGTGCCAGGAGCTGTTCCATTCTCCCCCTTCCTTAGCGTAGTAGTCCATTGGGTATGGGCGTTCTCCTGACGGGTTATCTGAATCCGTCTCCCACCAAGGATCCACCTCCCCTAGGGATACTAAAGCTTCGTAGGGGGTGAGCGTGGGCAAGGCAAAGCCTTCACCCCAATCAATAGATAGTCGGGGGCATGCAACCTGCAAAATGGGGCGTGACTTGTTGGACATAGATGTACAGATAGTTGGCGGCATCCAAGCTGCAAAATTACGTGAATTGTTTAACATGGACGTACAGGTAGTCGGGGGCATGCAACCTGCAAAATGGGGCGTGAGTTGTTAAGGATGGGCGTACTGATAGTTTGGGGCATGTAACCTACACAATTACGTGACTTGTTGAACATGGATATACATATTGTTGGGGGCATGCAACCTACAACTCAGCGTGAGTTGTTTAAGATGGACGTACAGATAGTCGGGGGCATGCAACCTGCAAAATGGGGCGTGCATTGTTTAGCATGGGCGTACTGATAGTTTGGGGCATGTAACCTACACAATTACGTGACTTGTTGAACATGGATATACAGATCGTTGGGGGCATGCAACCTACGACTCAGCGTGAGTTGTTTAAGATGGACGTACAGATCGTTGGGGGCATGCAACCTGCACAATTACGTGACTTGTTTAAGATGGGCGTACAGATAGTCGGGGGCATGCAACCTGCAACTCAGCTTGACTTGTTGAACATGGGCATACAGATATTCGGGGGCATGCAACCTGCAACTCAGCTTGAGTTGTTCAACACGGGCCTACACAGAACTAGTAGAGGAAGAGGAGGAGGAAGGAGGAAAGGGCAGGGGCAGGGGAACACGGGGAAGACGATGAAGAGGAAGAAGAAGAGGAAGAAGGGGAAGAGGAGGGAGAAGAGGGAGAAGAGGGAGAAGAGAAAGAAGAGGAAGAGGAAGAGGAAGAGGAAGAGGAAGAGGAAGAGGAAGAGGAAGAGGAAGAGGAAGAAGAGGAAGAGGAAGAGGAAGAGGAAGAGGAAGAGGAAGAGGAAGAGGAAGAGGAGGAAGAAGAGGGTTCCTTCAACCTCGCGCCTCGTGGCGTGGCGTTTACATTTTCAATTTTCAATCTTGCTACTGCATGGGCTTTCAGTCTAACACTCCGAGTAATGAACTAATGAATCAAAGCATCGTCACTGCGTGTGTTTGATCTAATTGATCAGCACTAAGAGTGCTTGACTTCATTGATCAGCACTGAGTTAGCTTGATTTCATTGATCAACACCGATTGCACTTGATTTCATTGATCAGCACTGAGTTAGCTTGATTTCATTGATCAACGCCGATTTTGCTTGATTTCATTGATCAGCACTGAGTGTGCTTGATGCCAAAGATTGTACATCATTAGGGACCGGCATATCATAAAATGTTGACCAAAGGTGAGAATGAAATCATATGATATCATACATGCTCCATCATATAATATTGTACATAAATGGTAAGTTTAGCCTAGTCAGACTACCGGCATCATATGATATAATATGAAGACATGATATGCAATGATATTGTCGTTCCCTATATATCATTTGTCCAAGATGAGGATCAGCACGTTGAGCGTAAGATTCAACTAGCCCCTCGTAGTAATATAGAATTAATATTGATTGCTCGAGGTCGGGCAAGTCCCTGTAGCCTACCCTTGGACATACATCCATACCGGTATCATGTCTCCAAGGTGAGGATTAGCACGTCAAGCATTATATTCAAATGTCTCCTCCTAGCACTGCTATTCTTTTCAGCTACCAGCAAGTTAAGTGATATCTTCAAATATCTCCTCCTAGTACTGCTACTCTTTTCAGCTACCAGCAAGTCAAGCGATATCTTGAACTCTCCCATCCTAGCACTGCTATTCTTTTCAGCTACCAGCAAGTCAAGCGATATCTTGAACTCTCCCATCCTAGCACTGCTATTCTTTTCAGCTACCAGCAAGTTAAGCGATATCTTCAAATATCTCCTCCTAGCACTGCTATTCTTTTCAGCTACCAGCAAGTCAAGCGATATCTTGAACTCTCCCATCCTAGCACTGCTATTCTTTTCAGCTACCAGCAAGTCAAGCGATATCTTGAACTCTCCCATCCTAGCACTGCTATTCTTTTCAGCTACCAGCAAGTCAAGCGATATCTTGAACTCTCCCATCCTAGCACTGCTATTCTTTTCAGCTACCAGCAAGTCAAGCGATATCTTCAAATATCTCCTCCCAGCACTGCTATTCTTTTCAGCTACCAGCAAGTCAAGCGATATCTTGAACTCTCCCATCCTAGCACTGCTATTCTTTTCAGCTACCAGCAAGTCAAGCGACATCTTGATCTCTCCCATCCTAGCACTGCTATTCTTTTCAGCTACCAGCAAGTCAAGCGATATCTTGAACTCTCCCATCCTAGCACTGCTATTCATTTCAGCTACCAGCAAGTCAAGCGATATCTTGATCTCTCATATCCTAGCACTGCTATTCTTTTCAGCTACCAGCAAGTCAAGCGATATCTTGAACTCTCCCTTCCTAGCACTGCTATTCTTTTCAGCTACCAGCAAGTCAAGCGATGCATTCATATATCCCCTCCTAGCACTGCTACTATTATTTCCCTCTTTTTTTTGGGGGGGGGGGGGGGGGGGGGGGGGGCATTTCTGACTAGTTCAGCCGGACCCATGCGTCACCATGCAGCGACGGAAATGGCGACGCGTCGCACACTGTTGAACTATGCAGGCTGCGAGTGCCTCTGGACATCTTGCAAGATTGCAGCCGCGTTGTTCACTCACACACATACATGTTGCTGATCCCTATTGATCAGAGTGTGAGTTGTTGGTTGATTGCTTGAGAAGGAGTAAAAAAGAGAATAAATGAATAAGTATTAAGCACACAAACACACACAGACACACAAACACACACCCAAAAACACAAAAACAGGTGTCACCTGAATCCAAGCATCGATGTCTTGAATCATTGCCAAGCGAGTTGGCGTTACCTCTGACATGAGAAACGTCGTGAATCGCATGCCTCGGCTTTTCATTTTATCCTGTAACATCGATGACGTGGGAGTTGGGTTTATGGGGGTTGGGTTGGGTTGGGATGAGACAACAACACACCAAGACAGACAGATAGACAGACAGATTGACAGACAGACAGACAGACAGACAGACAGACAGACAGACAGACAGACAAACATAATATGTGCATACTTCCTGTGCTCCTTCAGCTAGGTGTTTTTATTTCATATTTATGTAGGCCAGGTTGATTAGCTACTTGGGCTGCTAAAGCCTGATTTCATATTTATGTAGGCCAGGTTGATTAGCTACTTGGGCTGCTAAAGCCTGATTTCATAATTGTTGAGTAGCCATAGCGTGGAGCCTGGGGGGTTCGAGGAGTTTGTGGGGTTCATGCGGGGCCATGCGACGCCGTGGCGACGCGTCGTCGAAATAAAAAACACTCCTTTAGCTATGAGCTCCACATGACTAGGGACCGGCATATCATATGATGTTGACCCAAGGTGAGTACGATATCATATGCCATCATACAAACTGCATCATATGATATTGTATATGAATGGTAACTTTAGCCTAGTCAGACTGCCGGTATCATATGATATCAAATGATGACATGATATCATATGATGACATGATATCATAAGATATCACATTGCCGTTCCCTACACATGACTGGATCGACAGCACAAGGCTGCTGTAACGCTACCAGTCCTTGTTTTCGTTTTAGCCCCTCTTGATATCCATGTTGGGCAAGTCCCTTTAACCTACTTGGCTACCCCTGGACTGCAACAAGCGTACGGGATTGTTGTGAAGCTACTGGTTCATCCATGCTTGTTTTCGTTTTAGCCCCACCAGATACCCAGGTTGAGCAAGTCCCTTTAGCCTATTTGGCTACCCCTGGACTAACATATTGAGTCCCTATCTAGCTACCCTGGACTGTAACACCTGTACAAGACTGTGGTGACGTTACCAGTTCACAAGTCCTTGTTTTCGTTCTAGCCCCTCTTCATATCGATGTTGGCCATGTCTTTTTTACCTATTTGGCTACCCCTGGACTGTAACATATAGAGTCCCTATAGAGTCCCTATTTTATTTTCCCAATATCGGTCCAAACTTATTGCACTCCATGACCAAAAGAAAATACATATACAAGTTACAAGTTGCTTCAGTCACCTAAATCAGAACTTCAGAGAGCTGATATACTTCATAGCTTATTGTGGTCCACGACAAATGAAAATACATATACAAGTTACAAGTTACTTCAGTCACTTCAGTCAGAACACCGGAGAGCTGATATACTTCATAGCTTATTGGGTTTCATGACCAAATTACACGTTCTATGCAGCGTCCCAAGCGACACTAAAAATTGGCGGAGAGTGTCCGCGAAGGAGCGACAGGTGACAACGGAAGCGAGTTCGTTACAAGACCGTTGACTGACGTGTCAGGCTTCGTCTCGGTCAGACGGTCGGTCAGACAGTCGGTCAAACGGACAAATGGGTAACCCTGGGGGCTCCCGCCCCCTTGAAGAGGGGGCTCCCCCAACAAAAATGTAAACGTTACAAGTTACTACTGTCACTTTAGTCAGAACATCAGAGCCCCGATATGCTTCCTAGCTTATTGGGTTCCATGACCAAATGAAAATATATATACAAGTTACAAGTTACTTCAGTCTCTTAAGTCAGAACATCGGAGAGCCGATATACTTCATAGCTTATTGGGTTCCATGACCAAATGAATATATATATATATATATATATATATATTCAAGTTACAAGTTACTTCAGTCACTTCAGTCAGAACACCGGAGAGCTGATATACTTCATAGCTTATTGGGTTTCATGACCAAATTACACGTTCTATGCAGCGTCGCAAGCGACACTACAAATTGGCGGAGAGTGTCCGCAAAGGAGCGACAGGTGACAACGGAATAGAGTTCGTTACGAGACCATTGGCTGACGTGTCAGGCTTCGTCTCGGTCAGACGGTCGGTCAAACGGACAAATGAATAACCCTGGGGGATCCCGCCCCCTTGAAGAGGAGGCTCCGCCAACAAAAATGCCGCATTTCCCACACAGCAGTGGGTGAAATGGAGTATTCAGACGCGCGACGTAAGATCCCGCAGGACGCCTTCATATTTCAAATACCCGTAAACCCCCGGGCAAAACCAGGAGTAACCACCGCCAGTGTTTTCCCAGCAGTACTATCCTGCCCGGTATTTAATCAAGTGCACAGTCACTGGGGGCACTAAAATCTTGGTGCCCCAAGCTGCTAAGCCTTGATCTTAACCAATTTTTCGAGTTTTGATTACCGTGGCCCGCACCAAGAAAACCGCGCGCATGGAGACCGGCGGCAGGAAGCCTGCCCCACCCAAGAAGACGACCAACGCGCCTCCTACCAAGACCTCCAAGAAAGCCAAGACCGCCCCAGCCAAGACCGCCCCAGCCAAGACCAAGGGCTCTTCCAAGCCTCAAGAGTCCAAGCCGGGAGATTCCCTCCCCTCCAGATCTGTGACATCTGGATCCAAGCGCACGCGCGAGGAGGACACCTCCTCGCTCAACTCTGAACTGATGCGCCAGCTGGTGGAGGCCAATGGGATCATCAGGGACTTGCAAGCGTCCATCAAGGAGAGGGAGAGGAATGGTGAGAGTATTGTTTGCCCGTCTTCTTTCCTCTCCCCCTTTGCACCGCGGCCCGTAGTCGACCCTCGCGATCTCCTTATGCCTTCCTTTTCTGCTCAGTGCCTTTGCACAGCAGCCCTGTTAGCCTTGTAGGTTGCGTCGCCCAGCCCGTGCTAGCATTTATCCCCCTACAGAACCCACCCGTGTTCATAGCTTTGTTTCCCAGATCTTCAACCATGCGCCCCCCCCCCCCCCCCCCCCCCCCCCCCCAACCTGTCTATTCAGATCCCCACGTCGAGATTCCACCCGATGTTCCCGCCAACCGAACGACGGACGCACACGGACCTTCGAATAAGGCTCACACTGAAAAGCACCGTAATCCCAACCCATCGAAAGATGAGTGGGCAACGGGAGGCCTAGAAGTTGACCTATCGAAAGTCCCAGACCAGGCCCTCGTTGACCTGCACGATCGACTTGCTAGCCCCAGGGCTCTCAAGAGACTCCGAGTTGAACGGCCTGAACCTTACCATACTATCGAAGCGGCTCTGGGTGTCAAGGATCTGGGGATGCGATCTCACCAGACTTACAGACAATGTGGTCAGGCGTTATCAGAGTTCCACGCAAACCCAAAGACCTACAAAATGCCAGCCGATTTTTTGGATAAGATCATGGCCTTGAACTCACCATCGACGACTCAGCACAAGATCCAGATGAAAGTCACGGCCCTTGTTCAAGAGTGCGCCGATGGTGAGGGAAAACCGGATGAAATCGTGTGGAACACCCTGGGACTGTGTGCGTTCGATACCCCCAGGAACCTCATCAAGTCCATGAAGGACACGATTTGGACCCTAAGCGTCTTATACACCTCAGCACAGGCAGCAGGCAATTTTAAAACCTGCTTCTATGCTTTCTGGGCGTATAAGGCTGCCCGCGACCTCTATGAGGTCCAGTGGAGTGCCCTGACCAAAGCCCTCGGGCTAGAGAAGGCGCACGAGCTGTTGGTCGAAAGAATGAAACCCTCCGGTGAAATTTCTAACGATCAGTGGGACAAGCTAGTAAGCTTGGCTAAGGGGGGTAAGTTCGAGGATGCATGCATAGCCCTTGCCCCGCAGATCAAACGTTCCCTGGATTACCAGAAGGAACGGGCTGAAGCGAAGGACGGAAAGGCGGTACGCTGCAGCCACTGTGGCATTGAAGGCCACACGGCTGACAAGTGCTACAAAGGCAAGAACAAGAGGCAAAGGAACTCGCCAAAGAGGGATGACAAGAAGTGAGCCTTCTAACAAGGCCCTCCCTGCTTCATTGTTGGTGAGAAGGGGGAGTTTGGGAATCTGGTGGATGAGATGTACCAACCCCATGACTTGGAAGACAGGGAAAAGTGGTTCAACTCGTCTGGGATCAAGCTGAATGCTGAGAGATGGATATTCGGGCAGATAAATTAGGAGTCCCCTGTCCTGTAGCAGCCTTAGGCCCTGTTTCTTGGGAATGGAAGACCACCCCTCCAGCCCCCATAGAGGTGAACAACCACACCAGTGCCTTGCTCAACCTCCCCCCCCTTGTCTCTGAGTTAGATAAGGCTGAGAAGCTAGGCTTGATAGAGTTTTTGCAGGCAGATCAGGACCAGGCAGACTTTGTTAGCTGCATTAACCCGTTCGGGGTTAGGATCAAGCCTAATGGCAAGGCTAGGATTCTAGTAGACCCCACCATCACTGGGGTAAATGGTTGTATGAACAAGCTACCTTGCTCACTCACCACCCCTGAAACATTCATGAAGACGCTCACCACAACAGATCTGTTGGGTAAAAGAGATCTGACGAATGGATTCTATCATGTCTCCCTGCATCCTTCAGCTAGGAGGTACATGGGATTCAGACACCCTGTGACAGGTAAAATTGGTAGATGGATAGCTCTCCCTCAAGGCACAGACAAGAGCCCCCATTTTTTCTGTGAGCTGACCAACTTCTCCAAGTTGATATTCAACTACAGTTTCAATGAGCATGGTGTCAAGGCCACCTGTGATGTCTATGTGGATGATTACCCCATCAGGGCTGATACACACGCAGACATGCAGAGGGCCTTTGAGATCATGGACAGAGAAGCTGAGTTGCTAGGACTAGAGTTCAATCCCTCTAAAGATGAAGGTGCCACCCAACCCACAACCAGACTGGAAGTCCTAGGGCTTCTGCTAGATGCACCTCTCTTGAAAATGGACCTCCCGGCCCACAAGAAGCAACTGTGCAGAGCAGAAGTCCTTAAGACACTACAGTTAAGGAAGGAGGGAGGCATCCTCAGAAGGAAAGAACTTGAATGCCTAGTGGGGAAGCTAGTCTGGGCGTCTAAGGTGACACCTTGGGGATACTTGCACATCCAACACCTGTTTGATGCCCTATATCCTGTCACCACCAACCATACCACTCACAAATCAATGGCTGTCATCCCTTGGACACAAGGCACACTAAGTGACCTGGAGTTTTGGGACAAGGCTCTAGAGATGGAGTGGCATGAGTCGGTAGGGGTACATGAAAGCATGTTGGCCAGAAAGGATGTACACGTGGACAGTAAAGCCTTCAAGGTCCACATGTACACAAATGCCAGTAAGGTATTCGGTGCAGGTGGAACTTTGGGCGATGACACATACTCCTATCCCTGGCCAGAAAACAGGCAACATGTGCATATAGGCATCCTAGAACTCGAAGCATGCATGATTTGCTTGCAGCACTGGGCACATGAACTGGCAGGAACGTCAGTCTTTTGCTACATGGACAATGTCCAAGCTGTTTCAGCTGTGAATAAGGGGGGTTCTAGGATACCAGGCATCAGGGATGCTCTTGCGCAGATGGCACTCAGAGGCCTTAAGTATGGGTTCACTGTCAAAGCCAAGCATGTTAAGGGAGAGTTAAACCCTGCAGACGCCCCCAGCAGGGGAAAAGCATGCAGCACCAACAACCATTACATGTCCAAATTCTTTGACAGGCATAACAACCCCCCAGCCACCATTGACTGCTTTGCTGCAGCGGATGGTTACAACAAGCATGACGGGTGCACAAAATGGTTCTCCATCCAACACCCGCTTGTATCACACTGGGAATCACTTTCTGGCCAAGTGTCCTGGGCCAACATCCCATTCTCTGCATTAGGAACAACTCTGGATCTCCTGTATGCAGCTTGGGTAGCCTCACCCACTGACACAATTTGCACAGCACTGGTGCCTAAATGGCCAGATGCAATCTGGTTTAGGAAGTACCTTAGGGGCAAGAACCCCAAGTTTAGGGTACTAGCAACTTACCCGAAGGGCGCCAGGATTTTTCTTGACCCCAGTCCAGGAAAAACCACTGGCCCAACTCCACACACCATGCTTGTGATCAGGTCTGCTCAGTAACTTACCCCCCCTTCCTTTCTTCCTCCCAACCTCCATAGGATGTACCATCTGCCAAGGCACCAAGGGAAGGATGCTTAGGTGCACCAATTGCGACCAGCACAGCCACCCCCAGTGCCTCAGCTTGGGCAGGAATGCCATGTCCTGTGGTACATTCAAGTGCCCAGCCTGCATTTTAATTGAGTGCAACCTCCACATCACTAGCGCCCAAGGCCAGCAAGGGGCCAGGAGGTTAGTGATGCTGGAGGGCTCAACCCTGGCTGTCAGTTCGCAAGACACTTACGCAAGTGCTCTTAAGCGTTACACCAGGTGCATGGCTGAGGTATACTTAATTACTGAGCAGGAGGCACTCCCCCCTGGCCCCAAGGAACAAGTGCCACTGACGCTAGTAAAGTTGTTCATGGGTTGGGCGGCAGGTCATTACAAACCTGCCACCATTCAAACAACCCTGTCAGCACTAGCAGAATGGCACAGGTCTAAGGGACTGGACCTTCACACTCTGAACTCCAGTGTTGTGCGACAGCTCTCACAGGCCATCAGGGTGTTCCACGGGCCTGAGGGAGTCTCCTCTGGCAAGCAGGGCATTTGTAAGTCCCTCATTATCAAGTGTTTGGAGACCATGAGGAAGCTGAAGACCCTGCAGCCCCACATGGAGGACTTGTTTACTAGAGATGCAGCTTGGCTAGTGATGGGTTTCTTTGGCCTCCTTAGAAGGAGTGAGATTATTGCTTTGCGTTTGTCAGATGTAGTGACCAAGAAGGATCATGTAGTGGTCCACATCAGACGCTCTAAGACAGACCAGGAAGTGAAGGGAGCCAGGATAGTGCTCCCAGCCCAGTGTAGGGACTCACTTAGAGTCAGGAGGATTATGGATGCCCTCCTTCAGCTTAGGACCCGTCAGGGCGCCTCGTCAGAGGACCACCTCATCACCGCCTGGGACCTAGACTCCCTTAGCTTGTCTTCCTCCCCCCTTCTTTCAGGTCAGGCTTTGTCCTATCGACTGAAGTCTTATCTCACTGCCATTGCACACTCTCACCCCAAACTGGACATAGATCCAGCTAGGTTTGCCATGCACAGCCTCAGACGGGGAGGTGTAGTAGCAGCTTGGGCTAATGGGGCAGATCTAGAGACTATTAGAACTCAAGATAGGTGGAAATCAGATGCCATTAAGGCATATCTGATCCCAGACCTCTCGGTCAAGTTGAACTTTGCCTCCAGCCTCTGAGCCTAGCTTTTCCTTTCCTTCTTCTTTTCTCTTGATACCCCATCACTTAGCCAAGCCTGCTGTCCTGTACATGCTCCTTACTCCTACACCTTTCCCCCAGTCCCCCTTTACACTCCTTTCCTTTACATAGTGGGACTGATTTCTTATTATCCTGAGGGCACGTGTGTGTGAAATTGCAGTGACTCTTCCATATGGTAGTAGCACAAAGACAGACCTGAACAGTCTGGACTTACAAGCTAGATAGTGCAGTTGACTTTATTTAATGGTAAAAGCTGATAAGACCAGTAAAGCCAGCCAGTGTTGTGATATACCCCCTAATTAAGGGAAATATCGCACACAAAGCTAAAACCTTACAAGGCCCAGCATACACCTTAAATATGTCTACTAGCACTTGTACCAATGGGGGGCCCATCTGAAAGATCGCTGGACCTCTCGTGCAGTGTCTCAATGTCCAGCAAGCAGGCCCCCAACTTTTGCAAATATAAGTACTGACAATGATGAAGCCTGCATGTGCTTATTTCCTCAACCCTTAAGGGTAAATTATATGTATTGGAAATATGAAAAGCAACTGTAAGGAATCTGAGTCAACCGTCTGAATGTAAACGTTACAAGTTACTACAGTCACTTAAGCCAGAACATCAGAGCCCCGATATGCTTCCTGGCTTATTGGGTTCCATGACCAAATGAAAATATATATACAAGTTACAAGTTACTTCAGTCTCTTAAGTCAGAACATCGGAGAGCCGATATACTTCATAGCTTATTGGGTTCCATGACCAAATTACAAGTTCTATGTAGCGTTGCAAGCTACGCTAAAAAAATGGCGGAGAGTGTTCGCGACTGAGCGACGGGTGACAACTGAAGCGAGTTAGGTACTAGGCGATTGGCTGACGTGTCAGGCTTCGTCTCGGTCAGACGGTCGGTCAAACCGACAAATGGGTAACCCTGGGGGCTCCTTTCCCCCTTGAAGAGGGGGCCCCCCCAACAAAAATGTAAACGTTACAAGTTACTACAGTCACTTAAGCACATATACTTTTTTGTATGATAGCGTGTGAAGGTGGGGACGGCTGTATGGACATTCATGGGGGGGGGTAGGCATTCACTCTACCTGGGACCGGCAAGGGCAGCCAGTGGTGTGGGTGGAGGTGTGGGTGGGTGAAGGTGTGGGTGTGGGTGTGGGTGTGGGTGTGGTAAGGTGGTGGAGTGGGAGGGTCTGTGTGGGGGCAGGGTGGAGTGGTAGGGACACTCGACATCCCATGATGGGTGGGTGGGTGGGTGGGGGCCTTCATTATACCTGGGCCTTGCAAGGGCAGGCAGTGGTGTGGGGACGGCTGTATGGACAGAGTGAGTGGGCATAGATATCAGCACCATTGTTAGTGCACACATCCTACATTGTCCCATATTGTATCATAGCATGTGTGGGTGGGTGGGGGCAGCTCATGGAACAAGGAAGAACATCAGAGCCCTGATATGCTTCCTAGCTTATTGGGTTCCACGACCAAATGAAAATATATATACAAGTTACAAGTTACTTCAGTCACTTCAGTCAGAACATCAGACAGCCGATATACTTCCTAGCTTATTGGGTTCCACGACCAAAATGAAGAGGGGGCTCCCCCAACAAAAATGTACAAGTGACAAATTACTTTGGTCACGTAAGTCAGAATATCAGAGAGCCGCTATACTTCGTAGCTTATTGGATACCCCTGGACTGCCAGTTAGTATAAGAGTGAAAAAACTGAAAAACTTGCACATTTATTACAATAAAAAAGGGGATCACCTGTAGCATGGTCAAAATGTGTGGGTTTCCCTGGCGGCCTAGAGTGCCCAGGACCAGACCCCAGTGCTTAGCTGACCGAGAGCGCTCTACTGCCCTCCTGCGAACCATTCGCATTCCTGAAGGGTGAAGGGGGTGGGGTGGGGGGGAGTTGAGGTTGGTGAGATTGGTGAGGAGTGGGGGGAGGGGGGTGGTGGGGTGGGGTGGGGTGGGGTGGGGTGGGATGGGGGGGAGGGGGGTGGAGTGGAGCTGACCGAGAGCGCTCTACTGCCCTCCTGCCAAACATTCGCATTCCTGAAAGGTGAAAGGGGGAAGGAAGGGGAGGGGGGGGGGGGGGGGGGGGGTCTGTGAGCTTGGTCAGGAGTGGGGGGAGGAGATGGTGGGGTGGGGTGGGGTGGGGCAGGGGGTGGGATGGCATGGGATGGGGCGTGGGGTGGGTGGGGTGGGGTGGGATGGGGTGGGGTGGAGTGGAGTAGAGTGGAGCTGACCGAGTGCGCTCTACTGCCCTCCTGCGAACCATTCGCATTCCTTAAGGGTGAGGGGGGGGGGGGGGGGGAGTTGAGGTCGGTGAGCTTGGTGAGGAGAGGGGAGAGGGGATGCTGGGGAGGGTGTGGGGGGAGGGGGATGGAAGGGGGGGGGCAGGGGGGGGGGGATGGCATGGGATGTGGCGTGGGGTGGGGTGGGGTGGGATGGGGTGGAGTGGAGTGGAGTGGAGTGGAGGGGAGCTGACCGAGAGCGCTCTACTGCCCTCCTGCAAACCATTCACATTCCTGAAGGGTGAAGGGGGGAGGTCGGTTGGAGCTTGGTGAGGAGTGGGGGGGAGGGGGGGGAGGGGTTGTGTGGGGTGGGGTGGGGCAGGGGGGATAGGATGGGATGGGATGGGATTGGGATGGGATGGGATGGGATGGGATGGGATGGGATGGGATGGGATGGGATGGGATGGGATGGGATGGGATGGGTTGGGTTGGGTTGGGTTGGGTTGGGTTGGGTTGGGTTGGGTTTGGGTTTGGGTTTGGGTTTGGGTTTGGGTTTGGGTTTGAGTTTGGGTTTGGGTTTGGGTGGATTAGTGTAAGGCAGCCTAGTGCTTCTGGAGGCTGACATGACCAGCTTCCCAACACTGCAAAAATGCTTGAGCTTTGCCCAATGGCTGGCCCAAGGAGCCGCCTTCCGCTAAGGAACGCTGAAAAGAAAAAGTCCCGTTTTGACAAATGGATAAATGGTAGAGCTTGTTTGAACAAGTTTTTTTTTTCTTTTCCCCGAAGCCCTATGGTGCGCTTTAGTGTTCGCGATCGCTGTCAACCGCCATGGTAGCTTTGTCCAGGTCAAGTAGCAGCCCGTTATCTACCGCCGTAAGACGGGGCTCCCTGAATACCACGCCCCAACAGGCGTTATCGTTACTAAAAGAGAAGCCCTGCTCACCCCACTTTGTTTTGTGCGACGCGCTGTCCCCCAAACCCTGCAGAGCACGAATCGCAAAGCCTAGGGGGGTTGGGGGGAAGCTAAGAGAGGCTGAAAAGATAAGCCCTGCTCCCCCCACTTTTTTTTGTGACGTGTCGCTAATCCGTCGCTGCAAGGAGACGCATGGGTCCGGCTAATCTAGTCAGAAATGCCCCCCCGACCCCCCCTGCTTCACGTTTCGCACTCTGCGGGGTTTGGGAGGCAGTGCGTCGCACTGGGGTCGCACCGAATCGCTCAGTTTGCGACGCGTCGCACGAGGAAAACAAACCGTGCAGTCGAAGTCAATCAGCTGGCAAAGCCACTTGCTGGCTCTGCGAGCTAATAGAAGAATAAATAACCTGATCTAACTTGCACATTTACTCCGCACAAGTTAACCGGTTATAAACAAAAGGGGCTCATCTGTAGCATGGTCAAAGTAAATCAGCTGGCAGAGCCACTAGCTGGCTCTGCGAGCTAGTAGTAGAATGAAAAACCTGATCTAACTTGCACATTTACTCTGCAGAAGTAAACCGGTTATAAAAAAAGGGGCTCATCTGTAGCATGGTCAAAGTAAATCAGCTGGCAGAGCCACCAGTGTTTTTTATTTCAGATTTCTGTAGTCCAGGTTGAGTAGCTACTTGGACTACTCAACCCTGATTTCAGGATATTTGCGTAGCCATCGCATGGCGGAGCGCATAGCACAGAGCCTGGGGGGGGGTCGGGGGGCAGCGTGTCCCAATATCTAGGGGTCCAGGGGGTGTAGCATTCGACGGAAAGGAGATGGAATGGCGACGCGTCGTAGAAAAAAGAAACACTGAGAGCCAATAGCTGGCGCTGCGAGGTAGTGGTAGAATGAATAACCTGGTCTAACTTGCACATTTACTCCGCACAAGTAAACCGGTTACACAGAAGGGGATCATATGTAGCATGGTCAAAGTCAGTCAGCTGGCAGAGCCACTAGCTGGCTCTGCGAGGTACTAGAAGAATGAATAACCTGATCTAACATGCACATTTACTTCTCACAAGTAAACCGGTTATACAGAAGGGGCTCATCTGTAGCATGGTCAAAGTCAATCAGCTGGCATAGCCACTAGCTGGCTCTGCGAGCGAATAGAAGAATGAAAAAAAATTGAAAGAACAAAATTCAATTTGCAAAGCGTCACAAAAAAAGAAGAAAAGTGACTCAACTGCATGATTATCCTCTGTCTTTTTTCCTTGGTCACCAAGGGTTAGGTTGTATTAGATGCGCCCTGTCCTGGTCCCCCCCTTGCAATAAAATAGAGACTCAACCTCGTGGTCGGACTCCTTGAAAATAAAACGGGGAAAAATTGACTCGCAAAAACGAAAAACAAAAATAATTACTCACCCTCGTGGTCGTAGTACTCCTTGATTAGTTCTCGGCTGAATGGATCATAGCGGTACGTTGGTACAGCAGGGTTTGCAATCATGATCGCCTCCAGGTGAAACCTGTGCAGGTGTTGGTGCCGGTGGTTGGTGCAGGTGCAGGTGTTGGTGGTTGGCTTTGGTTTGCAATCATGATCGCCTCCAGGTGAAACCTGTGCAAGTGTTGGTGGTTGGCTTAGTGCAGGTGCTGGTGTTTGGCGGTTGGTGGTTGGTGGTTGATGCAGGTGTTGGTAGTTGATTTTGGTGCAGGTGCTGGTGGTTGGTGGTTGGTGCAGGTGTTGGTGCAGTTGGTTGGTGCAGGTG
This sequence comes from Chlamydomonas sp. ICE-L, assembly GCA_013435795.1. Lineage (NCBI taxonomy): Eukaryota > Viridiplantae > Chlorophyta > Chlorophyceae > Chlamydomonadales > Chlamydomonadaceae > Chlamydomonas > Chlamydomonas sp. ICE-L. The sequence goes on from JACBWV010000535.1 coordinate 52,607, forward strand.
TTGGTGCAGGTGGTTGGTCCAGGTGTTGGTAAAGGTGGTTGGTGCAGGTGTTTGTGGTTGGTGTAGGTGCAGGTGTTGGTGGTTGGTTAAGGTTTGCAATCATGATCGCCTGAAGGTGAAACCTGTAAAGAAGAATAAAAAGGGTATTGGGTGTTGTTTCTTTTATGTAGGTGCAACCTATGCAGCAACCATCACCTCACCGCACCTGTACGCAGCAACCATCTCAGGTGCAGGTCTATAGGTTAAACCTATGCAGCAGCCATCGCAGGTGCAGGTCTCTAGGTGAAACCTATGCAGGTCTCTAGGTGAAACCTATGCAGGTCTCTAGGTGAAACCTATGCAGGTCTCAAGGTGAAACCTATGCAGGTCTATAGGTGAAACCTATGCAGGTCTATAGGTGAAACCTATGCAACAACCATCACAGGTGCAGGTCTGTAGGTGAAACCTATGCAGCAACCATCACAGGTGCAGGTCTGTAGGTGAGACCTATGCAGCAACCATCACAGTTGCAGGTCTGTAGGTGAAACCTATGCAGCAACCATCACAGGTGCAGGTCTGTAGGTGCAACCTATGCATCAACCATTACCTCACCTCACCTATATGCAGCAACCATCACAGGTGCATGTATATAGGTGCAACCTATGCAGCAACCATCACAGGTGCAGGTCTGTAGGTGAGACGTATGCAGCAACCATCACAGGTGCAGGTGTGTAGGTGAGACCTATGCAGCAACCATCACAGGTGCAGGTCTGTAGGTGAAACCTATGCAGCAACCATCACAGGTGCAGGTCTGTAGGTGAGACCTATGCAGCAACCATCACAGTTGCAGGTCTGTAGGTGAGACCTATGCAGCAACCATCACAGGTGCAGGTCTGTAGGTGAGACCTATACAGCAACCATCACAGGTGCAGGTCTGTAGGTGAAACCTATGCAGCAACCATCACAGGTGCAGGTCTGTAGGTGAGACCTATGCAGCAACCATCACAGGTGCAGGTCTGTAGGTGAGACCTATGCAGCAACCATCACAGGTGCAGGTCTGTAGGTGAAACCTATGCAGCAACCATCACAGGTGCAGGTCTGTAGGTGAAACCTATGCATCAACCATTACCTCACCTCACCTATATGCAGCAATCATCACAGGTGCATGTCTATAGGTGCAACCTATGCAGCAACCATCACAGGTGCAGGTCTGTAGGTGAAACCTATGCAGCAACCATCACAGGTGCAGGTCTCTAGGTGAAACCTATGCATGCCTGTAAGTGGAACCTATGCAGCAACCATCATAAAGTACACCCCTCACCTTCCATGTGCAACAAAGACGATAGCCTCCGCTGAGCCGTACCGCTGAAATTTGCCTTGAGGCACACTACCACCACCACCAAGTACTCCCCTGACCTTCCATCCGCTACAAATAGGATAGCATCGGCGGCGCCGGGGATCAGGACGGGAGCAGTACACCCCAACACCTCCCCGGGTGATAGCGGCTTGCACTTGGGAATGCTGCGATGCGGCTTGAGGCACTCTACCACCACCACCAACTACTTTCCTCACCTTCCATCCGCCACAAATAGGATAGCATCGCCTGAGCCGCGGGGCAGGACGGGAGCAGTACACCCCAACACCTCCCCGGGCTTGGTGCCAGATACCACGGAGTGGTAAGTCCACGGCTTATACAATGGCCTTAAGGCACTCTACCACCACCACCAACTACTCCTCTCACCTTCCATCCGTTACAAATAGGATAGCATTGGGTGCAACGGGGGGCAGGACGGAGTAGTGCACGCCAACACCTTCCCGGGTGATAGCGGCTGCACTTGAGAACGCTGACATGCTGCTTGAGGCAATCTACCACCACCACCAACTACTTCCCTCACCTTCCATCTGCCACAAATAGGATAGCATCGGCGGCACCAGGGGCCAGGACGGGAGCAGTACACCCCAACACCTCCCCGGGCTTGGCGTCAGATACCACGGAGTGGTAAGTCCATGGCTTATGTATGTGCCTTGAGGCACACTACCACCACCAACAACTATTCCCCTCACCTCCCACCCGCCACAAATGGGATAGCATTGGCTGAGCCGGGGGGCAGGACGGGAGCAGTACACCTGAACACCTCTCCGGGCTTGGCGCCAGATACCACTGAGTGGTAAGTCCACGGCTTATATATGTGCCTTGAGGCACACTACCACCATCGACCGCTCCCCTCACCTTCCATGTCCAACAAATAGGATAGCATTGGCTGAGCCAAAGGGCAGGACGGGAGCAGTACACCCGAACACCTCCCCGGGCTTGCCCCCAGATACCATGGAGTAGAAAGTTCGATGCTTCTATATGTGCCTTGAGGCACTCTACCACCACCACCAACTACTCCCCGCATCTTCCTTCCGCCACAAATAGGATAGCATCGGCTACACCAGGGGACAGGACGGGAGCAGTGCACCCCAACACCTCCCCGGGTGATAGCGGCCTGCACTTGGGAACACTGACATGCGGCTTGAGGCACAATTCTACCACCACCAACAACTACCTCCCTCACCTCCCATCCGCCACGAATAGGATAGCCGTGGCTGCACCGGGGGGCAGTACGGGGGCAGTACACCCCAACACCTCCCCGGGCTTGGCGTCAGATACCACGGAGTGGTAAGTCCACGGCTTCTATACGTGCCTTGAGGCATACTGCCACCACCACCAACTACTCCTCTCACCTCCCATCTGCCACAAATAGGATAGCATCGGCTGTCCCGGGGGGCAGGACAGGAGCAATGCACGTCAACACCTCCCCGGGTGATAGCGGCCTGCATTTGGGAACACTGACATGCGGCTTGAGGCAATCTACCACCACCAACAACAACTACTTCCCTCACCTTCCATCTGCCACAAATAGGATAGCATCGGCTGCGCCGGGGGCCAGGACGGGAGCAGTACACCCCAACACCTCCCCGGGTGATAGTGGCCGGCACTTAGGAACGCTGAGCGAGGGATAGTCCTTGGACAGTTGCTGCTTAGACATCTGGATGGCTGAAGAGAACTGGATGGTACCGGCTACGCATAGGTTTGTACCGCTTCTGCATGGTCACAGTACACAGACGGTTAGATGAGTGAGGGGTGCAAGTGTACGGGTACATATCCTTGGTCAGTTGCTGCTTCGACATCTGGATGGCTGACGAGAACTGGATGGTACCGGCTACGCATAGGTTTGTACCGCTTCTGCATGGCCACAGTACACAGACGGTTAGAGGAGTGAGGGGTGCAAGTGTACGGGTACATATCCTTGGTCAGTTGCTGCTTCGACATCTGGATGGCTGACGAGAACTGGATGGTACCGGCTACGCATAGGTTTGTACCGCTTCTGCATGGTCACAGTACACAGACGGTTAGAGGAGTGAGGGGTGCAAGTGTACGGGTACATATCCTTGGTCGGTTGCTGCTTAAACATCTGGTTGGCTGAATTGAACTGGATGGTACCGCCTACGCATAGGTTTGTACCGCTTCTGCATGGCCACAGTGCGCAGACGGTTAGAGGAGTGAGGGGTGCTAGTATACCGGTATAGATCCTTGGTCGGTTGCTGCTTAGCCATCTGGTTGGCTGACAAGAACTGGATGGTACCGCCTGGGCATAGGTTTGTACCCATCTACATGGCAACAGTGCACAAATGGTTGGAGGAGTGAGGGGTGCAAGTGTACCGGTACATATCCTTGGTCAGTTGCTGCTGAGACATCTAGATGGCTGGCGAGAAGTGGATGGTACCGGCTACGCATAGGTTTGTACCGCTTCTGCATGGCCACAGTGCACAGATGGTTGGATTATAAGATGTTATTGATAAGCTACGCATAGGTTTGTACCGCTTCTGTATGGCCACAGTGCACAGACGGTTGGAGTAGAACATGTTGTTGATAAGCTACGCATAGGTTTGTACCGAATCTGCAATTAAAATGTATAAATGAAATTGGTGCTTATGCACCTACACGTATACACCCACGACAGGCTGGCCCCATCAACCTCAAACCTCATAATAAGGCTTAATTTTTAAATATTTATGTATTTATCTACCCACAACAGAAATATAACACCAAACAGGGATATTCAACCCCAAGGATATCGTCAACCACATCTCCTCATACTCATGGCTCTATCAAGCTGCCGGCTCATTTGGAGTCTAATAGGGCACCAGGAAAATGTATTCATCATCATCATAATCATCACCATCAACATCCGCACCATCACCTCCACCACCATCATCTTCATTATCCTCACTATCATTATCCTCATCACCATCATCATCATCATCCACATCATCACCTCCACCACCATCATCCTCATTATCCTCCTCTTCCTCCTCCCCATCATCATCCGCATCATCACCTCCACCACCATCATCCTCATTATCCTCATCCTCATCCTCCTCATCATCATCCGCATCATCACCTCCACCACCATCATCCTCATTATCCTCATTATCATTATCCTCATTATCATTATCCTCATTATCATTATCCTCATAATCATTATCTCATTATCATTATCCTCATTATCATTATCCTCATTATCATTATCCTCATTATCATTATCCTCATTATCATTATCCTCATTATCACTATCCTCATTATCATTATCCTCATTATCATTATCCTCATTATCATTATCCTCATTATCATTATCCTCATTATCATTATCCTCATTGTCATTATCCTCATTATCATTATCCTCATTATCATTATCCTCATTATCATTATCCTCATTATCATTATCCTCACTGACATTATCCTCATTATCATTATCCTCATTATCATTATCCTCATTATCATTATCCTCATTATCATTATCCTCATTATCATTATCCTCATTATCATTATCCTCATTATCATTATCCTCATTATCATTATCCTCATTATCATTATCCTCATTATCATTATCCTCATTATCATTATCCTCATCAGCATCCCCCTCCTCATCCTCATCATCATCATCACCCGCATCATCACCTCCACCACCAACATCCTCACTAACATCATTATCATTACCCTTATCATCATCATCACCAACATCATCCTCCTCATCATTATCAATGAAGAATCTAACATACAGTCGGTATAACTTACTCAAAGTTAAGACGGACAGTACTGACTAGGTGATCCAAATCTATTCCGATGTCAACGAAGACATACAGGCAGGGGACGCTCGTGATGTCAACAGGCACCTGTTAGCGTATAGGGCTGATATCAAGGTGTGGTAATTTGGAGTGGTTTGGTTTGGTTTGGTTTGGTTTGATTACAAGGTATATCAGCCTTCACATTCCTTTAAGGTTGGGCAAGTCCCTTTCGCCTATTTGGCCTACCCCTGGACTGTAACATACACACACATGCTGAACTGATTATCTCATCTCATTATAGCCCAGCAAAGCCTTGCTTACTCAAACCCTCACCACTGCCCCGGCATCAAACAACACCCCATTACCAAACAACACACCCCACTAATAACACCACACCACCAACATCAAACAACACACCCCACTACCAGCACCACACCACCACCACCAAACAGCACACCGCCACCACAACAGTTAAAAGAACACAGCCACCGCCAAAGCAGAAGCAGCTGCATCTCCACCATCACTCACTAAGCAACTGTGTCCGTAGTGAACAAGGAAATCAGCCCCAAGAGCTTCGGCAGAGAAATCATCCACACAGCAAGCTCCGTATGTAACGTCTCCCATGATGAACACATGCTCTACACCTGCTCAGATAAAAGGTGTTGGTGTTGGTGTTGGTGTTGATAATAAGAAATCATCCACACAGCAAGCTCCGTATGTTATGTCTCCCATGATGAATACATACTCTACACCTGCTCAAATAATAGGTGTTGGTGCTAGTGTTGGTGTTGGTGTCACAGCAAGCTCCGTATGTAACGTCTCCCATGATGAACACATGCTCTACACCTGCTCAGATAATAGGTGTTGGTGCTGGTGTTGATATTATGTGTTGGTGCTGGTGTTGATGCTGGTGTTGGTGTTGGTGAGAAATCATCCACAAAGCAAGCTCCGTACGTAACATCTCCCATTATGAACACATGCTCTAAACCTGCTCAGATTATAGGTGTCGGTGTTGGTGTTGATAATGGGTGTTGATGTTGGTGTTGATAATGGGTGTTGATGTTGGTGTTGATAATAGGTGTTGGTGTATGTAACGTCTCCCATTTTGAATACATGCTCTACATCTGCTCACATAATAGGTGTTGGTGTTGGTGTTGGTGTTGGTGTTGGTGTTGGTGTTGGTGTTGGTGTTGGTGTTGGTGTTGGTGTTGGTGTTGGTGTTGGTGTTGGTGTTGGTGTTGGTGTTGGTGGTGGTGGTGGTGGTGGTGGTGGTGGTGGTGGTGGTGTTGGTGGTGGTGGTGGTGGTGGTGGTGGTGTTGGTGTTGGTGTTGGTGTTGGTGTTGATAATAGTTGCTGGTGCGGGTGCTGGTGTTGGTTTTGGTGTTGGTGGTGTCGGAGTTAGTGTTGGTATTGTTTGTGGTGTTGGTGGCCGTGGCGGTGGTGGTATTTGTCTTGGTGCCCGTAGCCAGGGTGGAGTGCATAGCCTTAGCTGTGGCCAGAGCAATGAAAAATGTTTATGGGTTTAGCTGCCACCCCGCTTACCCGTCCCCCACAGTGCACGGTGGTGCACGGTGCATAGTGTATCATGCATGGTGCATGGTGATGCATGGTGCGTGGTGGGCTGTATGTAACACATGGTGACACACAACTGTGCATGGTGTGTGGTGCATGGTAGTGCGTGGTGCATGGTGCTCCATGGTGCGTGGTGGGCTGTAGGTACCACATGGTGACACACAACTGTGCACGGGGTTGCAGGAAGGTGCATGGTGGTGCATGGTGCATGTTGCCCCATGGTGCGTGGTGGGCTGTAGGCACCACATGGTGACACAACTGTGTATGGGATTGCAGAAGGGTGTATGGTGGTGCATGGTGCTCCATAGTGCGTGGTGGGCTGTAGGTACCACATGGTGACACACAACTGTACATGGGGTTGCATGATGGTGCGTGGTGGTGCATGGTGCAGAATGCATGGTAGTGTGTCGCGCTTGATGGTGAATGGTACTGTCTTGTGCATGGTATTGCATGGTTCAGCATGTTTGGTGGTGTATGTTGCAGAACGCATGGTAGTGTATCGTGCATGGTGGTGCATGGTGGTACATGGTGGTGTATCGTGCATGGTTCCCCCCCGCCAATGCATGCCTGCACTCATTACCTGCAAACACCTCCAGTATATCTCCGATGATGCAGGCATACATAAGCAGGCCTTCAGGGAACTGCAGCGCCACCTGCTTGGCCCCTGCCTGTTGCACTCTCCATACGGTCTTATGGATCTCAAAGTTGTAGTTTGGGGGTAATACTGCGATGGCCGCGTTCAGAGCCTCGTTCTGAAGGACCGAATCGGGCACCTGCTTTCGGACGAAGCGTTTGACCGTAGGGGGGGCAGCAGAGGGGGGAGCGGCAGTGGCCGACGTGGGGGCACCGACAACTAAGGCAGTAGAGGGTGTAGCCGGAGCATCGGACGCGATGCCAGAGGGCACGCTGGGCTCACCGCTCATGGCGTCCTTTCGCCCCCGGAACCGGGTATCGTTGGACAATTCTCGCGCAATATGCCCGGAAGGTGGTTGCAAGGTCGTTTGAGGAACTTAGTGAAGCAGTGGCGGCAACCGAGGCTTTGAGAACAGGTAGGAAAGCAGGGGAAAGTGGGTAAGGAAGGGCAAGTCACTTGGGCCAGTGGATTTGTGTCGTGTGTATGTGTGTGTATGTGTGTGTGGTGGTGTTGATTGCGGAACTGGAACTGCTGTGTATATAAGCAGCTTCGGAACCTGCATGCATGCTCAATTGGCTGGCTGGTACCGAATTTACCGTCTACGGTGGGTTTTTTGGGGGTGAGGTGGGGGGGGGGGGGGGGGGGGGGGGGGGGGGGGGGGCGCACCGGGGGCGGGGGGGGGGGGGCACGGGCAGGCCCAATGGGCCGCGCCGGTTGTAGCCTTTGGGGGGGGGGGGGGGAAGGGGAGGAGGGGGGAGGTGAGGTAGTACTGCACTCCTCCAGACTGTGATAGTCTATACCGCTGATAAGTTACAAGATGGCGCCCAGTTGGTCTTGGCCAGGCCTCGGCACACGGTTGGTTGGGTGCAGGGTTGTTACAACGGTATCTCACCTCAAACATTCACTTGGGCTCATTAGGTAAACATTTAGGCTCACAAAGCCTAGATGATGGCTTGTGTAACATAGATTTCGAAAACAGTGACGTCTCAAAATTAAGATGTTGTGCCTCTTTTAAACAAGTTCGGTGACCCGTGGTGCAGCTATCCAAGGGTCAGTACTTTCTTTCCATTTTTTCAGCTCAAAGTTCAAGCAAGGTTTCTTGTTGAGGAAAGGAACTAGTGTCTCCACGTAGCGATTTTTTTACTATAAGGATTTCCGCCTCAAAGGGTGGGTCTCCCTACACAAGCCCTAGACTCAGAGGATTAGATGTGATGTGGCGGATTCTTTCCTACTCGGAACGAATGGTGTGCCTAGTAGCCTTTGGGGATGAAATTGGCAGCTTCTATTGTTATATATTAGTAGGATATGGAGATCCTCGATTGCTCGAATCCTCGAATTAGACGTTTTCTAAAGTAAAAATAAACTGTCTTCTAATTCTTTATTAGTTTTACATCTAGTTAAATGGAAATCTAGTTAAATGGAAACCTTAGATGTCAATCTGTAACTAATCAAACCCGTTATATATTAGTAGGATATTGTATGGCCCCCCAGAACAACTAAAAAAGAATCTAACGTAGCACCCCATAAACAACAAGGTGCATAATTTATCAGTTGAGCTACGCATAGCACCTTCAAGAAACAATTGAAAAATAAGAATCGCACAATTAAATGATCACCCCATGTGGGATGACGATGTAATTATAATTTTAAAATTAAATTATCACCGTAGCAAAAACTTTGGGCCCCCGTCGATACATATATTGTTTGGGTTTCAGTTCATCAACTTTTTTTTCTTTTAGCCCTTTCTGACAAGGGTGGGCAAGTCTCTTTAGCCTATTTGGCCTACCCCCTGGACTGTACCATAGAAATAAACTGGAGGAAGTTGGAGGAAGTGAAGCAATACCGGTAGGTAAGTTCCAGCCCAATGACACCTATACCCGACCCATACTATTCACTTGTTCAAAGTTTTTTTTCCTGAAGGATTTTCACCCAGGAAGTGGGACGATGAAGTTATGAGCACTTTCCAACTTCCCTACTGTGTGTCCTCGTTTAGGGAAGATTTCGTCCGTTTCAGTCAAATTGGGCACAGAGAAGACCAACGCAAGTATGCTATTGTTGACAAATTCTAGGCAGATACTTATACCTGGCACTGGGCAAAATATGAAGCTACCTAGTGTACAAAAGCAGCTTCTAGGTAGCTTCTTCCTAAAGGAAAATATTAAATTTCGTCCTCGATGTTCAGAAGAGAGGACGCTTTGACATCGGAGATTGTTACACCAAGTGGCGAAGTACTGCTCCAGAGAACATAGAAGAGAATTTCAAAGCAAGTATGCAAGTATTGACGAAAACTTCACAACTTCACCAGATGGCACGAAAAAGGAGGGAGAAAGGGGGGGGGGGGGGGGGGGGGGGGGGGTACAAATCACCGTAACAGCTAAATCTCTCTCCCTCCTTTGAACCACCCTCCCTAACCCCTCCCAGCCTCTACGTACCACCTCTCTCTCTCTCTCTCTCTCTCTCTCTCTCTCTCTCTCTCTCTCTCTGTTGAATAGCTCTCCAAGGGCCTAGGGCAACGTGGGCCTAGAGCAAATCAGTATGAAACGGGTCGCCTGTAATATTGCAGTTCTACGCTTTTGGGGTTCATGCCTTCCTTCATGCCACCACTCCTCCTAGCAGCATTGAGACCATCTTCACGGCCATGGCCCCAATACACTGAACCAACATCACCAGCAAGAACTCAAACGTTTCAAGTAACAAAACCTGCAGCTCTTCAAGGTGTGGACCTCATGCAAATCAGACTGAACAGGTAGGACCCCTTTTCCTGCTGTTCACTGATTTTGTGTGTGTCGCATCACCATTCCATCGCTGCATGGTGGCGCATGGGTCCGGCTAAACTAGTCAGAAATGCCCCCCCTAACCCCCCAGGCTCCGCGCTTCATGCTCCGTGCGAATCAGGGGGCAGCGTGTCGCACTGGGGTCGCACCGAGTCACTCAATTTGCGACCCTTTGCACGGGGGAAAACAGTGCTACTCATACCAGCCCATCCCTTCATGCCGCTACTCCTCCTAGCAGCATCGAGGCCATCTTCACAGCCATGGCCCCAATAAACTGGACCACCTTCACCAGCATGAACGCAAACGCCCCAAGCAACAACACTTGCAGCGCCCGGTCCAGCCTCTTCCTCACTCGAATCTGAGAAAACGACCAAGCTTCATTCTGGAATGACGCGATGATGTTCGGGGAAAACACAGCTGGCAGGAAGCGGTTGAGCGTGGAGTCTAAGATCAGGGGGAGGACAAATTTGAGGAAACCACCATCTAGGGTATACGACAGCTCCACCAGGGCCTCTGCATCCTTGGCTCGTAGAGCCGAGAACTTCTTCACACTTGACTTCACCTTGTCACCGCCTGCCTCGAGAGCCTGCTCCAGGACAGCTACGTCCTCGAAGGCTGAGTTGACGCCTGCATAGTAGAAAGAAATAATGCCGTTAGGCGTGACTTTAGGAAACGGAGCGTATGGGGGAGGGCATGTACACGCATGAGTTGGTAGTGCCCAGTACTTCACACTTGACTTCACCTTGTCACCGCCGGCTTCGAGAGCCTGCTCCAAGACTGCTACGTGCTCAAAGGCTCAGTTGACACCTGCATAGTACGGGGGAGGGCATGTACACACATTAGTTCATATTGCCCAGCACTTCTTCATGCTTCACTTCACCTTGTCACCGCCGGCCTCGAGAGCCTGCTCCAGGACTGCTACATCCTCGAAGGCTGAGTTGACACCTGCATAGTATGGGGGAGGGCGTGTACACACATGGGTTGGTATTGCCCAGTACTTCTTCACACTTGAATTCACCTTCTCGCCGCCTGTCACAGGGTTTAGCCCAGTAAGTGGCTCAGGGAGCTGCCAAGAAGCTCCAAAGAAAAACCGAAACAATAAGCTTTCGAACTAACAACAACACACAGTGTGCACCATAGAAAACAGCACTGACACACAGTTTCCACCAAACAAACAAAAACAAAAACACCACCAACACCAACACACAGTTTCCACCAAACAATCAAAAACACCACCACCAACAACACACAGTCCGAAATTGGGCTTGCCTGCATGTATGGTGTCCCACAAGAGTATGGTGATGTTGCCGGCTTGTCGCGGGAGTCAAGGCAAACAAACAACTACAAAGAGTTTGCACGTTGTACAAAGTAGGGCTTGACCACATGAATGGTGTCCCCCAAGAGGATGGTGTTGTTGTATTGTATATCAAGGCAAACAAACAACACACAGTTCGCACCCAACAAACAAACAAGCAAGCAGCAGCAAGAACAAAAACAACAACAACACAGTCCGCACCTTGTCCAAAGTAGGGCTTGACCACATGAATGGTGTCCCCCAAGAGGATGGTGTTGTTGTCATGAGAATCAAGGCAAACAAACAACACACAGGTTGTAACCAACCAACCAACCAACCAACCAACCAACCAACCAACCAACCAACCAACCAACCACCACCACCAACAACAACACACAGTTCGCACCTTGTCTGAAGTAGGGCTTGACAGCATGAATGGTGTCCACCAGAAGAATGGTGTTGTTGTCTTGGGAATCAAGGCAAACAAACAACACAAAATTTGCACCCAACAAACAAGCAGCAACAACAACCTTGAGAACAACAACTACAACACCACCACACAGTTCGCACCTTATCCAAAGTAGGGCTTGACCGCATGAATGGTGACCCCCAAGAGGAATGATGCTGTTGTCTTGGGAATCAAGGCAAACAAACAACACACAATTTGCATCCAACAAACAAGCAGCAACAACAACAACAACAACAATAGCACCAACCACGACAACAACAACAACCACACAGTTTGTACCTTGTCCTAAGTAGGGCTTGACCGCATGAATGGTGTCCCAAGAGGATGGTGGTGCTGTCTTGGGATTCAAGGCAAACCAACAAACAAACAACACACAATTCGCACCCACCCACCCACCGAACAAACAAACAAGAAGCAGCAACAACAACCAGTTTGCACGCAACAAACAACAACCACACATTTTGCACCCAACAAACATGCAGCAGCAACAACAACACACAGTTCGCACCTTGTCCGAAGTAGGGCTTGACAGCATGAATGGTGTCCCCCAGAAGAATGGTGTTGTTGTCATGGTGGAGCCTAGGACCAGCATACGAGAAGCGAGGGAGAGCGTTGTCTGTCTTTTGAGCAAACCTTTCGAAGTCAGCGTCCTTGATGAGGGGCAATAATTGAGGGAAGCTATTCTTAAACAGCTCTTTCACGTCCCTGGGGGGTGGGGGGTGGGGTGGGTTGGGGGGTGGGTGGGGGGTGGGTTGGGGATAATGTGGGAGGGGTGAATGAATGAATGAATGAATGAATGAATGGATGGATGAATGGATGGATGGATGGATGGATGGATGGATGGATGAATGAATGAATGAATGAATGTATGTATGTATGTATGTATGTATGTATGTACTAGTACGGCAGCCCGTGTGGCCGGTGGCCACACCTACTCTCACGAAGACCCCCCCCCCCCCCCCCCCCCCCCCACACACACACACCAATCATAGTACGGTGCCCGTTTGGCCATTGGCCACACCTATTGGGGGCTGGTTACATAATGGTGTACACTTGAAGTCCCCCCCAAATCACACACCACCACCACCAAACCATTATCCACCCCCCCCCCCCTTCCCTCCCATTGGCCACACCTGTTTTGGGCTGGGTTGCAAAACGGTTTTCTCTGCAGTGCATGCAACTTAAAACATTGACGGATTTGCGATGGTCTCCCTTGTGCACCCACAAGCACACTAACCCCACCGTCCTCCCCCCCTCCCTCCCCCCAGTTATCTCCACCCCCACCCAACCATGTACCCCCGCCCACAAACATACTCCCTTACTCTTCCTGACATATTTCCTGACTCCATCCCTTCCCCCACCCCAGCCATCCCACCAGCCCCCACCCTCTCCCCACTCTCATCCCTCCCCTCCCTCCTACACGCACCCACCAGCACACACACTCCGTATCTGCCTCCCTCCACTTCAGCTGTGGGCTTTGCCGGTGAAAGGCAAACGGGACGAAGAGCATCGACAACGTTTGCGCATCATCCGACTCCGCTAAAAGCATCGGACCTGCTTCCCTGCCACCTCAGCTGTGATCGATAGTCGACCCCACTGAAAAAGCTGAACCTGCGCAATCGCAACCTTAACATAACTAAAGCTTATTTTTAGCGAGCATGTCTTTAGTTAAGCCGAAGAACAATCATGTTCACCGCAACTGCTCCCGAAGTCAACTCGATCTGAGACTTGGAAACATCGCTAGGTTCATCCATTCAACTTTGCCGCGTGCTCGCTATAGCACAATGCAAAGCGACGACATGTTTCTCGATGCAGTGGGAAGAAGTTGCAGTCAAGTTGCTGACATGGGATGGATGCGATTCGGACATTTCTGACAGGTTGGCTGACTCACCATGTCACCTCCCGTTGTGCGCAGCGACGGGTCTCTTGACGCAAGGGAAAGGTCTTGCAGAGATGCAGGGGGAAAAGCTTGTAGGAAGACGAACTGTAGCGCTACCGAAATCAGGTGGATGAACTCAGGCGGGAAAAGGAGAAATCGGGCAGGACGCGCAACAGGTAGAATACGCAGGAGGCAAAGGCTGCATAAGGCAGAATTCGCAGGAGGCCAATCAGGCATAAGTTGAAGCAGGAGGGATTAAAAGCGGGAATTGGCTGAGCGGGAATTGGCTGGGCGGGAATTGGCTGGGCGGGAAGTCGGTTAAATCGGTTACGCGATGACACCACGACCACGACCACGACCGCCATGATTTCTTTATATATATAGATAGATATATGGGATGGAATGGAATGGATGGATGGATGGATGGATGGATGGATGGATGGATGGATGGATGGATGGATGGATGGATGGATGCATGGGTGGATGCATGGGTGGATGGATGGATGGATGGATGGATGGACGGATGCATGGATGTATGGATGGATGGATGCATGCATGCATGCATGCATGGATGGATTGATGGATGGATGAATGCATGAATGGATGGATGGATTGATGGATGGATGGATGGATGGATGGATGGATGGATGAATGGATGGATGAATGGATGAATGGATGAATTAATTAATGGATGGATGAATGGTTATAATGGTGGTGGGAGTGGTGGAGTGGATGCATGCATGGTGGGTGGATCATGGTGGATGTGTGTGTGAGAGAGACTAGGCTGGACCAGGATTACCCGTATTTCTATTTAATTTTGTATATCCTATGTGAAGAAGGATACATCCCCTTGGATATGGTTTGCAGTTAGGACCTTTTACAAGTAATTTAATGTCGTGTTGCATGTCCACCCTTTTGTAAGCTGAGCCTTCTCTCCCCATGCCCCAAATGGAATGTAAATAGGCTATTGACATTGCACACACGCCACTAGACTATAGCTTAAAAAAATGAAAGTGAACGGACCAAGTTGCAAGCTTTGTTTGGGTAGCCACATGGTATGTTTGGGGCATGCATGGAGTACACATACATGATAGGTAGAGCTGCCAGATGTGTGCCCTGGGCCACACACTTGCTAGTATGTGCCAGATTACCCTACCTAAGCAGCCCTATTTGGGCATACCAAGATTAGAATCACACATGGTGTCCATGAGGCATATCCAGACCTCCCCGCCCACATTTGTCTGTACTCAATGCACCCCCTAAGTATGCCATGTGGCTACCCAAACCAACCTTTCAACTTGGTCCGATGACTTCACCATTTAAACGTCACATCCCGGCTATAGATCACCAAGCGGGGCCGGCCCGAGTGCCGATCTCACGCGACCACCGTGCCTGGCCTTAGACATGAAGAAAACTGAGAGGGTAGAGGACACGCTCAGCCTAGGTTGTGCAGAAATGGTGCGGTATGGAAGATGAAATTCGCCAGAAACGTCGATGAGGTTGGTTACAAGCGTAACCATACGGGTCATCCTGGTACGCCCTATGCGCTCATTGGGTAGAATATCCATAATTTGCGAAAGCGCGTTGTTCTAAGTGCTCTCATGCGGTAAGGTAGGAGGATGAAGGTACTCTAAATGTACCGCCTTACTTGGGCTTGGAAACGGGAGGCCTCGGCGTTGGAGCCATTTATAACCTTGTAAAAGTAGCATTTCGTATATTCCTACCCTCTTCCCAAGCCTCGAATTCCAAAGAGATTAACTAGGGAACAACGGCAGTTGATAGTTGATCTGTCCCGGCAGGGTTTCTCTAATGCTGCCATAGGTCGTCAGGTTCCGTGTAATCTAGAGACCGTTAGGAGATGGAAACCTGCTGAACAGCTGCAAGGATTGGAGAAAGTGGACCTTGGGGAAAAGCCTCGACAAGTTCCGCAGTCCCCTTACAAGCAGCCCCTAAGGACGAAGATCAAGAGGATGGCCAAGAGTGGTCTCTCTTCAAGATCAATAGCCTCAACCCTCACCCAAAAGCATGGGATCAGCATCTCTCACACCTCTGTGTGTAGGATTCTCCATGGAGGCAGGAAGCCTCTGACCTGGCTGAAGGTTGGCAATGAGAGGAGCCTAGGTGGTGTCTACAAGAAAGCTAGAGTGGACTTCTGCCACAAGTGGAAAGACTCCAGGTCCAATGCTTTTGATCCTTGGGTCTTCCTGGATGCAAAGGACCTTTACTGCTACAAATACCAGTTTGGGATTCTTGATTATGCATGGCAAGATGTCTGCAAGAAGAAGGGCAGTGAGGCACCCCCACACTTGGGGGCCAAACCAGGGACACCTTGGGTGTTTAGGTTCTATGGGGCTGTGGGCAAGAACTTTAAGTCTAAGCTGCATTTTGTGCCTCCCTCCCCTGACCCTAAAAACCTCAAACAGAAGAAGAGCTCTGAAATTTTCAAGTCAGAGCACTTCATTGAGATGATGAAAAATCTACATGAGGAGATCCTGACCTATACAGCTGGGAGGAGGGGGGGTGGCTACAAGCTCATCATGGATCATGCCAAGCAACACTTCTCCAAGGACAGCAGGCCTGCCTTGGATAAGATGGGTGTGAAGGTGGTTAAGGATTACCCAGCACAATCCTGGGACTTGAACATCATTGAGAATGTATGGGGCATCCTCCAAGGCAAGATGTGTAGGAAGAATGCTAAGAGTGGACCTAACTGGAGGAAACTGATAGAGGCTGCATGGGCCAGCATTGAGCTCAAGTCTATCAATGCTCTTCATGCTGGATTCCAAGAGAGGTTGAAATTGGTGCACAGTGAGGATGGAAAGTGGTGCTCCCACCACTAAGTATGACTGCTTTCAGATGTTGGGGTCTAGGTCTAGTGTGGCTCTAGTGTCACATAGAATACTGAGATGAATGGGCATGCCATAAGTGGCATGATGAGCAAGGACTTGTCGTTGTTTGGGATGATAATAGTGACCCTTGAGTCCCAACTGCATGGCATGCACAACCTTGTCAATAAATATAAGAGTTGGGATTTTATGAGAATATTGATAACTATGTGTTACAAGACACTATCCATGTTCATGATCCCTCCCTTTGAAATTTGCCTCCCATCTCCACCAAAGACCCAATAAGGAAGACTGCCATTCTGCAACACTCCAAGTACATGTTGGTATGTTCTTTGAAAGTGACAGTCAACAAGATTGACAAGATTTGTGTAATACAATACAATAATACCATACCTTCAAGGGCATGGGTAAGTCCATCTCTTAGGCTGGACCAGGATTACCCGTATTTCTATTTAATTTTGTATATCCTATGTGAAGAAGGATACATCCCCTTGGATATGGTTTGCAGTTAGGACCTTTTACAAGTAATTTAATGTCGTGTTGCATGTCCACCCTTTTGTAAGCTGAGCCTTCTCTCCCCATGCCCCAAATGGAATGTAAATAGGCTATTGACATTGCACACACGCCACTAGACTATAGCTTAAAAAAATGAAAGTGAACGGACCAAGTTGCAAGCTTTGTTTGGGTAGCCACATGGTATGTTTGGGGCATGCATGGAGTACACATACATGATAGGTAGAGCTGCCAGATGTGTGCCCTGGGCCACACACTTGCTAGTATGTGCCAGATTACCCTACCTAAGCAGCCCTATTTGGGCATACCAAGATTAGAATCACACATGGTGTCCATGAGGCATATCCAGACCTCCCCGCCCACATTTGTCTGTACTCAATGCACCCCCTAAGTATGCCATGTGGCTACCCAAACCAACCTTTCAACTTGGTCCGATGACTTCACCATTTAAACGTCGCATCCCGGTTATAGATCACCAAGCGGGGCCGGCCCGAGTGCCGATCTCACGCGACCACCGTGCCTGGCCTTAGACATGAATAAAACTGAGAGGGTAGAGGACACGCTCAGCCTAGGTTGTGCAGAAATGGTGCGGTATGGAAGATGAAATTCGCCAGAAACGTCGATGGGGTTGGTTACAAGCGTAACCATACGGGTCATCCTGGTACGCCCTAGACGTTTGCATGCATGCATGAGGGAATCATGGATGGTTCGGCTGGGGGGAGGAGGGAGGGAGCAAACTTATCCTGATCCAAGACTTGAACAAGGTTAAACTAAACGAAAGAGAGGATTTTTTTGGCGGAGCCCCCCCTTCTGGGGGGCTGGAGCCCCCAGTGTTACCCATTTGTCCGGTCGACCATCCATCTGACCATGATGAAGCCCGACACGTCAGCCAACGGTCTCGTAACTAACTTGCTTCCGTTGCCACCTGTCGCTGTCTCGCGATCACTCTCCGCCAATTTTTAGCGTCGCAGGCGACGCTGCATCGAACTTGTTCTCTCTCTCTCTCTCTCTCTCTCTCTCTCTCTCTCTCTCTCTCTCTCTCTCTCTCTCTCTCTCTCTCTCTCCCTCTCCCCCTCTCTATCTCTCTCCCTAACTAAACAAAAGAGCATAAATCAATTCAGGGGATTTACAAGATTGATGACTAGTTTCGCCCTAGGTCATCATCAGACAGTATGCAAACCGACAAATATCCCTCCCTAAAGCTTCTAGCTACCGGGCCGGAGTTGGATACTACAACATTAAACCCCTAAACCTGCCTGTGGTCTACTCAAAGTCCAGCCCGGGGGCGGCAGACCCCCCCTTGGTGGTGTACTTGACTGTGACCACACTCTTGCTGCCGTAACAGTGCACCGCCGCCACCTCGGACCAATAGCAAACCTACAAAGATCACTCCTTAAAGCTTCTAGATACCCCTGTAAAGCTTTTAGCTATCTCCCTAAAGCCTCTAGCTACCCCCCTTAAGCTTTTAGCTATCTCCCTAAAGCCTCTAGCTACCTCCCTAAAGCTTCTAGCTTCTACCTACCTGCCGGTCTTCAAGTTCACCATGCACTCCTCCCCGGGCTTGCATAGGACCACACCAATGTGCGGGCCCTCCTTGGTGGTGTACTTGACTGTGACCATGCTCTTGGTGCCATTACAGTGCACTGCCACCACCTCGGAACAAAAGCAAACCGACAAAGATCACTCCTTAAAGCTTCTAGCTACCTCCCTAAAGCTTCTAGTTACCTCCATATCGTAAGCCTCTAGCTACCCCCCTTCAGCTTTTAGCTACCTTCCTAAAGCCTCTAGCTACCTCCCTAAAGCCTCTAGCTACCTCCCTAAAACTTCTAGCTTCTGCCAACCAGCCGGTCTTCAAGTTCACCATGCACTCCTCCCCGGGCTTGTATATGACCACGCCAATGTGCGGGCCCTCCTTGGTGGTGTACTTGACAGTGACCATGCTCTTGGTGCCATTGCAGCGCACAGCCACCACCTCCCAACCAATAGCAAACCGACAAAGATCACTCCTTAAAGCTTCTAGCTACCCCCCTAAAGCTTTTAGCTACCCCCCTAAAGCTTTTAGCTACCCCCATATCTAAAGCCTCTAGCTACCTCCCTTTCTAAAGCCTCTAGCTACCTCCCTTTCTAAAGCCTTTAGCTACCTCCCTTTCTAAAGCCTCTAGCTACCTCCCTTTCTAAAGCCTCTAGCTACCTCCCTTTCTAAAGCCTTTAGCTACCTCCCTTTCTAAAGCCTCTAGCTACCTCCCTTTCTAACGCCTCTAGCTACCTCCCTTTCTAAAGCCTCTAGCTACCTCCCTTTCTAACGCCTCTAGCTAACTGCCCTTTCTAACGCCTCTAGCTACCCTCCCTTTCTAAAGCCTCTAGCTACCTCCCTTTCTAAACGCCTCTAGCTACCTCCCTTTCTAAAGCTCTAGCTACCTCCCTTTCTAAAGCCTCTAGCTACCTCCCTTCTAACGCCTCTAGCTACCTCCCTTTCTAAAGCCTCTAGCTACCTCCCTTTCTAAAGCCTCTAGCTACCTCCCTTTCTAAAGCCTCCTAGCTACCTCCCTTTCTAAAGCCTCTAGCTACCTCCCTTTCTAAAGCCTCTAGCTACCTCCCTTTCTAAAGCCTCTAGCTACCTCCCTTTCTAAAGCCTCTAGCTACCTCCTAAGCTTAGCTACCTCCCATTCTAAAGCCTCTAGCTACCTCCCTTTCTAAAGCTTCTAGCTACCTCCCTTTCTAAAGCCTCTAGCTACCTCCCTATCCAAAGCCTCTAGCTACCTCCGTAAAGCCTCTAGCTACCTCCCTAAAGCTTCTAGCATCTACCTACCTGCCAGGGATTTTTAGTTCCGCTACATATAGCGATCCCTAGTTTTGACCCCGTTTTAGGGAAATTATCGCTATAAAAAAAGTAAAAAAAACGTTTTTTTGTGTGCCCTAAATGGCCCCCAAAAGCTACAAAAGCTATAAAACGCTGTCCCTGGAGCAGCCCTGAAACCATATAGGGATAGAAGAAACCCACTGCTACCTGCCGGTCTTCAAGTTCACCATGCACTCCTCCCCAGGCTTGTATAAGACCACGCCAATGTGCGGGCCCTCCCTGGTGGGCAGGCAGTCAATGCTCACCCCTTTCCCAGTGCGAATGGAGTAGTTCAGGTCCCTCCGCCATTTACTCTGTGGCAGGGCAAAAGCACACACATGAGGAGAAGTGGTTTAAAGCATTATTCTTCGTCCAGTCTCTGTGGGTCCAGTTTCTGTAGGTTGTGTAGTAAAACTTGCAACGCAATCCTGAGGTCAAGAGTGCAGGAGTTGCGGCAGGGCAAAAAAAAGGAAAATGTTTTAAGCAGTATAGTTTTCCCAGTTTCTGTAGATTGTGTACCAAAACTTGCGACGCAAGCCTGAGGTCAGGAGTGCAGGAGTTGCGGCAAGAGTTCAGGAGTTCAGGAGTTGCCGCAAATTTCGTTTTTTTGCCTGGAGTAAGGAGTTGCCGTGAGTTTCGCTTTTTTGCCTTGAGTCAGGAGTTCAGGAGTTACGGCAGGGCAAAAAATCGAAAATGAAACATGTTACGCCTTGCCACGGGGCGTGAGACTGAAAGAATCTTCCCATCCGCTTGCACTGGGGAATCGTTAATGCGGGTTTTGCTTTGGCAAAGCGCAACTGCTCTCAAGAGAATTTTAGACTATCGGGAGGGGCATAATGTAGAAGTAATAGTATAGTACAGTTCAGTGCGAATTGAGTGGTTAGGGTCCCTCCGCCATGTCCTCTATGGCAGGGTTTAGGGTTTAGGGTTTAGGAGAGGTGGTAGAGCAGTTCAGGTCCCTCTGCCATGCCCTAGATGGCAGGGTTTAGGGTTTAGGAGAAGTGGGTGCGCAGTTCAGGTCCCTCTGCCTTATCCTCTGTGGCAGGGTTTGAGTTTAGGAGAGGTGGTTAAAACCTTCAGGTCCCTCTGCCATGTCCTCTGCATCAGGGTTTAGCATTGAGGGCATAGGGTTCAGGGTTTAGGAGAGGTATTCGAGTACTTCAGGTCCCTGTGCCCTGTCCTCTGCGGCAGGGTTTAGGGTTAAGGGCATAGGGTTCAGGGTTTAGGAGAGGTGGTTAAGTCCTTCAGTTGCCTGCACCATGTCCTCTGTGGCAGGGTTTAGGTTAAGGGCATAGGGTTCAGGGTTTATGAGAGGTACTTGAGTACTTCAGGTCCCTGCACTATGTCCTCTGCGGCAGGGTACATAGTGTGTATGTAAGCTACAGCCCAAGGGTGGCCTACTAGGCTAAAGGGACTTGCACGCACCAAATGATAAAGAACATTTATGAATGCTCTTGCGTATTTGAACAGGAGGGGCTAGCTGAGCTACCACTAGCATGGCTATTTTTTTGTGTATTCTTAGCAGCTTCTAGGAAGTTCCCTGAGCCAGCCACAGGGTGCATACAAAGATTTCAGGAGCGCTGGCAAGCTGACTATGCCAGCTGTCAAATTCACTAGCCTATGCCAGCTGTCAAATGCAATATCTTATGCCAGCAGTCAAATTCACTACTGACTATGCCAGCTGTCAGATTCACCACTGGCTATGCCAGCTGTCAAATTCACAACTGACTATGCCAGCTGTCAAATTCACTACTGACTATGCCAGCTGTCAAATTCACTACTGACTATGCCAGCTGTCAAATTCACTACTGACTATGCCAGCTGTCAAATTCACTACTGACTATGCCAGCTGTCAAATTCACTACTGATTATTCCAGCTGTCAAATTCACTACTGACTATGCCAGCTGTCAAATTCATTACTGACTATGCCAGCTGTCAAATTCACTACTGATTAGGCCAGCTGTCAAATTCACTAGCTTGTGCTAGGTTTGGCTGGAGAGTCAGCCTGGGAAGCTGCCTAGCAGTTGTTGCTCGCAGCTGAAAATAAAACTTGGGATCACTAATGAACTGGTCCCTAACTTAGTGTGTTTATGTTAATCAAGTTTTGAGCTCTGGGCCGTAAGTATTACCCAGTCAATTATCAGAAGGGTCTGAGGTTTGAGCCCTGGCCAGGTTCACCAAATCTCAGATTTGCTGCCTTGGAAGAGGTAGATAACTTCCCTCCGTGCTGCAGCACGGTAGTCCAAGCTCAGGCGCAGAGGGTCAGCGAAACCAAATAAGCCCAACATGGTAGCTATTCTCCATTATGTACACATGCAGGCAAATGGGAGGGTTCCCTCAATCTCACGCCTGTGGCATGGCATACTATTTTCAAATTTCAATTTTTGTTTATGTCCCAAACCAGATCCCGTTTCAACGAATGGTTCAATGGTTGAGCTCGTTGAACCAACAAAGGTGATGGGTTCGAATCCCTATGGGTGCGCTTTCGCGGTCGCTGTCAACCGCCATGGTAGCTTTGTCCAGGTCTTTCTCTAACGCAGCTCGTTCTCTAACCAAACACAAAAACTAATTTGTGTATTTGAAAACAAACGCATCCACTAATTGATGTTTTTGAAACAAACATATCAAGTAATTGATGCAATTGAAAACTAACATATAAACTAATTGATGCATTTGAAAACAAACCTATCCACTTATTGATGTATTTTAAAACAATCATATCAAGGTAGTCCCATCCAGCTGGATCCAGAGAAGGGAGATGGTGCAATGCATCACCATTCCGTCGCTGTATGGCGACGCATGGGTTCAGCCAAGGTAGTTAAAAATGACCCCCTGCCCGCCCTCCCCCCCCCCCCCCCCCCCCCCCCCCCACCCCCGAGCACCGCGCTTTGTGCTCCACCGGATCCATCAGGCATCGCATCGCAATGGAGTCGCACCGAATCGCTCAATTTGCGACGCGCCGCACGTAAGAAAAACAGGGCTCACCTGTGGTAAGGTAGTCGTATCCAGCTGGGTCCAGTGAAGGGGTATGGTGCGGTACACAAGTGCATTGGTGTCCTCAAAGCGTTTCACTCTAAACTTTCCCTTCTTCATGTCAGCTTCCATGCTGTTACGGATGCTGGAGCCTGTGCCGTCCGCACCTGGGTGTTGTGTAGTTGAGTGGTTGGGGTTGCGTGGTTTTGGCTGTGTGGTTGTGGTTGTGTGGTGGTGATGGTTGGATGTGGTGGAACGGTTGTTGTGGTTGTAGTTGTGGTGGTGTGGTTGTTGTGGTTGTAGTTGTGGTGGTGATGGTTGGATGTGGTGGCTGTGGTTGTTGTTGTAGTGTGGTTGTGGTTGTGTGGTTGTGTGTTTGGTGCCCTCAAAGGGTTGTCCTCATTGGTGTCCTCAAAGCGCTTCACTCTAAACTTTCCCTTCTTCATGTCAGCTTCCATGCTGTTCCGGATGCTGGAGCCCGTGCCATCCGCACCTGGGTGTTGTGTGGTTGCGTGGTTGTGGTTGTGTAGGTGGGTGGTTGTGGCTGTGTGGTTGTGGCTGTGTGGTTGTGGTGGTTGTGGTGGTTGTGGTGATTGTGGTTGTGTGGTTGTGGTGGTTGTGGTTGTGTAATTCTGGTTTTGTGGTTGTGGTGGTTGTGGTTGTGGTGGTTGTGGTTATGGTTATGGTTATGTGTTTGTGTGTTTGTGTGTTTGTGTGTCTGTGTTTGTGTTTCTGTATGTCTTTATATGTGTGCTTTGTGGTTTTGGTTTTGGTTGTGTTTTTGTATGTGTTTTGTGATTGTGATTGTTTTTGTTGTTGTGGTGGTTGCAGTGGTCAAATGGGTATACCCCCATCTTCTTCTCTTGCTTCACCCATGCCCCCATTTGCGAAAAAGACTAAGCAGGTACAACACAATAATGTTTACACTTTTGTGTCCAAATTTACAAGTAAGAGGTAACATTTACAAGTAGTAGAAATTTGATGCAGCCAAGCACAGCTTGGGTTTAGGGTTTAGGGGCCAAGCACAGCTTGGGTGCAGCAAATTCCCATATCTTGCATACTTCCATCATCTGCAAGGTAATCATCGCACGGCACGGGTACGGCTAGAGAAGAAGAAGATGCCCCTGTCCCCTGTAAGTTGGAACCTTCCCTCCCCTTGCCCATCCCAACCCCTTATCCCTCCCTACCCTTGCCCACCCCACCCCTTACTCTTCCCTTCCCTTGCCCACCCCACCCCCTTACCCTTTTCTTGCCCACCCCACCTCCTTACCCTTCCCTTGCCCACCCCACCCCCTTACCCTTTCCTTGCCCACCCCACCTCCTTACCCTTCCCTTGCCCACCCCACACGCACCAATGACAAAAGGGTAGGTCTCCTTCCAGTAATCTGGTGCTGATGAGCTAGTCCTACACAGACTCAGGTTACAACCTTGCTTGCTTCCGCTCACGGGCTCCTTCTTCCACTCAGCGTCCCTGCAGTCCACGCCAAACTCAACATTCACTGCCTCGCCGTACTTCTCTCGAACCTGTACAAGTCATCCACACCACCACACATGATTAGTCATGTTTTGGGCCACGCCAAACTCAACATCCACTGCTTCCCCGTGATCTCTTGAACCTGAACAAGTCATCCACACCATCATGCATGATGACTCATGTTTTGGGCCACGCCAAATTCAATATCCACTGCTTCGCCGCACTCCACCTGCTTAGAAGTTGCTACAAATAATTAAAAACAGCATCCATACCTCAGGTCGCACCTCTTCCAGCAGGCATGCACTGAGGATAGCTGGCTAGAAGCTGCTACAAATAATATAAAACAGCATCCGTGCCTCAGGTCACACCTCTTCCAGCAGGCATGCACTCAGGATAGCTGCCTAGAAGCTGCTACAAATAACATACAACAGCATACATGCCCATGGTCACACCTCCTCCAACAGGCATGCACTTAGGCGGTCACATTGTGTACAGTGCATAGTGTAGCACCAACAGCAACATCCTACCACCAACCCCACCAGCACCACCACCATCCTACCAACAACACCATCCCACCAGCACCAACAACACCACCATCCTACCAACATCACCACAACTACCAACAACACCAACAACACCATCCCACCAGCACCAACAACACCACCATCCTACCAACATCACCACAACTACCACCAACAACACCATCCCACCACCACCACCACCATCCTACCAACAACACCACAACGACCACCATCCCACCCTCCTACTTCCAAAACCAACAGCACCATCCCATCAGCACCACCACCATCCTACCACCAACACCACTATAACCACCATCCCACCCTCCTACCACCAACACCACCAACACCATCCCACCAGCACGACCAACATCCTACCAACAACACCACATAGACCACCACCCCACCCTCTTACCACCAACGCAACAGGACCATCCCAACACACTACGACTAGCAGGGTCACACCTCTTCCAGTAAGCAAGCGCCCAGTATCAGCATCAATTGCGGTTCACTCGATCGTTTTATGTCTTGGTTACTACTACTGTACTTCCTTAGAACTATAGCTGTAGATAGTAACTGCTTTTCTGTACGGTTACAGCTTCATGTAGACTGTGTCATCCTTCATGACACGGTGACAGCTTCCTATAGGCTGCGTCCCCTGGGCCCCTGACACGCGCTGTGTAGCCTGTACCCTGGTTAGGTTCCAGGCTTCCGCCCCTTCCACCGCTGGTGTCTTACATGGTTCAATAGTCCCTTTAATTATTCTCATCTTGCGTTAAAAGATTGGCGCATTTGACCGCTGCGAGTATCTCTCCACTCTTGAAGTGTAAAAGCTGATAGGTTATCGGGTCCATCATGGTACCACTGCTTTGCAATGCATCTTCTACGTCGTCCTCTCCTTGGCTTCAACGAGCTTCATTCTGGAAGTTCCGAAGTCCTGACATGACAACAAATTGGCTGATTGATCGGGCGCCATCGGCCTCTGCTTGCAGTGGTGAGAATCCTTCCTCCATCGTGGAAGCCACCCCCCCCAGTCATTCCTCCATCTTCCCTTCTTTTTCCTCCCCTGCCGTCTGTCGCCTCCTCCCGTCTGTCGTAGATGACTGTGACGTGCAGACTCAAGTCGGCGACTAGCTTGGACATCGGTGGAGATACCCTGTCTTCGTCTGCTCGCGTCCTTGACGTCGCTAACATTTCTCCGGTGTTTGAGGCTCTGCCTGCGAACCCGGAGGTTGCCAAGCCGACCAAGCTCCCTGCTGATGTTCCCCTGTCTACGTCGTCTGTGACCCCCTTTGCTCTGCCCAGCCGACGGTCGGCTACTGGCATGAGCTTGCGCTCTAGTGGCTCTGTGCTACCTTCTGGAGAATTTTTTTGATCAAGCTGGCGGATCATCAGCTCTATCTGGCGGATCGCCGGCACTGCCGTAGGGTTCGCCAGAGGAGAACGACCTAAGCGTCTGGACCTGGAGATTCTGGAGGTGGTAGGAAGCAGGGGGGTATGGTCAGCACCACTACGGGTGCTGCTCCCTCTACCCCCCACCCGGGTAAGTCGAGCGATAGAGGGGGGGACTTGGGATTGACTGATCGTCGACGGCGGGATATTAGGACCTTTACATGCCTCGGCTCTGCTCTTCGCATCCTAGCGATAAATTTTCGAATTCTGCCCTTGCGATTTGCGATTTTCTGCCCTTGGTGCGACTTTCTGCCCTTGGTGCGACTTTCTGCACTTTCATCCTCGTCTCCATTCTCCCATACCTCAAATCTCGACTTATCCCTCACGCTTCCCCACCTTCTGTGATCCCAGGTTTCGCAGCGCCGGACATCGCCCATGCT
Source organism: Chlamydomonas sp. ICE-L (assembly GCA_013435795.1). NCBI lineage: Eukaryota > Viridiplantae > Chlorophyta > Chlorophyceae > Chlamydomonadales > Chlamydomonadaceae > Chlamydomonas > Chlamydomonas sp. ICE-L. The sequence continues at coordinate 79,316 of JACBWV010000535.1, forward strand.
GGAGGCCAACGTGGAGGCCGTCCTGGCCCTAGTCCAGCAGCCGTGGAGATTCTTTGGCATGATTTCTTGGTGGATATTTTTCTCTCTTAGGATCCTTGAAGCCCCTGGGTACGTTCCGTTGTTCGACAGAGGTCGCGTCTTTGTCTTACCGTGCCCCTGGTCCTTCCCCTGGGTGCCCTCCTTAGGTGTATGCCTCAGCTACATGGGTTTGTGTTCAAGTGTCTGAGTTCTGATGGGGCTTAGGAATTTTTAGTTCAGTGGTACAGAGGAATGGTTGATCTCGATTAGTTGTGGCAGTGCATGAGTTGTTGATGATGAACACAGCTCAGCAAAATGCTACAGTGTGTTGTCTTCGCAATCGGCTGAACAACTAGAGAGACATGACTCCTTTGGAGCTGTTCTTCGGTGTGGTACCTGATGTGTCGTTGTTACGTGTGAGTTGCCCTTGCTAGGTCATTTAGTCGGCGTACAGCGTAACAAGCTTGATGAAAGGGCATTATTTGGTAGACTGGTTGGGTATTCCCTGGTGAGTAAGGGTTATTATATTTGGGTTCCGATGTTGCGCCAGGTAGTAGTGAGTAGTGATGTACTCTCTATATCCAGTTAAGTTCTAAACTGTCTTTCTGGGCTCTCCCATTAGTATGGGTCCCCGTGCCCGCTTGCATCCCTCCTGTCATCAAACGGTGATATGTTACGTGTCGCCAGTAATTCCCTACGCCCTTTAGCAACCCGGATTGTTGACGGCTGTCCTGGCTGGGATGTATCCAGATTGCATCCCAGGCCAGGGACTGATCGTGCTGTATCTTGTGTGAAGTTTTAGGGCGGGTGGGAGTCGTATTTCCAAACATTAATTTACCCGAATCTCAGGGGGTCGCCAGGCCCTCCTCTGTGCCATGTTTTATCGGTGAAGCTCTAGGATTTGACCGCTCTCAGTTCATAGTGGAGCCTCTGGTAGGTCCACTGTCTGATCATCTCAACCCCACCTGTTCGGATGACCTGCGGGCAGTCTTAATTCTACTGCCCCCTGTCCTCTCTGGTGGTTTATACCGGACTAGGCTTCGCGGTGGTTTAGCCTTCACATTTCGTGAGTGATGAACTAGATGAATGTCAGCTCTGATACTGCGTATGGCTGGGGTGTTACAGTCAACCCAGGATTCATTGGATTAGAGGCAAAGAATGCCGACCCCTTTCAACCAGTCAGTTGTCCTGTGCTGGGGGTTGTACTACCTGCTACTGCTGATACAAATGTTGCGCACGTGGGGATTAACTGCCTTTATGTGAGTGCATATATCTCTACTTCCACTAAGCTGTCATACTGATGGTGCTGATGGTTCTCATACGTAGGTTAACATGGCCCTATGTGTGGGTGCCTATTCCTCAGCACCTCCTGACCTGTCTTATAGGGTAGTCTAGATTGGTAGAGCGTAACGACGCTTTGTTTAGGCAGCTTCCTTTCAGCTGTCTTTCTTGGTTTTGGTGGAAGGTGGTAATTAATTCAGACCACCGTTATAGCATCTTGATGGTTTCTGACTCTTAGTTCCATAGGCAGATGGTTTATTTGGTGGAGCTCATCATAGATTAGCTATTTCTTTTTACTCCACCCTGTTTTTAGATCATCAGCCCCTCTGGTGATTAGAACTTTTTGTGGAGTGTAGTTGTTGTTTCCCTTCGGATTTTACTGTAAATTGGTGGGCTGGGTAATCTTGCACTTGTACTTGCAGATGTACCGCCGCGCACCTCTTTCTTGTTCTTCCGAGTGTATTTCAAGCGCCCTTTCAGTCCATCCTTTGCAGTAAATTCTTTGAAGTCCTTTTTCTGCGTTTACTATTTTCAAGTGGACAATAAGTTTAAGCTGATATATGTCTGTACGTCTAAACTTCTATTGTTCATTGAACTATGTTTCCTTTGTTGGTTACGAGTTTCTTGAAATTTAACTTCGCATCCTTTGGTTTTTCAGTTGCTGCAGGTTTGGTTTGCTTGTGGTTAGGCGCTTGGTTTGTCTTGAGTGCACGAGTTCTTTGCGGTGCGATACCCACCTCCTAGACTGTTTTTAATTAGTGCCGTAGCTGGGGATTTATGATAATTAACTTTCATACATTTTCTTACTTCCATCTTTGAGTAAGAAACCAGTTCATCATGGTTTTTTCATCCCAACCTAGTCATGAATTCTATGCTAAGAATAGTTTTTAAGGTAGTGGATTTTTCCATCGACTTTATTTTCAATTGTGGACTTTAGTGTCCTCTTGTCTGCGTCCTTTAGGCTTTGATTCTCTCGTGTGCTGCTCTCACACGATATTTTGGTCTTCTCTTTCGGTTAAGTTCTCGGTTATTTTAGTCACCGTTGTTCCCCTTCCTTTGGTATTAGGATTGATTTCTGTTTGGCCTCCCTGTGATTTTCTGGTTTGGTGCCTACTATTTTGGATGAACAGTATTTTTGCGCTTACCATGGATGGTTACATTTCCATTTTGTTTTCAGCCCAGCTCGGTATGATCCAAGTTTTTTGCTGCTACATTTTCGGAGTACTACAGTGGTTTTTGGTTCATCGTTTCTCGTACTTTTATTTTAGTCAAGGCTTTCTTCTGGTTTCCTGATTTTCAGCCGGTCCTTAATTTTTTTTTGTTTGCTACCAGTTTATCGTTCTCTGACCCTGGTGTCATAGGTGGAGAAGTAGTATTGTATGTCACCTGCGTCATAGGTGGAGTATCAGCATCAATTGCGGTTCACTCGATCGTTTTATGTCTTGGTGACTACTACTGTACTTCCTTAGAACTATAGCTGTAGATAGTAACTGCTTTTCTGTACGGTTACAGCTTCCTGTAGACTGTGTCATCCTTCATGACACGGTGACAGCTTCCTGTAGGCTGCGTCCCCTGGGCCCCTGACACGCGCTGTGTAGCCTGTACCCTGGTTAGGTTCCAGGCTTCCGCCCCTTCCACCGCTGGTGTCTTACATGGTTCAATAGTCCCTTTAATTATTCTCATCTTGCGTTAAAAGATTGGCGCATTTGACCGCAGCAAGTATCTCTCCACTCTTGAAGTGCAAAAGCTGATACCCAGGCGGTCACGTTGGATGCAGTGCATGGTGTAGCACCAACAGCAACATCCTACCACCAACACCAACAACACCATCCCACCACACTACCACCAACACCATCATACCACCTGCACCACGACGACCATCATCTCACCCTCCTACTACCAGCACCACCATCCCACCAGCACTACCACCATCCTACCAACAACACCAACAGGGTCACACCTCTTCCAGAAGACGAGCACTCAGGCGGTCACGTTGGATGCAGTGCGTGGTGTAGCACCAACAGCAACATCCTACCACCAGTACCAACAACACCATCCCACCACACTACCACCAACACCACCATCCTACCACCAACACCACGACAACCACCATCCCACCACACTACCACCAACACCAACAGCACCATCCCACCAGCAGCACCACCATCCTACCAACAACACCAACAGGGCCACACCTCTTCCAGAAGACAAGCACTCAGGCGGTCACGTTGGATGCAGTGCATGGTGTAGCACCAACAGCAACATCCTACGACCAATACCAACAACACCATCCCACCACACTACCACCAACACCACCATCCTACCACCAACACCACGACAACCACCATCCCACCACACTACCACCAACACCAACAGCACCATCCCACCAGCAGCACCACCATCCTACCAACAACACCAACAGGGCCACACCTCTTCCAGAAGACAAGCACTCAGGCGGTCACGTTGGATGCAGTGCATGGTGTAGCACCAACAGCAACATCCTACGACCAATACCAACAACACCATCCCACCACACTACCACCAACACCACCATCCTACCACCAACACCACGACAACCACCATCCCACCACACTACCACCAACACCAACAGCACCATCCCACCAGCAGCACCACCATCCTACCAACAACACCAACAGGGCCACACCTCTTCCAGAAGACAAGCACTCAGGCGGTCACGTTGGATGCAGTGCATGGTGTAGCACCAACAGCTACATCCTACGACCAATACCAACAACACCATCCCACCACACTACCACCAACACCACCATCCTACCACCAACACCACGACAACCACCATCCCACCACACTACCACCAACACCAACAGCACCATCCCACCAGCAGCACCACCATCCTACCAACAACACCAACAGGGCCACACCTCTTCCAGAAGACAAGCACTCAGGCGGTCACGTTGGATGCAGTGCATGGTGTAGCACCAACAGCTACATCCTACGACCAATACCAACAACACCATCCCACCACACTACCACCAATACCACCATCCTACCACCAACACCACGACAACCACCATCCCACCACACTACCACCAACACCAACAGCACCATCCCACCAGCAGCACCACCATCCTACCAACAACACCAACAGGGCCACACCTCTTCCAGAAGACAAGCACTCAGGCGGTCACGTTGGATGCAGTGCATGGTGTAGCACCAACAGCTACATCCTACGACCAATACCAACAACACCATCCCACCACACTACCACCAACACCACGACAACCACCATCCCACCACACTACCACCAACACCAACAGCACCATCCCACCAGCAGCACCACCATCCTACCAACAACACCAACAGGGCCACACCTCTTCCAGAAGACAAGCACTCAGGCGGTCACGTTGGATGCAGTGCATGGTGTAGCACCAACAGCAACATCCTACGACCAATACCAACAACACCATCCCACCACACTACCACCAACACCACCATCCTACCACCAACACCACGACAACCACCATCCCACCACACTACCACCAACACCAACAGCACCATCCCACCAGCAGCACCACCATCCTACCAACAACACCAACAGGGCCACACCTCTTCCAGAAGACAAGCACTCAGGCGGTCACGTTGGATGCAGTGCATGGTGTAGCACCAACAGCTACATCCTACGACCAATACCAACAACACCATCCCACCACACTACCACCAACACCACCATCCTACCACCAACACCACGACAACCACCATCCCACCACACTACCACCAACACCAACAGCACCATCCCACCAGCAGCACCACCATCCTACCAACAACACCAACAGGGCCACACCTCTTCCAGAAGACAAGCACTCAGGCGGTCACGTTGGATGCAGTGCATGGTGTAGCACCAACAGCAACATCCTACGACCAATACCAACAACACCATCCCACCACACTACCACCAACACCACCATCCTACCACCAACACCACGACAACCACCATCCCACCACACTACCACCAACACCAACAGCACCATCCCACCAGCAGCACCACCATCCTACCAACAACACCAACAGGGCCACACCTCTTCCAGAAGACAAGCACTCAGGCGGTCACGTTGGATGCAGTGCATGGTGTAGCACCAACAGCAACATCCTACGACCAATACCAACAACACCATCCCACCACACTACCACCAACACCACCATCCTACCACCAACACCACGACAACCACCATCCCACCACACTACCACCAACACCAACAGCACCATCCCACCAGCAGCACCACCATCCTACCAACAACACCAACAGGGCCACACCTCTTCCAGAAGACAAGCACTCAGGCGGTCACGTTGGATGCAGTGCATGGTGAAGCACCAACAGCTACATCCTACGACCAATACCAACAACACCATCCCACCACACTACCACCAACACCACCATCCTACCACCAACACCACGACAACCACCATCCCACCACACTACCACCAACACCAACAGCACCATCCCACCAGCAGCACCACCATCCTACCAACAACACCAACAGGGCCACACCTCTTCCAGAAGACAAGCACTCAGGCGGTCACGTTGCATGCAGTGCATGGTGTAGCACCAACAGCAACATCCTACGACCAATACCAACAACACCATCCCACCACACTACCACCAACACCACCATCCTACCACCAACACCACGACAACCACCATCCCACCACACTACCACCAACACCAACAGCACCATCCCACCAGCAGCACCACCATCCTACCAACAACACCAACAGGGCCACACCTCTTCCAGAAGACAAGCACTCAGGCGGTCACGTTGGATGCAGTGCATGGTGTAGCACCAACAGCAACATCCTACGACCAATACCAACAACACCATCCCACCACACTACCACCAACACCACCATCCTACCACCAACACCACGACAACCACCATCCCACCACACTACCACCAACACCAACAGCACCATCCCATCAGCAGCACCACCATCCTACCAACAACACCAACAGGGCCACACCTCTTCCAGAAGACAAGCACTCAGGCGGTCACGTTGGATGCAGTGCGTGGTGTAGGTGCGGTTGTAAAGGATCTCCATTCCCTGGTCAGGTGGGGTTTCGGGTTTCCAATCCATTCGCCCACCAACCAAGGAGGAGGCCTCCCTGATACGATCCATCACACCAAGGGAGCGAAGTACCTGGATAAGGGGTGGATAAAGAGAACATATTATTACAAGGCGTGGGGTTGAGGGGGCCAGCCCGTTTGAATTTGAACTGATTGTTTGATTTCAAACTGAGTGCTTGCATTCATACTAAGTATATGATTTCGAAATGAGTGTTTGATTTCAAACTGAGTGCTTGCATTCATGCTGGGTATTCAGTCAACCAAGGAGGAGGCTTGATCGATCCATCACAACGCGGGTGCCAAGAACCTGGCTCTGCAAGCGACCATCTTAAAATTATACTCATCTGGCATATGGCTAAAATTCATGCACATGGCTATCACCAGACTGCAACCCAGACTGCTATGCAGGCTGCAACACGTGCTTTTCCAACCATCAACCCCCACTCCTACCTCCTGTCTTATCTGTTGACCAATGAAAGTGAAGGTCTGTCTGTCTGTCTGTCTGTCTGTCTGTCTGTCTGTCTGTCTGTTTGTGCCTGTCTGTGCCTGCCTGTCTGTGTCTGTCTGTGTCTGTCTGTCTGTCTGTCTGTCTGTCTGTCTGTCTGTCTGTCTGTCTGTCTGTCTGTCTGTCTGTCTGTCTGTCTGTCTGTCTGTCTGTCTGTCTGTCTGTCTGTCTGTCTGTCTGTCTGTCTGTCTGTCTGTCTGTTTGCCTGTCTGTCTGTCTGCCTGTCTGTCTGCCTGTCTGTCTGCCTGTCTGTCTGTCTGTCTGTCTGTCTGTCTGTCTGTCTGTCTGTCTGTCTGTCTGTCTGTCTGTCTGTCTGTCTGCCTGTCTGTCTGCCAGTCTGTCTGTCTGTCTGTCTGCCTGCCTGTCTGTCTATCTGTCTTTTCCCACACTGCAATGCATGCTGCAACACATGCTTCCATCAACTATCACCTACAACTCCTACCTTCTGTCCCCTGCTGTTGACCAACCAATGTGAAGGTCTGTCACATTGTCTGTCCCCAACACATGCTTCCATCAACCATCACCTCCGACTCCTATCTTATGTCTTCTGTCATTGACCAACGAATGTGAAGGTCTGTCTGTCTGTCTGTCTGTCTGTCTGTCTGTCTGTCTGTCTGTCTGTCTGTCTGTCTGTCTGTCTGTCTGTCTGTCTGTCTGTCTGTCTGTTTGTCTGTCTGCTTGTCTGTCTGTCTGTCTGTCTGTCTGTCTGTCTGTCTGTCTGTCTGTCTGTCTGTCTGTCTGTCTGTCTGTCTGTCTGTCCCAACACTGCAATGCATTCTACAACCCATGCTTCCATCAACCATCACCTACGACTCCTACCTTCTGTCTGTCTGTCTGTCTGTCTGTCTGTCTGTCTGTCTGTCTGTCTGTCTGTCTGTCTGTCTGTCTGTCTGTCTGTCTGTCTGTCTGACTGTTTCTCTGTCTGTCTGTCCCTACACTGCAATGCATACCACGACCCATGTTTCTATTAACCATCACCTACGACTCCTACCTTCTGTCTGTCTGTCTGTCTGTCTGTCTGTCTGTCTGTCTGTCTGTCTGTCTGTCTGTCTGTCTGACTGTCTGTCTGTCTGTCTGTCTGTCTGTCTGACTGTTTCTCTGTCTGTCTGTCCCTACACTGCAATGCATACCACAACCCATGTTTCTATCAACCATCACCTACGACTCCTACCTTCTGTCTGTCTGTCTGTCTGTCTGTCTGTCTGTCTGTCTGTCCTGTCTGTCTGTCTGTCTGTCTGTCTGTCTGTCTTCTGTCTGACTGTTTCTTTGTCTGTCTGTCCCTACACTGCAATGCATACCACAACCCATGTTTCTATCAACCATCACCTACGACTCCTACCTTCTGTCTGTCTGTTGTCTGTCTGTCTGTCTGTCTGTCTGTCTGTCTGTCTGTCTGTCTGTCTGTCTGTCTGTCTGTCTGTCTGTCTGTCTTTCTGTCTGTCTGACTGTTTCTCTGTCTGTCTGTCCCTACACTGCAATGCATACCACGACCCATGTTTCTATCAACCATCACCTACGACTCCTACCTTCTGTCTGTCTGTCTGTCTGTCTGTCTGTCTGTCTGTCTGTCTGTCTGTCTGTCTGTCTGTCTGTCTGTCTGTCTGTCTGTCTGTCTGTCTGTCTGTCTGTCTGTCTGTCTGACTGTTTCTCTGTCTGTCTGTCCCTACACTGCAATGCATACCACAACCCATGTTTCTATCAACCATCACCTACGACTCCTACCTTCTGTCTGTCTGTCTGTCTGTCTGTCTGTCTGTCTGTCTGTCGTCTGTCTGTCTGTCTGTCTGTCTGTCTGTATGTCTGTCTGTCTGTCTGTCTGTCTGTCTGTCTGTCTGTCTGACTGTTTCTTTGTCTGTCTGTCCCTACACTGCAATGCATACCACAACCCATGTTTCTATCAACCATCACCTACGACTCCTACCTTCTGTCTGTCTGTTTGTCTGTCTGTCTGTCTGTCTGTCTGTCTGTCTGTCTGTCTGTCTGTCTGTCTGTCTGTCTGTCTGTCTGTCTGTCTGTCTGTCTGTCTGACTGTTTCTCTGTCTGTCTGTCCCTACACTGCAATGCATACCACAACCCATGTTTCTATCAACCATCACCTACGACTCCTACCTTCTGTCTGTCTGTCTGTCTGTCTGTCTGTCTGTCTGTCTGTCTGTCTGTCTGTCTGTCTGTCTGTCTGTCTGTCTGTCTGTCTGTCTGTCTGTCTGTCTGTCTGTCTGTCTGTCTCTGACTGTCTGTCTGTCTGTCCCTACACTGCTATGCATTCTACAACCCATGCTTCTATCAACCATCACCTACGACTCCTACCTTCTGTCTGTCTGTCTGTCTGTCTGTCTGTCTGTCTGTCTGTCTGTCTGTCTGTCTGTCTGTCTGTCTGTCTGTCTGTCTGTCTGTCTGTCTGTCTGTCTGTCTGACTGTTTCTCTGTCTGTCTGTCCCTACACTGCAATGCATACCACAACCCATGTTTCTATCAACCATCACCTACGACTCCTACCTTCAGTCAGTCTGTCTGTCTGTCTGTCTGTCTGTCTGTCTGTCTGTCTGTCTGTCTGTCTGTCTGTCTGTCTGTCTGTCTGTCTGTCTGACTGTTTCTCTGTCTGTCTGTCCCTACACTGCAATGCATACCACAACCCATGTTTCTATCAACCATCACCTACGACTCCTACCTTCTGTCTGTCTGTCTGTCTGTCTGTCTGTCTGTCTGTCTGTCTGTCTGTCTGTCTGTCTGTCTGTCTGTCTGTCTGTCTGTCTGTCTGTCTGTCTGTCTGTCTGTCTGACTGTTTCTCTGTCTGTCTGTCCCTACACTGCAATGCATACCACAACCCATGTTTCTATCAACCATCACCTACGACTCCTACCTTCTGTCCCCTACCGTTGAGTCCAATCATGTACAAGCGGTTGTTGGTTTGTTCAAAGTCTCCATAAACCGTCATGTCGGTTGAGGCTGGGGGCTTTGACATACGCTCATATACCTGCGCTTGTAGAGAAGGGTGGGTGGTGAGGTGGTGGGGCGGAGTGCCTGGGGTGGGGGGGGGGGGGTGGGGGGGTATGGATGCATAGGGTGGGGGGGATTCAGGGTGGGGTCAGTGGCGGCGGGGGTGGGGGTGGGGGTGAGGGTGTTTGTGTGTGTGTGTGGGGGGGGGGGGGGGGTCTGGAAGCTGGGTGGAAGTAAGCCCCACAACCCTATAGCACCCACCCACCCTACACATTCATATCCCTCCCTCCCCCACCCACCCACCCCACCCCACCCCCCATACACACACCACCACCACCGCCCAGCCACTTTTACACCTCGCTTGCAGAGAAGGGAGGGTGGTGTGGAAGGAGGCAATGGGGGCGTGGTAAGATGGGTGGTGCTGCGTAGTGTTTTTGTATGTGCACGTTCATGTGTGTATTTATGTGTGTGTGTGTGTGTGTGTGTGTGCGTGTGTGAGAGTGTGTGTGTATCTGCGCATGCATGTGCATCTGCATGTGTGTGCATCTGTTAGTGCACATCTGTTTGAGATTTTGTGTTTGTCTGCATGTGCATGTGCAAGTCTGTGTCAGTGCAAATGTGTTTGAGATTTGGTGTGCGCCTGCATGTGTGTGTGCATGTGCAAGCCTGTGTCAGTGCACATGTGGTTAAGATTTGGTGAGTGTGTTCGTGTCGGCATGCATGTGTGCATGCGTGTGGCTGTATCATTGTGAGTGTGTCTGTCTACGTGTACCTGGATGTGTGTGCCTTTTTATGTGTGCATGTGCACACACACCATGCAGCACCCCACTCTCCCTCCCACACCTTGATGTTTGTGTAACCTCGTCTGGCCAGCATAATGGCGGTAGCTAGACCCGCTGGCCCCGCTCCAATGATTGCAACACCCTCTGTCTTGGCTGGTTTTGAATCCCTATCGCTGGGGGTGGTGTGGGGCTCAGCCACAGAGGGAGCAGCACTGTGGGGGGCCTGGGCAGTACGTACTGCAGTCTGAGGGCACCTAAATAGGCCTAGATGGACTTGCACACTATTGGTGAGGTGGGTGTTGGAGCTCTTGAAGAGGGATCCCACCCCACCAGCAGCACGGGGTGCCTTGTAAGGGTTTGATGTCCGCATGCTATGTGCGATAGGACTGGGTCGAGCTCGTGGGGACATCGGGCGGGGGACAGCGGTGGTGGTGATGTGGGGTGGGGTGGGGAGAGGTGAACGGCGGGAGCATGCGGTGCTGCCGCTGGCTGTGTTCATTCTTGCCCAATGGTCGAACGGTGGGTCGATGGGCAGGGTCAATGAGATAGGGTAGGTATAGGAGGGTGGAAGGTCGGGAGCAGGATATGGATTAGATAAGGGGCTGCGCTGCGGGATAAGTGCTTGAGATGGCTGCCGGTGGGCGAAAAGCAGGGGGTGGGGTCGTGGGGTGGGGGTGAGGGGGTGGGGGGGGTGGGGTGGGGGGGGGAGGACTTGTGGTCGCGCTGGAGCGGCTGGAGTGTGTGTGTGTGTGGGGGGGGGGGGGGGGGGGGGGGGGGGGGGGGCGGGTCAGAGGCCGGGCCACAGAGATATGGCTTGGTACGAGGTGACGTCCGGAGGGGCAAACGCGCGCGGGTGAATATACGCGTTAGTGCGAGCGGATTAGGTATGGTTGAGGAAGGCGTGACACGGATGGCGATGTGAAAGGAGGGATGGGGCGGAAAGGACGATAGCAAAAATGCGAAGTACTGCAAAATGTGTCTTGTACCGGGAATGATCCGGTGACCTTGTGCGTGTTAAGCACACGTGATAACCTACTACACCAACGAGACATGATGCCAATCCGGCAAAACTACGTAAATTAAACCACACAATAAAAAACAAATCTGGATTCGGACATTCAGGGTAAGTGGCCATTGTAATCTTTCTTTCTTTTACATTCGGGGAAGACAGTGGTGTTCGGAGTCCGTCCCTTCGGGGGCGGTGGTGTTTCCACTGCCAGGATAAGTGGCCATTGTAATCTTTCTTTCTTTCTACATTCAACGCATTGTAATCTTCTACATTCAACGCACTCTGAGGGGTATGTTGCCCAAACCCCCACTGTTATAAAACTGTCCAGCTGCCTCGGCGCTGTTCAGTCTCGGCATTGATTTTTGCTGAGTATGTAACTTTCCTCTCCTCTCTCTTTATTCGCTAGTTTCTCTTTGCCTTGGTAGTTCGGATTGCTTGTTGTCTAGCCTTTTTTTTGCTCTTTCGTACGCTTTTTTGGAGGTCACCTCCTGGACCAGGTTCTGAGGGGCATGTTGCCCAAACCCCCACTGTTATAAAACTGTCCAGCTGCCTCGGCGCTGTTCAGTCTCGGCATTGATTTTTGCTGAGTATGTAACTATATCCTCTCTCACATTCAACGCACTCTCTATGAGGTGTGGGGACTAACTAATCCGCAGAGGTGGCATCCCGCCCTATCTCTGTCCGGGCTGGGGCCCTTGCTGTGGCTGATTTTGGGGCCCGCATCGCTGACTTTGTAGCCATTGGGGCACCCCCGGATGATGGGGAGGACACTGTGGACTCTTCTCACCCCTTCATTAGCCATGGGGGAGCCAGGGTCAATATGGGTTCTCCCCCTCAAACTTTTCCGCATGAAGATGCTTCCCTCATCCACGATCCTCCCCTTTCTCCTCCCCCCATCCCCCCTTCACCATCTACGCTCTTCAATCCTGTTCTCCCCATGGTTCCACTAGTACCCTCCCCTTCTCACATGCACCGGTTAGGTAGCCAACTGATTTTGCCAGAAGAGTGGTCTTACGATTAGCTAATACCTTTTTGCTAGTCTTTCATTGCACGCGCCAGCTTGCTTGCCTCTTTACGCTCCTCTTTTCAGCTCCTCTTTCTTGGGTGCCAAGCATTAGATCGCTCTCGGGTTCCGTACGTCACAGGACACCCTTTTGTCTAGTTTATTGGTTTGGCCCTTCATGCCCGCAGTTTTCGGGTTTGGGGTTTGGGTTTAGGGTTACAAGTTTCCACCCTGGACCCTAAACCCTAAACCCTCCCTTCTCCTTTTCGCCTCCCTTTCTCGCTGGCTGTGCTTAGATTGTTGGTTTCGTTTCTCTAGTAATAGCTCTAGTTTGTGGCTTCTGGTGTACTGGCAGGGCAGGTCTACCAAGTGTGGTGGATTCTCTTGCCCCTGACATGTGTGCTTGCCTTCTGAGTCTTGCTAGGTTGGTTTCTGGCCTCTCTGTTTTCGGCTGGCCCCCCCCTTTCCTTCATGGGGTGTCTATGGTTATCATCCTTGACACTCCGGTCCTTTTCTGCAAGTTGGTTGTGTCGGGTTGTATTGTGCTTTCTTCCTTTGAGGGCATTATCGCTGCATATTAAGGTGCTCATAGCGCATGCCCTTGGGTGGTATTTAGCTCTTTTCGTTTGGCCTTCCTCTCTTGTGGTTGGTGGGCTTGGTGTTCTGGATTGCTTACTTTTGCATCCCTCCCCTTTCCGCTCTCCTTTACGCCTCTAGTTTGTTTCCTTTTTGGGGACTTTACCTAGTTTGTTTTCAGGTTTGTGGGGGTGCCTTCAAAACCCTCGTGCTTCCGTGTTATAAGATTGGATGGTCGGCAGGCTGTGCTGCTGTCCAGTCTCGGCAGTGATTTGCTGAGATTATGTAACGAACCCCCTCTCTCAGACATTCTCCGGCCTACAACGGTCAGCATTTGAAGGGCCAGACCCCTACACCCTGGTCCGGACCAGTCCCACCCAATGCTCAGCCCCGCTCATGTGGACAATTGGGCGCCGGTAGAAACGCCCCTCATTTTACTGTTGAAGCTGGTGGGAGTTCAGGAATCACAGGTGGTGATGGCCATTTTCGGAGAGAGCGCCCTGGTGTTACTCGTGGTGGTCATGGCCTTTCCAGAGCTCCTAACTCCTGTGAGGTGCTCGGTGTGTCGACGACTACCACGAGCCGTGCCCAACCATCCAAGGGGCGGACAAGGCTTGCCACCCAACGGGCTGCTGCCCCCTCATTGTCTTCCCTACTGAGCCATGATGTAGCGGATGCTAATCCTTTTGCAGTGTTAGCAGAGCACCAAGAGGATTCTGAGATGACCGAGAATGCTGTTGGGGCTCTAGGAAAAAGATTCCTAGAAGATCCCCAGGCTACCACCAACCGGGCTGTTCGTCAGGAGCGACCACAGCCCCTGCCTCAGCCTCCGCCACAACCACAGCCGCAACCACAGACTCAGCAGCAGCCGCAACCACAGCCGCAGCCACCACAGATCACGAATACGCCACAATCTCAGCCAGCCCAACCACAACCCCCTACCCCGGCCCCCACCCCCACCCCCACCCCCACCCCTCTATGCCATGCCCCTGAGGCTTGTGAGCCATTGTCCCTGCCCGAGCCTACTCAGGACTTTTCCTCCCCACCTGACACCTCCCAACCCACACCTCCTTCAACTCCGACGTCAGAGGTCGCCTCGGCGCTCAAGCGACTGAAGGAGGCTGCCCCCGACCAGAAGCTGCTCCTGGCTCAGAAGTGCTTGACCGCTCTCATTATGACAGTCGATAATCTTGCAGATGACTCCATGGAGAATCAATTTGCTATCACCGCTATTGATGCTCTTAAATCCCCTGCACAGGCTCAGCTTACGGTGAGGCTAGCTTTCCTAGCAGCCTCCCTTCACCTAGCCGGACACCTGTTCAGTACTCCCATTGGGTCACAGCTATGCAGTTGTTCGTGGACGACACAAACAGGCCAACTAGGGTTGACCCCTGCTACTTCTTACCCACAGCTTATGAGGCGATGGCAAAGCTAGCCCAGAATGCAGGATTGGATGACCTGATCAATCAAGCCAACACCCTCACAGCTGATGTTTCGCCCATCTTAGAGGTTGCCGGCCCCCTCCCTAGCTGAACTTCCCATGCCTACCCCTACTTCTTCTACCGCCACAGGCAGGCTGGCCCCTGGGCTACGTGTCCTCTCCCACAATGTTGATGGCCTTAATAATGCCACCAAGATCCACGCTCTCGTTAGCCTTTGGGCTCACTTGAAGGCGCATATCATTTGTGTCCAAAAGACCCACCTAGGATCTCTTAAAGTTATATCCCGTGCCCAACAATTTCTCAATGAAGCCACCCAACAACTGGGACTTCCCCCTTTCTTGTTTTTTTGGGGTTGCCGGGAGGACTCGAAGAATCAGTCTGGGGTTGGCATTCTTGTGCGGTCCGACGGTGCAATCTGGGCGTATGATCATTTGCAGCCCTACCCCTGCCCCTTCTGTCAGCTGTCAGTACAATGGTCGTCTGCTACCCCTTTCCTTTTCGTGGGGTGGTCATAAGCTTTGCCTGGCCTCTGTATACCTTCCATCAGGTGACCCTCAAGCACAGCGCCGCCTCATCTCCGAGGTTTTAGGCCCTCTATACCAGGCCAACCGTTCCAGCTTGGTCCTCATGGGGGATTTCAATTTCACACTCGACGTTGAGATGGATCGCTTTAATGGCGCTGCCTCCTCCAACACCTCCCATCATGATCAACTCACCTCCTCCCTTTTTGCCACCACTTGCCCCAAGCTTCCGTGTGCGTTCCGCCACCGGCATCCTACCCAAAGATCCTTCACACACTTCTGGAGTACAGGTGCCTCTCGCCTAGATCGTGCCCATGTATCGGAGCAGCTCCTTCCTTACATCCTCCAGTGTCAGCCTGCCAGTACGATGACCTCGGATCATCGGCCCCTTCTCTTACACTTACGCCCCGCTGTCCCTGAAAATGTGGGCCCTGGCGCTAAATGCACACGCATGCATTTTGCGAAGATGGGGAACTTACGCGAGGCCTTCTCTGACTGGCTCTCCCATGCTAGTCAAAGTGCACCCCCCCTTGGGGAGGATGAGGCATTCATCCAATGGTGGCCCAATTTCAAATTTCAAGTCACCAAACAAGCAGCAAACTTCAACCGGATGGCTGCGGCTACACGTCGCTCTTGCTCTGACGCAGTTCAAGCGGCACAAGCAACATTGACCGGATCGATTCAGGCAGTTGAGGCAGGGCTCGCCTCTGCCCTACCTCAGGTGGTCAGCTACAGACAAAACCTCATCACTGCCCGTCGGGGTGCTGCCCTTGCCACGGCTGGGGCAGCAAGACGGGAGTGGCTACGTACATAGCCGTGAACGGCCTTGCCCTTTGCTCACCCAGCTTGAACGTCCGCCCCTTGCGTCCAGGCTAGTGCCCGCTCTCAGAGCTCCGAGTGGAGGGCTGGTTACTGGTCGATGCATCCCAGCCGTGGTGGGTGCTTATTGGGCCTCTGTATCTTCGCCCCCCCCCCCCCCCCCTACCCGCTCTGCCAACCTGGTGCAAGAGGATGTGCTCGCTGCTCACCGCCAAGCTTCCAGTCCCTTACCCCCGACAGTGGCCGACTCAGTTGGCTCTCTGTCGGTGGCGATGTCTGAGTGCCGCAAAGCCCTCAAACAGTCACCCCCTGGCAAGTCACCTGGCCCGGATGGGATCCCTGTAGAGTTGTACCGCACTTTTGCAGACATCTTTACCCCGTTGCTCTGTCGGTTGTTCACAGCCATGGGGACAAGGGAGACCCTTCCCCATAATTTCTTGGAGGGGCTACTCATCATTCTCCGTAAAGGCGGGGATCATCTGAACCCTGGCAATTACAGACCTAGCACTCTTTTGAATTC
Source organism: Chlamydomonas sp. ICE-L (assembly GCA_013435795.1). Taxonomy (NCBI): domain Eukaryota; kingdom Viridiplantae; phylum Chlorophyta; class Chlorophyceae; order Chlamydomonadales; family Chlamydomonadaceae; genus Chlamydomonas; species Chlamydomonas sp. ICE-L. Next base: position 95,827 of record JACBWV010000535.1, read on the forward strand.
TGATTACAAACTGTTGGCTAAGGTCTTGGCCAACCGGCTTGGGCCAGTCCTTCCCCAAATCATATCATCAGACCAATCAGCCTTCCTCCCCCGAAGTCAGATTGGTCATTCTATTCTGTTTCTTCAGCTATTACCGGAATTGTTCAAAGCTCAAGAAAAATCTTGAGTGCTTGCTTTCCTGGATTTTCGTAAAGCTTATGACACTGTGGATCGCTCTTTCCTTTTTCAGTGCCTGGAGACCGCAGGACTAGGTGGTGGTTTCCTCACCTGGGTACGCCTCCTCCTTTCCTCCACCGACACTCGAGCTATGGTTAACGGCTTTCGTTCTAGAGCGTTTGAGTTCCTATCAGGTGTCCGACAAGGCGACCCGCTTTCCCCACTCCTCTTCCTCTTTCCTATGCAAGCCCTCCAGCACTGGTTACTGCACCAGAATATCGGGCTAGACATAAAACCTGGCATCCGATGTACGGGATGTAAGTATGCGGATGATACTATCGTCTTGTTGCGCTCCCTTGATCCAGCCCACGTTCAGGATCTCCTGACGTGTATGTCTGTTTTTGGTGCGGCTTCTGGTCTCCATCTCAACCACCACAAGAGCCAGCTACTCTCCATTGGGGTGCCGGTAATAGGTCCTCTTCCAGACCAGGTTCTGGGTGTCCCAGTTGTAGAGTCGGCCACTACCCTTGGTATCACTTTTGCCAATGGACACCAAACTACCTGCCCCCCTATGACCACCCAATGGTTGGACAAGCTCGATCATGTGCAGCAATGCTACTCACGCCTTGCCAAACTGCCTCTATCTATATTTGGTCGTGGCCTCTCCTCCTCGGCCTACGGCATTAGCAAGTTGCTCTACCATGCCGAGTTTGAAGGCATCCCTTTAGACGTGGTAGAACAACTGTCATGCCTCACCACTAAGCTGGTGGACCGGGGTCTGGCCCCAGAATCCACGGCCCTAAAACTTCCAGGTGTTCCATCTGCTCTCCTTCCTGGCTCCCCGAAGCTGGGCGGGTTTGGATGTATTCCTTGGCAACACCACATCACCAGTCGCCATGCAGTTTGGGGAGTACGCCTCTTCCGTGGCCTTGCGAGGGGGATCCATGACCGGTCCCCGCCCTGGCTCATTGTAGCCCATGAGCTTCTCCTCACGCTCATGCCCCCTTATATGGCCTCTCAACCCCCAGCGTTAGGATTTCTCCATGCTTGTAGGGACACAACCCGCTTCCAAACCTCAGCCTGTGGCCAAGGCCTCCCCCATGGTCCTCTCCGCCGCATGGCGCTTGGAATAGCCGCCTTCTCCACTGCTGCTGGGCCATTGCGGGATGTCTCACATTGCCCACTAGAACTGGGTCCTTGGTGTCTTGCATCACCGCTGTGGGGTAACCCCCTTTTGCCAGCCCCACCCCCACCGCCCCAAGATGCTACTCATAATGCCCCTTTGAGTGGTATCCCAGGCACTTTTCTAGATGATGTGTTCTATCCTTTGATGCAAATTCCTTCCCTAGTCTGTGTCTCGGATGCCGTACGCATCTCAGCCTCCCTCTCTGCCGCCCTTAGGGTGTGCTCCCGACTTGCATGGACTGGTGATATTCGGCGGAACTTCTGCCGCCGCCACGTTTGGCAGCATGAAGTTACCCGCACTGGACTCATGCACATGCCTCTTACCATGTCTACGTTTGTAGAGGACCCCCTCCATGTGCAGGGGCTGCTGAGCTCTTTGCTTGATAGCATCCCCCAAAATTGGCGGTCACCTCCTCCTCCTCCCCCCTCACCCCCTCCTCCTCATCCCTCCAACCTGACACATGCCCAGCCTGATATCCCAGCCGCTATCAGTGGGCAGTTGCCTTCTCCTCCAGCCCCCCCCCATGTATCCTTCTTGCACCTCCTCAGCCCACGGCTAGGATGGGTCCTCCCCCGCTCGCCCGCCACCCCTCCCCACTCCACAGGGTTCCCTGTCACTCTAACCAAACTCAAGGTTAAGCATGGCACCGCCTTGCAGAGTGTAGCAACAAAGGGCCTCCAATCTGAGGCACGGGCTACGTACGTGAGCCTTGCCTTGGGTCCACCTTACTGCCCACGGTATCTCTCTGCCCGGACACGGGCGTTTGCTAGGCTGCTTCCTTCACTCTGGTCCCTTCCTTGGGAAAACAGCCAAAAGGACATTTTGTGGCGCCTTATGGCCGATGGCGTTCCAGGGGCCTCCTCCCGAGTACAGTTCCGCTGCCCGTGTTGCCCTGATGTGCCTTCTGACTGCGACCCCCGCCTCCACTGCTTTTGGACGTGCCCCGTTGCTTTAGCGGTCCGTGAGGCTCTCCAGGTTCCCTTGGCCACCCTTTCTGCCTGCCCCATCCAGAGAGCTAGCCTCTGGGTGTGCAACCCCCGCCCCTCCTCAGCCATGGATACCGATGTGTGGGGAATTGTTTGCCTTGCGGCCCTGTCAGCTATGGATCATGGCCGCCGGCAATTGTGGAGGTTGGCCTCCTCTGTCCGTGGTGAGGCCACTTCCGGCCCTCGCCAGGCCACTCTGTATGAGTTATGGGGCCTTCCACCTCCTCAGGTGCCAGCTGTTCGCCCCCTCTCAGAGCGGGCTAGAGCACTTGCTGTGGCTGATTTCTGGGCTCGCATTGCTGATTTTGTCGCTACAGAAGAGCCCCCTCCTGATTGGGAGGACACGGTGGGAGATGATCACCCCTTCATCAGCCATGGTGGGTCCCGTGTCAACATGGGAGTTCCCAACCCTCCACATATGTCAGTGGCGGATCCTCCGATGGCCCAGGACCATTCCCCCGACCATTTGCTTCTCTCCCAGAATGAGCTTCTTCCCCTGATCCTCCCTGACAGCCTGGATGACTAGCTTGGATTTGTTCTTGTCCCTTTGTAGCAACCGTCTTGTTTCTGGCGGTGTAGGTGATGGGGGGTAGCTTATGTTTTCACTTCTCGAGTCTCTGTTTGACTCTTGACCTGTTTGGCTGCTCTCCTGTGCCCTCTCTCCGTCCTTAAGCTTGATGGTTTCTTGATAGATAGGCTTTGGACTCTCTTAGCTTTTCCCCGCTGGTCTTGGTCTTTCGCTTTTACTCACGCTTTGTATCGTGTTAGTAGTTCTGCTTAGATTGTTAAGTGTCCTTTCTTAGCTGTGCTTTTCCCTGTGGCGTTTTGGCTGACGGCTTGGCCTTGTGTTTGCCTTTAGATAGGGAGTGTTAAGGCCGCCTTTTTAGAGCTCTATGCCTCTCTCCTTGTTTGTTTGGTGATTTTCCTGTGCCTTTTGTCCTTCACGTCTTCTTGTAGAATCTCGCTTTTTAGGCCTCGGCAACTCTCAGCCCTTCTACAATATACTCTTAATTCGCTAGTTTCTCTATGCCTTGGTAGTTCGCATTGCTTGTTGTCAAGCCTTTTATTTGCTCTTTCGTACGCTTTTTTGGAGGTCACCTCCTGGACCAGGTTCTGAGGGGTATGTTGCCCAAACCCTCACTGTTATAAAACTGTCCAGCTGCCTCGGCGCTATTCAGTCTCGGCATTGATTTTTGCTGAGTTTGTAACTATATCCTCTCTCACATTCTCGGTGTTGTTTCAATGCCAGGACACGAGCCCCTTGTAATCTTTATTTTTCACATTCTCTGCGTGTAGTCTGGATTCTCCCTTTACTCCTTGGGGTGTGTTTGGTTGTTCTCCTGGGCACTCTTGTCCTTATTTGCAAGAAGGCGGTGCTGGGTTGATTTAGCGCTTTTTTCCGTTAAGGGCATTATCGCTGCATATTAAGGTGCTCATAGCGCGTGCCCTTGATTGGTCTTTAGCTCTTCTGGCTCAGCCCCCTTCTCTTGTGTTTGTTGGGCTTGGTGCTCTGGATTGCTTGCCTCAGCATCCCTCCCCTTCACGCTCCCCTTTCCGCTCTTCTTTCCGCCCTAGTTTGTTTCCTTTTTTTTGACTTGACCTAGTTTGTTTTCAGGTTTGTGTGGGTGCTTTCAAAACCCTCGTGCTACCGTGTTATAAAATTTGATGGTTGGCAGGCTGTGCTGCTGTCCAGTCTCGGCAGTGATTTGCTGAGTTTATGTAACGAACCCTCTCTCTGACATGGACTAACCCTCTCTCTCTCTCTCTCTCTCTCTCTCTCTCTCTCTCTCTCTCTCTCTCGATTAAGGGCGCCTGGAGGCGCGTCCCGAATGAAATTATTCGAATCCTTAATTTAATGTAATATATTAATTAAATTGAATTGTATTTAATGTTGTGTTATTTTAATTCGGTTTATTCCTTTCCATTTAATTTAATTTACGTGATTTGAATGCATGTAATTGCTTTTAATTGTATCAATTCGAATAGGATTAAATTTGAAGGGCGCCTGGAGGCATTAAATTAATTGAATTCCAATGAATCGATTGATGATTTAGCATTGTTAACTATTAAGTGACGAAAAAGAGAGTTTTTGAAGGGTTGTTGATTTTAAGCAGTATTGAACGTTTCTGTAATGTAATGAAATGCATGTATGTAGATTGGCCTTTTTTCAAGGATTCGATACAAGAAAAATGAGGCCAATCAGGTGTATGGTTGATTTTACGGGATGTGTACAAGATATTACATGTTTCGGCCCAGCCCAGACGTGAACGATATGTCCCGTCCTCCTGAACGGGTTTTTGGCCACCGGCAGGTGGCGTGGCTTGCCCCTGCACCCGTGAACGGTACGTCCCGGTGGGACATACCCGGGGTGGGTATGTCCCGTCCTCCTGAACGGGTTTTGGGCCAGCGGCAGGTGGCGTGGCTTGCCCCTGCCCCCGCCACTGCCCCCGCCCGGTGGCCCCCGCCCCCGCCCCCGCCCCTGCCCCTGCCCCCGCCCCCGCCCCCGCCCGGTGGCCCCCGCCCCTGCCCCACGCACGGCCCTGAGGTGGGGTCCGTGGGCTACTTATAGCACAAGTGCCTTAGGGGAATGTTTCGTCCACTGTGATGCGTACATGTTTCGCCTCGGTTTTTTGACGACTATTCTGCTCCCAAACCTATATATACGCACATGTTTAAGTGCTTCAAATTTGAAATGTTAGCTCAAAACACCCTGAAATCAATTTGTTAACCGTTAATTGTAGCTTTTTGGCCCAACCTGAGCTCCTTTTCGTGAATTGCGATGCTCGTATGTGCTCTGGTGAGAATTTTTCCGGTATAAATAAGTCTTATAATTCATCACAAATATAGAATGTTTAACTGTTTTTATGTTTTTCATAAAACCTGAAAATGTGGTCGGTGACACGCACGAACGAACTAACGGACATTTTAATGGGGCTAATCCTTCTTCAAATAAAGGGCGCCTGGAGGCGCGTCCCGAATGAAAATGTTTTAAATAATCTGTATTTAATTAAAATTTTAATTGTATAAGTTTATTATTGTATAATTGTTTAATTAAATAAGTAAATTGTATTAATTCATGAATAATAAGATTAAAATGAATTAATCAAATTCTGTTAAAAAATTAATCAAATTCTGTTAAATTCTGTTATTGTTTGATTAATTATAATTATTAATTAATTGATTAACTAATTAAATTATATTTAATTAATTATCAATTAAATTTAATTGTATTAATTAGTTAATTAATTAATTAATTAAAATTGATTTAATTAATTTGATATAATCAAAATTGTGTTGTATTGACTTCAATTGAATGCATTTAATTGATTTTAATTGTATTCATTTGAATTCAATATATTTGGATTTAGTTGAATTGAATCGATGGATGGATGTAGCTTCATTTCTTACGACAATTGACATTTTGTAGGGTTGTTAAATTTGAAGGAGTATTAAACGTGCCTGGACTGTCTTGTAGATGGACTTTAATTGCAAGCAGTTGATGCACAGGAAATGAAACCAATTAGAGGTATAGTTAAATTTGTTCGGTCAGCCGCATACAAGCTTGATGTGGCTTCATTCCCCACATTTATGGCAATTCATTCGGGACCCCCAGGACACAAGCCGCTTGTTGCCTAATACAACATCGTATTGTGATTTGCGGTCGGACACGTGTTTTGCCAATGAGGTTGTAGAGTCGGCTGGGCGTGTTACTGGCGTGCGTAGGATTGAACACATAGTCTCGACAGCCTGGACACGTGGCATCTGAATTATGGTCAACCGCTGGCATTCAAACCACTAAGCAACTAAACCCTGGACACATTAGAAGTCACGGGCAGGACATGGGGCAAATAGTCGAGAAATAGTTGATATGCAGAATGCGAGAAAGTGAGAGGAGGGAGGCTGGGAGTTTCATAAGTAGTGGAGTAAGTAGGTCCTCATAGCAGAATAAGCTACACAACATTTGAAAACTTTTGAGAAGGATCATGACCGCTGCAATGCTGATATCTCTAGTCATGCGCACTCCAACTACGAGCCAACTGTTTGGGTGCAGAGTTTGCTGGGATCAGCAGCACAGATGAAGAGAGACAAACTAATGTACAATGAGACACGTGGAACCTAGGGGGGTCATCAGAGGCCTAAAGCATACATACAACATATATAATTTATATAAACCATGACATGCCATGCTATGGTGCACCATGCCATGCCATACCAATATACTATGCAGGTAGGTACAAACCATACCATGCTATGCTACACCATGTAATACCACACCATTGGACATTGTATCATGCATGATGGAATACACCATACCATGCCATGCTATACTACACCATGCCATAGCACACCCTATTACCATGCTAACATGCATGTAGGTTTAAACCATACCATGCCATGCTACACCATGCCATACCACACCTATATACCTTTGTATCATGCATGTTGGTATAACCCATAACATGCCATGCTATGCTGCACCATGAGAGACCACACCAATATACCATGCTATGCCACACCATGTTATACGACAGCATACTACCAAGTTACCATGCATGCAGATATAAACCATAACATGCTATGCTACGCTGCACCATGTCATACCATATCAATAAACCATGGATGTAGGTACAAATCATACCATGCTATTCTACCCCACACCATATGACACCATTATGTGTGGGTGGATGAGCCACACCACCACACCACACCACACCGCACCACACCATACCACAACACAAATTGACACAAAACAACACGACATGTAAGCACTCCACACCACGACACACCACACCACACCCACACCACCACGCCACGCCACGCCACGCCACGCCAACCACACCACACCTCACCACACACCACACCACACACCAACACACCACCGCCACCGCACCACCCCATACCCACACACAAATCGACACAAAAACAACACGACATGATACGCCACGCCACACCACACCATACCACACCACATCACACCACACCAACCACACTAGCCTCAGCACACACACCACACCACCACCACACCACCACCACACCACCCACCACACCACACCACACCTCATCCCACCACACACACACCCACATACACTACACCACACCACACCACACCACACCACACCACACCACACCACACCCTCACCACACCACACCACATGACACGACACAAATGGACATGCCACAACACAACACACAACACAAATCACCACACCACAACGCAACTCACACAAACACAGCACACAAACAACACAACGCACCAAAGCACACCAAAAACACACCAAATCACACCAAAAACACACCTAACCTACCACATCACG
>JACBWV010000040.1:0-36900 GCA_013435795.1 Chlamydomonas sp. ICE-L
CATACCCCCATTGTAGCCTAACCTGATCCATACCCCCCCCATTGTAGCCTAACCTGATCCATACCCCCCATTGTAGCCTAACCTGATCCATACCCCCCATTGTAGCCTCCTAACCGTGGACCATACCCCCCATTGTAGCCCCTAACCTGGCTCCATCCCCCCATCCCCCCGCCAGTGTCGCCTACCTGATCCATTATACCCCCCTTGTAGCCACACCTGATTCCATACCCCCCCCATTGACCTTTACCTGATCCATAACCCCCCCTTGTAGCCTAACCTGAATCCATACCCCCCATTGTCGGACTCACCTGATCCATACCCACATTGCGCCTGCCTCTTAACCTTGATCCATTACCCCATTGTAGCCTAACCTGATCCATACCCCCCATTGTAGCCTAACCTGATCCATACCCCCCCATTGTAGCCTAACCTGATCCATACCCCCCCCCGTTGTAGCCGACTGATTCCATACCCCCATTGTAGCCTAACCTGATCCATACCCCCCCATTGTAGCCTAAACCTGATTCCACCCCCCATTGTAGCCTCACCTGATCATACCCCCCCCTTGTAGCCTAACCCATGATCCATACCCCATGTAGCCTAACCTGATCATTACCCCTCATTGTTAGCTAACCTTATCCATACCCCCACATTGTAGCCTCACCTGATCCATACCCCCATTGAGCCTAACCTGCTCCATACCCCCCATTTGTCGCCGAACCTGATCCTACCCCCCCCAGGTAGCTTACTGATCCATAACCCCCCCTTTGTCGCCCTACTGATTCCATACCCCCCTATGTAGCTAACCTGATCCCTACCCCCCCATTTTGTAGCCTAACTGAACATACCCCCCCTTGTAGCCTAACTGATCCATACCCCCATTTGTGCCTACCTGATCCATACCCCCATTGTAGGCCGAACCTGACCATATACCCCCCCATTGTAGCCTAACCTGGATCCATACCCCCCCCATTGTAGCCGAACCCTGATCCTCATACCCCCCATTGTCGCTAACCTGCTCATACCCCCCATTGTTAGCCTAACCGGCTGATTCCATACCCCCCATTGTAGCCTAACCGGATCCATACCCCCCTCCATTGTAGCTTGACTGATCCCTACCCCCTTGTGCCTTAACCTGACCCTACCCCCATTGTAGCATAAACCCTGATCATACCCCCCCATTGTCGCTATACCTGCTCCATACCCCCCCTTGTCGCCCTAACCTGATCATCCCATTGTCGCTAACCTGATCCAACCCCCCCCTTGGAGCCTAACCTGATCCTCCCCCCCAGTATTGTAGCCCTAACCTGATCAATTTAACCCCCATTGTAGAGCTCATAACTGATCCATACCCCCCATTGTAGCCTAACCTGATCCATACCCCCCATTGTAGCCTAACCTGATCCATACCCCCCATTGTAGCCTAACCTGATCCATACCCCCCCATGTAGCCTAACCTGATCCATACCCCCCATGTGCCTACCCGATCCATACCCCCCATTTGTGCCTAACTGATCCCATACCCCCATGTAGGCCTAACCTGATCCCTACCCCCCATTGTAGCTAACCTGCTCCATACCCCCCCATGTTAGTCTAAACCTGCATCCCTCCCCCCCCCATTGTAGGCCTAACTGATCCCCACCCCCCATAGCCTAAGATCCATACCCCCCCCATTGTAGCCTAACCTGATCCATCCCCCCCATTGTAGCCTAACCTGATCCATACCCCCCATGTAGCCTTAAACCTGGTCCAACCCCCATGGTAGCCTAACGGATCCATACCCCCATTGTAGCCTACTGTCCATACCCCCCATTGTAGCCTAAATCTGATCCAAACACCCCTCCCTTGTCGCCTAACTGATCCATATCCCCCATTGTAGGGGGGGGGGCCCCTTTTAACCTGATCCATACCCCCCATGTGTAGCCTAACGGATCAATACCCCCCCATTGTAGCTAACTGATCCGTACCCCCCCATTGTAGCCTAACCTTATCCAACCCCCCATTGTAGCTAACCTGATCCTACCCCCCCCTTGTAGCCCTAATCCTGATCCATACCCCCCAATTGTAGCCAACCTGGATCCATACCCCCCCATTGTAGCCGCTACCCGCTCATTATCCCCCATTGTAGCCTAACCTGTCCATTACCCCCCCATTGTAGCCTAACCTGATCCATCCCCCCCCATTGTAGCCTAACGGATCCAGGACCCCCCCCTGGAGCATACCTGATCCATACCCCCATGTAGCCTAACATGATCCATACCCCCCATTGTAGCCTAACCTGATCCATACCCCCAGTGTAGCCAACCTGTCCATACCCCCCCATTTTGTAGCCTAACGATCCATACCCCCCCCATTGTGCCTAACCTGATCCATACCCCCAATTGTAGCCTAACCTGTTCCAACCCCCCATTGTGCATACTGCCCATTACCCCCCCCATTGTAGCTAAACCTGATCCATCCCCCCCAGTGTAGCCTAAACCCCCTGATCCATACCCCCCTGTAGCCTAAACCTGATCCATACCCCCCATTGGAGCCTCACTGATCCATACCCCCCCGTGTAGCCTAACCTGCTCCATACCCCCCATTGTAGCATAAACCTGATCCAACCCCCACATTGTAGCTACTGATCCCTAGCCCCATTGTAGGCCTACCTGTAGCTAACCTGATCCCTAACCCCCCCTTGTAGCTTACTGACCATCCCCCCCCGTTGTAGCCTAACTGATCAAACCCCCCATTGTTGCCTAACCTGGAATCCATACCCCCCCTTGTAGCTCTAACCGATCCATACCCCCCCCATGTAGCCTAACCGGATCCATAACCCCCCATTGTAGCCTAACCTGATCCATACCCCCCAGTGTAGCCCTAACCTGATCCCTACCCCCCCATTGTAGACTAACCTGCTCATACCCCCTTTGTAGCCTTAACTGATCCATTCCCCCCATGTAGCCTAAACCTGATACAGAACCCCCCAATGTAGCTAACCTGATCATACACCCCTGTAGCCTAACTGATATACCCCCCCCATTTGTAGCCTAACCTGATCCAACCCCCCATTGTCGCCCTAGCCGGAGTCCATTACCCCCCCCATTGTAGCTACTGATCCATAAACCCCCCATGTAGCCTAACCTGCTCCATGCCCCCATTGTGCCTACCTGATCCATACCCCCCATTGTAGCCTAACCTGACCATACCCCCCATTGTATGCCTAACCGATCCATACCCCCATTGAGGGCCCTAATCTGTCCATACCCCCCATTGTAAGCCTAACCTGCTCCATACCCCATTGTAGCCTAACCTGATCCATACCCCCCATTGTAGCCTAACCTGATCCATACCCCCCCATTGTAGCCTAACCTGATCCATACCCCATTGGAGCCTCACCGATCCCTACCCCCATTGTAGCCTAACCTGATCCATACCCCCCCATTGTAGCCTAACCTGATCCCTCCCCCCATTGTAGCCTAACCTGATCCATACCCCCCCATTGTAGCCTAACCTGATCCATACCCCCCCATTGTAGCCTAACCTGATCCATTACCCCCCCATTGTAGCCTAACCTGATCCATACCCCCCATTGTAGCCTAACCTGATCATAACCCCCATTGTCGCCTAACCGATCCATACCCCCATGTAGCAACCTTGATCCATACCTCCCCCAGTGTCCGTTGTAGGCCAACCTGATCCCTTACCCCCATTGTAGCCTAACATGATTCATACCCACCATTGTAGACCTAACTGAGCATACCCCCCCATTTGTAGCCTAACCTGATCCATAACCCCCATGTAGCCTAACCTGATCCATACCCCCATTGTAGCTAACTTGTCCGATACCCCACATTGTAGCCTATCTGATCCCTATACCCCCCTATCTGTATGCCTAACATGATCCATACCCTCCCATCGTAGCCTAACCTGATCATAACCCCCATTGTAGCAACCTGATCCAGACCCCCCTTGTCGCCTAACCTGATCAAAACCCCCCATTGTAGCCTAACCTGATCCATACCCCCATTGTAGCCTAACCTGATCCCATCCCCCCCATTGTAGCCTAACCGGATCCATACCCCCCATTGTAGCCTAACCTGATCCATACCCCCCCATTGTAGACTAAACCTGATTCCAAACCCCTTCCCATTGTAGCTAACCTGTCCCATACCCCATTGTCGCCCTAACCTGCTCCTAACCCCCCATTGTAGCCTAAACCTTGATCCATACCCCCCATTGTAGCCTAACCTGATCCATACCCCCCCCATTGTCGCCTCACCGATCCATTACCCGCCATTGTTTCGCTCAAACCGGATCCATGCACGCACAACTATAAATAAATATATAAATAAGAAGTCGCATGACAAGGCGTGTGGTTTGGGTGGCCAGCCGTTTGCTTGCACTGGGGGCAACCACTAAGGGGGGGGGGGGGGGCTGACAGCCCCCCCCATTGTAGACAAACCGGATCCATACACACACAACTACAAAATTGCGCACACTTCTTTTATTTGTTGTTGCTGCAGGACTTGCAAAGGGTTTCTTTGGCAGCAGCAGAGGGTGCAGCGCAGCCTGATCAGGTTGGTTACTATATGAGATGCCGGTATTTTTTGTTTTATTAATATTAATATTATTATGTATATTTTGTTTTCTTCTTCCAGGTTGGTTACTCTATGAGATACCGGTATATATTTATTATATATTTATTATATAATCAGATGTTTGTTGTATGTATAATAGATATGTATGTATGTATAATATATATATAGATGTTGTTTATTTATGAATTTATGAGAGATATGTATGTGACATATTTATGTATATATATAACAGATACTTGTGTGTTAAATATATTTATTTATATATGCGATGTTTATGTGTTCCGCCACATTTACTATATTGTCTAGGGGGGGTAGTTAGGGGTACGTATAGGTCAGTATGTTTGTTTTAGTTATTGTCTGTGTATGTGTTGTAAGTCTAGGGGTTAGTCAGGGGTATGTATGTTTGTTTACGTTATTGTCTGTGTTTGTTGTGTGTTGTTCCAGTCCAGGGGTTTAGCATGGGTTTTCAGGGTAGGTTCAGGGGTGGTGGTAGCAGGGGTTTATGTATGTGTTGTGTTTTACGGATTTGTCTGTGTATTGTGTGTTCAGTCCAGGGGGTCCAGGGGTATGTTGGTGTGGGTAGCAGGGGTTAGCAGGGGGGTATGTTGTGTGTTAACATATGTGTTGTGTATGGTGTTTTTTACAGTCTGGGGTTGGTTTAGTAGGGGTAAATATGTTTGTTTACGTATTTGTATGTGTATGTGTGTTACAGTCCAGGGGGTTAGTGGTTTATTCTTAGGGGTATGGTATGTTTTTGTTTACGTCTTTGTATGGTAGTGTGTTACAGTCCAGGGGTTAGGTTTTATTTTAGCTGGGTGGGTAGCAGTGTTATGTATGTGTTTGTGTTTTGTTTACGTATTTGTCTGTGTATGTGTGTTACAGTCTAGGTTTCTAGGGGGTATTTTAGTAGTAGGGGTAAGGGTGGTAAGTATGTTTGTTTACCGTATTTGTATGTGTATGTGTTGTTCAGTTCTATGGTAGTAGGGGTATGGTATGGTAGTCTGTTGTTTTACGTATTGTCTGTGTATGTTGTGTTACAGTCCAGGGGGTGGTTGTATAGAGGTGTATGTATGTGTTTTTTACGTATTTGTCTGTGTATGTGTGTTACAGTCTAGGGGTAGTAGGGGTAAGTATGTTTGTTTATGTATTTGTATGTGGGTCTGGTGTTTACAGTCAGGGGTATTAGGGGTATGTAGTTTGTTTGTTTGTAGGGGGGTATATGTATGGTTTGGTTACGTATTTGTAGTCGATGTGTGTTTTGTTACATCAGGTGTGGGGGTTTTAGCGGGTTTCTATGTTACAAGCTTTAGGGTTTTTTGGTAGCAGGGGTATTAGGGGTATGTATGTTGTGTTTACGATTGTATTTGTATTTTGTATGTGTGTTTACAGTCTACCCGGGGTATTAGTTAGGGTGTGGTAAGTATGTTTGTTTATGTATTTGTATGTGTATGTGTGTTACAGTCTAGGGGTAGTAGGGGTATGTATGTTTGTTTACGTATTTGTCTGTGTATGGTGTTTTACAGTTCCCAGGGGGTTTTTTTGGTTTTTTAGCCGGGGTATGTCTGGTGTGTTTACGTAATTTGTATTATGTTGCTAGTGTGTTTACAGTCTAGGGGTTTTGGTTTAGTTATAGTAGGGGGTAATGGGGTGGGGTAAAATGGTTAAGTAGTGGTAAGGTGTAAATATGTTTGTAGTATTTGTATGTGTATGTGTGTTACAGTCCAGGGGTAGCAGGGGTTCGCGGGTTTAGCAGGCGTTATGTTACGGTTGGTTTTAGCAGGGTATGTATGTGTGTGTTTACGTATTTGTATGTGTATGTGTGTTACAGTCTAGGGGTAGTAGGGGTAAGTATGTTTGTTACGTTATTGTCTTGTGTATGTGTGTTAACAGTCTAGGGGTGTAGTCTTAGGGGTAGTGGTTTAGGGTAGTAGGGGTGTTGGTAGTTAAATATGTTTCGTTTACGTATTTTTATGGTGTATGTGTGTACATGTCCCGGGGTTTTTTTTTACACGGGGTTATGTATGTGTGTGTTTACGTATTTGTATGTGTATGTGTGTTACAGTCTAGGGGTAGTAGGGGTAAGTATGTTTGTTTACGTATTTGTATGTGTATGTGTGTTACAGTCCAGGGGTAGCCTGCTAGGCTAAAGGGGCTTGCCCAACCTTAAATAGTTAGTTGCCCAACCTTAAATAGTTAGTTGCCCAACCATAAGTAGTTTGTTGCCCAACCTTAATTAGTTAGTTGCCCAACCTTAAATAGTTAGTTGCCCAAGCTTTGAAATCAAGAAAGAAACAGCTTTGAACAATCCACCCCAACACCCCGCACCCTCTCAACCTACTCACCCCATCCACACAATAACCCACCAATCAACACTTCCACTACCCGGACCCGGACCCCAAAGCCTAGGTAGGCTAGGTAGGTACAACCTAACTAACCTAACCTAACCTCTACCTAACCTACCTAGCCTTATTCTGTTGAATGCTTCGCTATAGCTCTCATCAAATCCATCCATACACCCACACCCTCTCATCATACTCAGCCCACACACAATAATCCGCCATCCTCTCACCCTTCTCACCCCACCCACACAATACCAACCAACACCTCCACCAGCAGGTCCAGCTAGCCTTAACCACCAACACCAGGTCCAGCTAGCCTTAACCACCAACACCAGGTCCAGCTAGCCTTAATATTGTTGAATGCTTCACCCTATAGAGTCTCGACCCAACACCCAGCACCCACTCATCCAACTCACCCCACTCACACAAAGTCCCACCACCCACTACTTGAACCACCACACACCACCACCACACACCACAGCCACCCACCGCCCACCACCAATACCGCCTAAAACACCACCACCACCTCCACCACCACCCACCACAACCACACACTACAACCACCACTACCACCTAAACCACCACTCACCACACACCGCAACCACTCATCAACTGAACCACCAACCACCACAACTACCAAACACCACGCAGCAGCTCAACCACCACACACCACACACCACACACCAACTCAACCACCAACCACCAACTCAACCACCACACACCACCCATCAACTCAACCACCACCACCACCAACCACCACAGCCACCCACCGCCCACCACCACCACCACCCACCACAACCACGCACCACAAAAACCAACACTACCACTAGCCACCACTCACCACCACACACCACACACCCGCAACCCCTCATTCAATGAACCACCAACCCCCAACCTGCCAAACCCCCACACCAAACCACCACGCACCAACTCAACCACCACACACCACCCATCAACTCAACCACCAACAACAACAACCATCACAGCCACCCACCGCCCACCACCACTACCACCTAAAACACCACCACCACCTCCACCACCACACACCACAACCACACACCACAACCACCACTACCACCTGAACCACCACTCACCGCACACCACCACACACCGCAACCACTCATCAACTGAACCACCAAACACCACAACTACCACACACCACGCACCAACTCAACCACCACACACCAACTCAACCACCACACACCACACACCAACTCAACCACCATCCATCACCACCACCACCACCACCTATCATTCACCACCTCAACCACCTCCCACCACCCACCACCACCACATCAACCTCCACCCACCACCTCCACATCAACACCTCCCACCACCTCCACCACATCATTTCCTCATCTTTTCAGCGGAACCCCCTCTTCAAGTTCATGTTTACCCATTTCTCCGTTTGTCCGATCGAAAAACGAAAACTTGAGGCCTGACACGCCATCCAACGGTCGCGTAACTAACTCGCTACGGTCAGCTCCATCGTTGCCACCTTTCGTTCCGCTGCCAACACACTACGCCAATTTTCCGCGTCGCTTGCGACGCTGCATAGGACTTGTTCTGAGGATTTGTTTGAAGACCCCTCCAATATGGCGTGGAGCAAGCTTGTCTTGGGCCAACAATGGCCTGTCGATGGCAATTGAAACTGAAATTGTTACATCCGTGTAATACAGTTACTCGCAGGACGTGAAGTAAAGGACACCATAGCGCCAGCTGTAGTCACCGTCGATGACAATGTAATGTAATGCTGAATCATTCTCTGGAGATTCTCATCCAAGTCATCCCAACACCCAGCACCCTCCCAGCCTACTCACCCCCCACACACAATATCTCAACATCCACGACCCAATATCCTACCATCCCACAATATCTCACCACCCACAATATCCCAGCACACGCAATATCCCACCACCCACAATATCCCAGCACACGCTATATCCCACCACCCACAATATCCCAGCACACGCAATATCCCACCACCCACAATATCCCAGCACACGCAATATCCCACCACCCACAATATCCCAGCACACGCTATATCCCACCACCCACAATATCCCAGCACACGCAATTCCCCACCACCCACATACCATCACACGCAGTATCCACCACCCCATATCCCAGCCACACAATAATCCTACACCACAATATCCCAGCACACGCAATATCCCACCACGCATGATATCCCACCACCCATGATATCCTACCACACACGATATCCCACCACACACAATATCCCACCACCCTCAGGTGCAGCAGGCATTTATCTTGTTGAATGCTTCATTAGAAAGTCTCATCCAAGCCATCCCGTCCAAGTATCAGCAAGCTTCGCGATCAGAAAGGGCTGGATGACCAAGGCAGGCCAAGCCATCCCGTCCAAGTATCAGCAAGCTTCGCGATCAGAAAGGGCTGGATGACCAAGGCAGGCCAAGCCAACCCGTCAAATTATCGGCAAGCTTCACGACCATTGAGGGCTGGATGATCAAGCCAAGCCAAGCCATCCCGTCCTGTCCAAGTATCAGCAAGCTTCACGACCATGAAGGGCTGGATGAGCCAGCATAGCCAAGCCACCCTGTCCAAGTATCAGCAAGCTTCCCGGTCAGAAAGAGCTGGATGATCAAGCCAAGCCATCCCGTCCATGTATAGCTGAACCTTTGTAACCACGTTTAAGTCTTTAAACTGTCTAAACCTACAAGATTGCATTCTGTTCAAGCGGGTGTGATGTAGCAGCATTTATTCTACCCTTGTTGATTCTGCATGCAGACGTTGAACAGTCAAAGGTTTTGGACCATGTTATCAACATAAATATCGGACACCATTAGTGGTGGCATACTACTGTTGTAAACGGCTTACACGGTTAACGGTCAGTTTGACCTTCCCAACGTCTTATATGGTAATCAGGGTATGTATATAGATAGGGTCTGAAATGATTTTTGTTTCCGGCTGCTAATGTCGGCTGCTAGTTTTTCCCCGGCGGCTGCTAGTATCGTAAAGTTAATGTAGATTGCATTGAAATTGTAACACACGAGAAAACTTAATATGTCCAAAGGCGAGGAACCGAAGAAGGGAGCATCCACCGTAAGGATCCAATAAGGGCCCAATATATAGGCCAGGGTATGTATGTATACATTGAAATTGAAATTGAATATAGGCCAGGGTATTACATTACATTACATTACATTACATCACATTACATGTTAAAGTCTACTTGACACCGCGAGGGTGTATGAGACTCTGTGCTTTAAACAAAAAGAAAAGCACCCACAAGCAAAAAAAAACCCATTACATCAGGGGTGTGTCGAGGGACAAACAAACCAAACTCCCAACCACCGTTTTGGTGGCGTAGGTATTAAACCCCCTAGAGCAGGACCCAGATCTCAACCACTTACAGTGGCGGAGGTAAGAAGCTAACAAATGAGAAGTCACAAGAAGAAAAAAAGGGATAATAAATTACGGTGCCACTAAGCAGTCCAGGGCTTCCTGTCTTGCTCTTCTACAAGTAGAAAGATAATCGGCTAGGTTGCTCCAAAAAGACTTAGTGCCATTTCCATTCATAAAGGTTCTGAATGTGGAATCGCAGAATTCCACATTCCATACGGTTAAGTCGGTATCCTCATGGACATGCCTATAAATATATATGTATGGTATGTATGGTATGGTATGCATGGACATGCCTATAAATATATATGTATGGTATGTATAACTATATCCAGGGAGCGGGGGAGTGTGTGTGTGGGGGGGGGGGGGGGGGGGGTCAAGGGCAGAGACCTAGACATGTCTGCAATCGGTATGAGATCGAATCCTGGCACACTCCCTGGTTTCCGTGGGTATTTTTCAATGGGTAGCGTGGTGACACGATAAGAGACTGTATTGAAGATGTTAAAGAGGTCGACTAGTGCGACTATATAGAAAGGAAAGTCGGCAGGTGGAACCCGCAGACATGTACAGGCCATAGCTAGCCTATGGCCTGGCGGCAGGCAAGTGAGGCAACTCGGGTCTTGGAGTCACCAGGATCCGGTGTGCGCTATGCCAACTCAGTGTCCGGTGCAACTGACAATCATATCCCCCCCAATTCAAGGTATTCTTGGTCACAAGAATTCCTGGAATTAACTGAGGGGCATAAGAAAAGGATAATAATATAAAGACTGATACGGCCTGAGAGGATTGCTCATATCTGATATGAGAACTGTAAATAATAAATTATGCAGAACAGGATTCAAGGGGGCAAGGTAAATTAGCAAAGGTCTTCAGAGTAATGTCAGTCTATTGAGGTAGCTGGCCTTGGTAGGAAACTGCATAGATACAGCAGGCTAGTTCAAGGGGCTGCTAGGGAGCTAAAAGGGAACTGCAGATAGGCTGCAGGCTAGGCTGCAGGGAGGCTGCTAAGAAGCTGGTAAGGAACTGTGGGTAGGCTACAGGCTAAGTTGCCGAGAGCTGCTAGGAAGCTGGTAGGTAACTGCAGATAGGCTGCAGGCTAGGTTGCAGAGAGGCTGCTAGGAAAGGGAGAAGGAAGCTGCAGGGTTGCAAGCTTGCTTGGTTACGAGATGTGTGCATGATTTGAGATGGGAGGATTTAGACAAGATGTCTGTGCTAGTCCCCCCATAATTTGGGAGCATTCTAAATTAGAGTTTGCAGGCATCTTTTGCAGTAAACAAGAGGGAGTCTAAAAAATCAATATCAATATCCATGCATAGGGTAGTACAAGATATGAGTACATGAGGCAGTACACATTTTAATCCTAGAGTGTTCAAGGCTAAGGCAAAAAAAACATAGAACTCTAAGTTTATATTTAGGTGCCAGATGCTGGGTATCCATCCAGGTCCAGTTGCTGGTGGATTTTGTCTAAGACAGTGGAGAATGACCTCTTAGACATCCAAGGGGTATCCAGAATGTTGATGAACCAGAAGTCCATGGGGTTCCAGTGCATGCTCAGGTTGTTGACACAGACTACTCTTCCTCCAGGGTATGCACAGCTGATGGGGTGCATGAGCATTTTGGGCCAGGTAGCCAGGACTCTTGCATGTGCTTGTACCATAGCTGCTTGCAGGCTGATGGCCCACTGTAGGGTAGGCCTGTCAGCTGTAGATATGGTGGGGTAGGATTGGACCATGTGCTGCAGTCTGCTGATGTGGTTGAGGAGAGGTCCACAGACTGGGGAAGGACTGCTATGCATGTGTCTACTGGGGAATTTGTGGTGCTCAGATGCTAGCAGAGTGGGGAATTGGCTGGTGAACTGGCTGATGAGGATGGGTAAAGGCTGTCTGGGTCAGATGCTAAGGGCTCTAAGAGAAGAAGGAGAGTTGTTGAGGGTGGTGAGCAGGGTTCCCAACATGGTTCTAGGGAGCCCAGATTTGTTAAGGAACTGGACTGGGTAGGTGTTCATGTTGACATGGGTGAGGGGCTGACCAGGGGAGGGGGAAGTAGCTGAGGGAAGCCATTGGTCAAACCTGAGGGCATGTGAAAGTTCTGACTGGGTGCAGGAGACTTGTCCATCTATAGGGCAGTGGACATCTTCATATGCAGTTCTAGCTTGGTCTAGCATGAGGTCCATTTCTACTCTGGCTTGTGCTTCTGTCAGGTTGCAGAGGTCATTGAAGGGGACAGTGGGAAGTTGCTGGGCATAGGTGGTAGAGGATTCAGCTCGGTGTGACTGTGATGTAAATTCCCCCCCATTGTCTGACTGGAGTAGGGATGGTCCAAAAACATGGTCCAGGGCAGGCAAGTCATCATCATCATAGGCTGTGGTATCACTAGAGCTGAGGGCAGGCAAGTCATCATCATCATGGACTGTGGTATCACTAGAGCTGAGAGGGGGAATGGTGTAGCTGCCAGCAAAGTCATCATTTTAGTGCAGGACAGGCTGTGGTAAGGGTGAGTGCAGGCTGGGTGCAGGTTGGGGATGGATGCAGGCTGGGTTATCATCATGAGGTGAACAGGTGAGGGGGGGTTGGGGTGGCAGCAGGTGGAGGACATAGTGGAGATAGGGAGAGTGGGAGCTGATGAGGGAGTCTTAGGAGTTCTAGTGAAGTAGAGGCCATGCCTCTTGGGGCAGGAGAGAAGTGTCTTGGTACCCACATGTGCAGGTATGGAGAGGGTGGCAGCATCACTGGTCATGTGAACGTGGAGGTGTGGAGAGAGCGTGTGTGCTGCATGCATGCTGGTGATGTTGGCTGTGGTCAGAGGAGGGGCAAGGAGAACATCTTGGAGGATGATCAGGCAGCCTCTGTGGCCTCTGATGTGAGCTGTTCCTTTCTGTAGACAGATGAGAGGAGATGCTCCAAGGTCAGCCAGTAGCAGTTTAACAGGCTGGGGAAGATCCTGAATGTCATACAAATTGGAGGGGTTACTGGTGCAGTGGGAATGGGCTGCACAGTCTAAAAGCCATTCTGTCTGGAGAGCTGTCTGGTAGGAATCATGATTGTCACTGTCATCATCATCTGTTTCACTGCCAGCATAGCCGGCATATTCATCATCACCATCATCACTGTCATCATCACTGGAGATTAGTTCTGGCAAGGCATCATAGGTGGAGCTGGAATCCAATTCTAGGGGGTCATCTTTATCACTCATGTGGCCAAAGAAAGCATTGTCATCCAAAGAGGTACTGGGCAGGGACAGGGATGTGAACTTGCCTTCTGGTGAGTCAGCATACTGGAGTGGCTGGGGTCCATCAATCATGGCCAGGGCCATGAAGTTATGCTCCCCCTCATTGTCTGTTGTAGACTGTGAAGTGGAGCAGTCATCATCAGCTACATGAGCATGTCTGGTGCTGTCACGGCGGCTGTAGTTCTTGGTCTCCCTGTTGGAGCTTATGTTGTCCCTTCTAGGAGACTTGGAGTTGCTGGAGGACCTCTTGGCTGCGTCACCCCTTGCAGGGGGTGATGGGGATCCTCTGGTGGCAGATGTAGACGTAGGCCTGTGTGCCAGGTTGGTATCAGCACTGGTGCAGGTAGTGGAGTTGTGGCCAAAGCCACCACAGTTCCAGCAGGTCATCTGAGCTGATGGGATACGGTCCTTCCTTGGTCTTCCTTTGAAGGCAGCAGCTGCCATGTGATCAGTCTCTTCAGGGGAGATGATGGCATCAGAGATCTGGTTAGAGACTTGGTACCTGGTGATTTGTATCTGAAATGATGCAAAGTCAGGGCAGACAGAGTTGTGGAAAAATGATCTGAATCCACTGTACTCCGGGCGGGCTGACAGTCCCTGCACAATGATGCTGAGAAATGCAGGGATGGAGGTGTTGCTATGGCCATTGACTTGGGGAGGCAAAGTGTACAGCTCATAGCTCCTGGCAAGATAGACCTGGAGGGACTCAGAGGGAGACATGATGAGGTTGTACATGGATCTGACTGCACTAGTCTCCAGGTCAGAGTTGCGTTCTCCATAGGTGGCCTTCAGGAACCTGTAAGCTTTAGCAGCAACATCAGTGTGAGCCATGATTGCCTGTTGAATGGGCTCTGAGCAGTGCCTGAGAATTTCATTGAGGGCCTGAGAATTCTTTACTACTGTTATCCTGTGGTCAACAGCACGGCCCGCAATAGTCGCATTAGCATGGTCAACATTGGGGTAATGACCATTCTCCATAGGATACTCGTCACCTGTTGCCGGTTCCCCGTTAGGGGGATTTGGCATTGCGGCGTCAACAAAGATGGTTCCAGAGAAGGCTCTGAGGTAGCGGAGCAGGTACGGGCCAAACTTGTGGAAGGGGACAGTTGGGCTTCCATCGAAGATGAAGGCCGGCTCCTTGTTCGCTGCCATGTTGTCTGTCGCGGCGCTGGGGTCTTAGGGTCTTGATCCTCACACCGAGTTAATAAACCGGCCAGTGGGTAATTCGTGTGTGAAGATTGTCGGGCTTCAGTCTTGGTCGTGCAGTTCGGAGGTAGGGGGGAGGGAGTGTTGACAGCGAAGGGGGATCCGAAGGGATCCAGTTAGTCTGAAATGGTGATTATAGTAGCAGGGCAGGGGGGGGGGGGGGGGGGGGGGGGGGGGGGGGGGGGGGGGGGGGGGGGGGGGGGGGTACGATAGTTTGCACTGTGCAGAGCTGGATATCTGTGCACAAACAATCTCGGAGGATTGCGGAACGCTGTGTATTTCAATCGATAGAGTATTTACACTGAAGACTGAAGAGCAGATAGCTTAACATCGCAACTCGTGCGGCTATATAGAATGGGAAGTCTCCATGAAGATTCTGGAGACACGTGCAGGCCATAGCTAGCCTATGGCCTGGCGGCAGGCAACCCGGGTCCTGGAGCCCCAGGACCACGCGTGCACTATGCCAACTCAGTGTCCGACGTAACGGACTATAATATCCCCCCCAATTCAAGGTATTCTTGGATACAAGAATTCCTGGAATTAACTGAGGGGCATAAAGAAATTATAGAAGTATGAAGGCTGACAAGGCTATTTAGATATGCTAATGGCTGACAGGAGATGCTGTAAATAATAAATTATTTGGAACAGGATCCAAGGGGACACGGCACATTAAGAGCAGGGATCTTCAGATCAATGTCAGTCTGCTAGGGTAGCAGGTGGCAGGGAGGCTTCCTTGAGGAAGCTAGTGGAAGCATAAAAGGACTAGATAGCAAACTGTGTGATTGCCATTATGGTAGACAACTTCAAGGTAGACGTCCCCCGCTAGCTCAAGATAATCAATCCAGTTGGAAGGACATGGTGAGGTACTTCCAGTATCATCTATAAAGTATCATAAGTCAGGGTCTGCAGATTAATGCTAGGGAACTATGGGGCCACAGTAATGTACCAGGAATAGCCTGCATAGGGGATAAGCTGCAGGCTAGATTGCAGAGAAGCTGCCAGGAAGCTGGTTACGAGAAGTGGGACATGATTTGAGATGGGAGAGTAAGTTTAGACAAGATGTCTGTGCTATCCCCCCCATAATTTGGGCTTATCCTAAATTAGAGTATTGCAGACATACAGTAGTAACTGGATGAGGGAATATAAATCAAAAGGGGCACTAGTACATTAGGCAGTACAAGATACCAGTACAGGAAGCAGTACACAGATTAATCCTAGAGTGTTCATGGCTAAAACAATATGGAGCAGTAAACTATGGATGCAATTTAGGTGCCAGATGCTGGGTATCCATCAAGGTCCAGCTGGCTGTGGATTTTCTGCAGGAGGGTGGAGAAAGATTTCCTAGACATCCTTGGGGTGTCCAGCATGTTGATGAATGTGAAATCCATTGGGTTACAGTGCATGCTTAGGTTGTTGACACAGATGACTTTGCCTCCAGGATTCACACAGCTGATGGGGTGCATGAGCATCTTGGGCCAGGAGACCAGGACCCTGGCATGTGCCTGAACCATAGCTGCTTGTAGGCAGATGGCCCACTGAATGGTGGGCCTGTCCAGCTGTAGAAACAGTGGGGGTAGATGTGGGACCATGTGCTGCAATCTGTTGACATGCTTGAGAAGGGGTCCACAGACTGAGGAGGGGCTGTTGTGCATCTGTCTCTTGGGGAACTTAGCCTTCTCAGAAGCTAGCAGGGCAGGGAACTTGATGGCTAGCTGGTCGATGAGGGTGGGGACAGGTTGTCTAGGTCTGATGCTAAAGGCTCTAAGGGAAGAAGGGGAGTTGTTGAGGGTGGTCAGCAGGATTCCAAACCTGTTTCTGGAGAGACCAGAGTTGTTAAGGAAATGGACTGGGAAGGTGTTCATGTTGACATGAGTTAGGGGCTGATCAGGGGATGGGGAGGTAGCTGAGGGAATCCACTGGTCAAATCTAAGGGCTTGGGAGAGCTTATGCTGAGTGCAGGACTTCTGTCCATCAACAGGGAATGCACCCTCATATGTAGTTCTGCCCTGATCCAGCAGGAGGACCATTTCTCTTCTGGCTTGTGCTTCTGTCAGGTTACAGAGCTCACCATGGGGAACAGTGGGGAGCTGCTGGGTAGGGGCTGTGGAGTAGTCAGGATCTGGGATGAAGTCATGGGAGGATGTGGTGAACAGATCATCTTGGTGTGGTGAGAATTCTCCCCCATTGTCTGACTGGAGCAAGGAAGGTGGGTTTGCTTGGACAAGGTCAGGCATGTCATCAACACCAATGACTGGGATCAGATCTGGTAGACTGCTGGAGCTGCTGGCACTTTCCTGTGGGATGGGGCAGCTGCCAGCAAAGTCATCATTGTAGTGGGCAGCTTGGTTGGTCAGTTCTGGTTGAGTGACCATCATGACTATAAGGGGAAGAGGGTTACTGGGGATAGGGGAAGGGGTGGTGTTCTTAGAGGTGCTAGTGAAGTAAAGGCCATGCCTTTTGGGGCATAAGAGGACAGTCTTTGTACTCTTGGCTGTGGGGAGGGAGAGGGTAGCAGCAGCATTGGACAAATGGACTTGAAGCTTGGGAGAGAGCCTGTGTGCTGCATGCAAGCTGATGATGTTGGCTGTAGTCAGGGGTGGAGCAAGGAGCACATCGTGGAGGATGATCAGGGACCCATGGTGTCCCCTGATATGAGCTTTTCCTTTCTGGAGGCAGATCAGTGGGGCTGCTCCAAGGTCAGCCAGGTGGAGGCTAATGGGCTGAGGGAGATCCTGAATGTCATGCAAGTTGGAGGGGTTACTGGTGCAGTGGGAGTGGGCTGCACAGTCTAACAGCCACTTCTGTCTGGAGGGCTGCTTGATAGTGATCAAGGGGGTGTACTGACACATGCTCTCATTTGCCTTGTATTTTTGTGATTGTTTGGGGTTTTGGTTTTATTTAATTTTGTGGGTTTTTTGGGGGGTTTTTGTTTTTCTTGTTTTTGGAATTTTTTCCACTCTGGGGGGGGGGCTTCCCCTCATCATCAATCATCATCATATCATTAGTGGCCATCCAAACTTATACTAGGGTCTGGCAATGGACTCTACCTTTTTTCTATAAGTACAGGCAATCTGTATCATCATCATTGGGTCCAAAGAAGTACTTGTTCATCCAGGGGAGCATGTTGAGAAGAGAACAGGGTGTGGACTTGCCCGTGCTGTGTTGATTCAGCATACTGGAGATGCTGTGGTCCATCAGTAGTCCAATGTCCATGAAGTTGTGTCTCGTGCCCATTGTCGTGTTCTGGACGGAAGGTAGAGCATCAATGCATCGGCTACATGGGCATGCCCACTCTGTCACGAGCGTTTTTTATAGCTCATTTGATGGGGTGCCTCCTGTATGGGAGTGTCCTTTTGAAAGTCCTCAATCCATGGGGGATGTGGATTTGCTGGGATGTACACTCCGTGCACCACTCCTTGGGGGGATGGTGGATGGAAGCCCCTATTTCCCGTGAAATCAGATGAAAAGACGTGGATGCCTGTACTGTCAATATCCAAGGGGTGAACTGTGCGGAAGAGAGAGGATGGTGTGTTCCCTCTGAAACCATTACAGTTCCAGGGCAGTTCGCTCCTGAGTGGTCTAGGATGGTAACTAAAAAAACGGGTACCTTCCTTGGTCGTTCCAGGGTTAGGAGATACAAACAAAAAGCACAGCTGCCATGTGGCCTCATTTCTTCGGAGGAATTTGATAGGGTCCGAATTGTTTGTTGTGAACCTGGTACCCGGAAATATCTCTGGCTTGTAAGGGGGAAGAAGAAGGGGGGGAGACGAAAAAAAGACTAAAGAGATAGGAGCAAAGGTTTCAGTGGCAATACAGAGTTTGTGGGGGGAAATTACAACCTAGAACAGGGCCATTGTACGCGCGGACAAAGGCGTGTGGAGAGCCCTGTGACATGATGCGAAAAGAGCGGGGGGGAAGATGGGGGGGGTAAAAAATACTGACACCATGGGACTTGGGGGTATCAATGGGTAAGTAAACGGCAACAATAAGGGGGCTGCGGTTGAGAGGTGGAAAACTTGCAGGTGCTCATTATGTGAGTACATCTAGAGAGGGGTGAAAAAAGTAAAACGGGAGGGCTCACAGACACCTGTTTGCCTACCAAGGGTCAGATTTCCGTAATTCTAATTATACGAGAGCGTGAGGAGCCTGTAGGCTTTGGCTGCAGGGGGAGCGTAACATGTATGGCAAAAAACAGTAACAGAAAGTTGGGCACTGTGGTGATGTGGTTCTGAAAAAAAGCTTGAGGATTCTCATTGGGAAGGGCAACAGGAATTCCAGTTTTTACCAATAGTTGCTTGGGTGGGGGAGAACCAGCGACAGAAGCCGCGACAATAGATTAACAATTGGGGTGTGTCGGAATTCGGGGTGATAGACAGAATCACATGCGCAAAAATGTGTGTAAGAGGCCGTCCGGCTGGTTCGCGTGCTCTTGAAACGCCGGAAGGGGCACGGTTCGGTCGGGCCCGCGATCGAAGTGCGTTACGTAGATGGGCGCCCAAGAGGTTGGATTAACGAACAAGGAGAGGTGTGAACGCTAAATAGGATGAAGGTCGCGCCTGCACGTTGTGCGTCAAGGGAATGACAGTTAAGGGAGGAGATATGCGCGGGTCAAGGGAATATTGAGTTGCAGGGGGGGGGTGCTGTGGCGTGGGGGGTTTTTGGTGGGGGACGCGGAAGGACAAAATGATGTCTGTCATGGCTCGGTGGGCGCGTGGTGGTCGTTGGGTGTCTGGTTGGTGCTTCACGAGAACAGAAAAGAGACGGAACCTGTTAATAAAGAGCGCGTGCCTGTTGAGGTAAGATATCCGGGTTTTTGTAAGCTGGTTGGGCTGGGGTCAGTCCCTGGGGGGGAGTAAAGGGAAGATCAGTTATTACGGAGGGTCATGTGTGAGGGGAGGTGTTTGACACTTCAAAATGGGGAAACCAAGAAGATGGGTCCTGTTGGTTGGAAATTGTGGGCGAGTGTGGGCAAAGAGTGTTGTGGAGCGAGGGAAGAATCAGAGGAGAAGCAGGGGTGTGGGAGTGGAGGTGTGGGGCGGGAAGGTGGGGGGTAGCGGAGTGGAGTGTGTGGGCGAGGGGGTTGAAATCACGGGCTTGGTGCACCGAAGGCGAGACCAATGCTCAAGAGGGAGGTTTGGCGGCAGACGGCATTTGGTGGGTATCTGGAGGGGGTTGAGGGGTGAGTCAGAACAAAATCACAGGTCAAAATTTGGATATACAGACTGCCGGGAGGGGACGCCGCATAGACAGGGCGTCGACTTCTTCGTGTGGGAACAAATGATTGAATAAGTCAACGATGTGAGAGATTGTAAAGTGTGGGCGGTGGTGTGGGCAGAGCGATGCCGTAGTGAGTGGAGAGATTCACGCGCAAAACGTACAGATGTCGGCAGATGTTTTAGGGGTCCAGAATGCAGTAGCTGCGAAGAAATGCGATGCTAATAGCTAACGTAGTGTCTAGAGTGAAAACTGTGATGCACGCGGGTTGGTGTGGCAGGTGATGTTATATGAGTAAAAAGATCCACAAATTGGGCACCAGGTGAGAAGCCGGTGCGAGGGGGGGGGTGGGCGCTGGTGGATGCTGCAGGGTGTATGCGGTTCGGCGGCGATAAGGCCGTTGGTCTGTGTGGGGGCGATACAGTAGTGTAGTGTGTTCCCGGGAAGACTGTCAGAGAGCAACAAACATGGCTAGATAGGAAGCGAGGATAAACATCACTCGGTGTGGGCGTCTAGATATAGATATGGTGGAGAGTGGAAAAAAAAAGGGTCCTGCGCAGATAGGGAGTGTGCGGTGAGAGG
Source organism: Chlamydomonas sp. ICE-L (assembly GCA_013435795.1). Lineage (NCBI taxonomy): Eukaryota > Viridiplantae > Chlorophyta > Chlorophyceae > Chlamydomonadales > Chlamydomonadaceae > Chlamydomonas > Chlamydomonas sp. ICE-L. The sequence continues at coordinate 20,537 of JACBWV010000040.1, forward strand.
GACGAAACACGGGTGTGAGGGGCCAAGGTGTGGGCTAAACCATGATGGGCGAACTGTGCTGGGGACAATAGCGAGGAAGGGGCGCAACGGGTGTACCGTGGAGTGCCGGCGGGCGAGGGTGACGCACGGCGGGTAGGGGTCAGCGTATGGCGCGAGAACCGATTGTCGCTGAGTGGCGATAAGAGTGACGGCTCATCGGTGGTAAGATGTATCAATAGGGTAGGGGAGGAGGTGTGGGGCGAACGTACAGCAAGGGGTGCTAGAGTGCGTACTGTGGGGGGGGGAGAGGGGGGAAAGGAGGGAAGAAGAAGGTGAGGAGGGGGAGAGGGGAAGGAGGGGGGGGGGTGGGAGGATTTATGGAGCTGAGTCTGGGGGTCGTGGGGGCTAGGAGGGCTGGACCTACAGGGCGGATCTTCGGTTGTTGGGAAGAGAACGTGAGTCAGTAGAGGGGATGGGAGAAGGGAACACGGAAGGGGGAAAGGAGGGGTTGGGTGTGTGCGATGGTAGGCGCAGGTCAGTCGCGAGGTAGTAGATTTCGCGAGACTACGGGGGCGTGTGGCAATTTCGCGAGACCCAAATCACTAGTGGACATGGCAAAAGAGGGACAAGGGGGAAGATAGGCGGGGGCCTGGTCAGATCAAAGTTGATCAAAAAGGGGGGTTTGAAGACGGGTATCATCCGTGTGGTGGGGCGATGGGCATGGATATGCGGGGGTCGCGGGGGCTCGGAGCATGCATGAAGTGCGGGCGTGAATATCTGAGAAATGGGAGGTCTGGAAGAGGAGTCATTGCGTGAGGTGCAATCGGGTGAGGGGGTGGCGGGGGGGGGGTGTAGGTTATGGGGAAGGCGTGGGAAGGGAAGGATGGAAGAGAGGAGGGGGGGGGGGAAGAGGAGTGGGGGAGTGGGGGGGGAGAGGTCCGTATAGCGCACAATGTGCAGGTGGATGGCACGAGCGATAGGATGACGTGGCGGAAGATACAGGGGAGAGACTGAATTAGTGACGATGATGAGATTAAAAGAGTGATCGTCCTATGGTGTCTACTGATGAAGGGAAGGGCAAGGATCGGGTCGAGGGTGTATGTGACTGCGGGCTTGCGTGGGTGACAGGTGTGACCATTGATCGTAGGTCCTAATGGCCGTGTCGGCAGGCATACGAAATGCGGAGTGCGTACCAGTGGGTGCGCTGATGATGTGCGACTAAATGGCGCAGGCGAAGAAGCAGTGTCCGTTAGTACAGAACGGACGAATGTTAAGGTAGTTGGGGGAGAGGGGAGGGGGGGGGGGGGGGTGGGGGAACAAGGAGAGCATCTGGGCCTGATCGTGATTATGGCTTGGGATGGCAAGAGATGTTTAGGGGTTTGAACGCCGAATGACCGGTGTAAAAGAGTAGAACCTTGAAGTAATTCGAATATTACTTCCTTCTATGCAAGTGGGGGGGGAAACGGAAACACGGCGCGCAAACGCGAGCAGAAAATTAATAGTGTAACGAAGAAGCCGACCGAAGAGATGAGTCGTTCCTCAGGTAAGTCTCGTGCCCCCCCCGCCCCCCCCCGGGTATGAAAAAAAAGGAACTAACGTACGGTGATCATTATGTTGTATACAGTACGTCATGGCCCCTCATAATATTGTAGTTCAAAATTAGTAGAGTGGAGGAAGACTGAGAAGTGCGAACAGGGGGGAGCCTGGAGGGAGGATTGTTCGCGTTGGCTGGGGGGATAGCAGAATGAAATTGGGGATTGAGAGAGATTCTTGGCAAAGGTCCGCCGAAATAACATGATACGTAGCCGGGGAGTACGGTAGTAGCGTGGTGGGGCAAACAGCTGGGTGGAAAAGCGAATATCACAATGTCCGCGGGGTTGCCTTCAGTGACAGGGGCTGCCACCAGTGACTACACACTGGTTTCTCTGAGAAACTCAGTAGCCGGCATTTAATCCGGTCTACAATATAATATACCGGTATCATAAATTCATAACTATCTTTCCTCTTCGACATTGTGCTCTAGAAATCCTGGTTTCCGTGGTTATCGCACAGGGGGTATTGTTAACTGCAATGTGCAGACGGTTAGACGCCATACCTGGCGTATAGAACCTTGTAACAATTATATAAATTAGATTACTCTTCGAGGTCCGTTTAGGTCATTGATCATACTACCCTACACCACAAATTTTGCCATCGGCATCTCAGGACTTCCAAATCGCCATCGGCATCTGCGTCTCAGGACAGCTAAATTGCTGGGTGAAGCTACGTAACCAAGTTCAAGTTCTCAGGATTTCTTCGAACTATTTGGCTTCTTCGCCAGACAAGGCAGCTTTGTATGTCTTCAAAAGCTCCTTCTTGTTTACCTGTGCAGGAGGCATGAGACGAAGACACGAGTTTGTGCGCGAATGTGTATGTTGTTGTTGTTGTTGTCGTTTGCTTTTTTGTTTAAGAAATAAGAAGGGGCTCCGATTATACCACGCCCCACCAGGCGTCATCATTACTTCGAGGTAGGGCGTTCAGAAACTTCCTCGTCTTCGGTGCCTGGTAATTCTGGTAAGTCCAGCAACGTCTACCTGTTGGGTGTCTGGTAAGTCTGGTGAGTCTGGTAAGTTCAGCAACGTCCACCTGTTGGGTGTCTGGTAAGTCTGGTAAGTCTGGTAACGTCCACCTCTTGGGTGTCTGGTAAGTCTGGTAACGTTCACCTGTTGGGTGTCTGGTAAGTCTGGTAACGTCCACCTGTTGGGTGTCTGGTAAGTCTGGTAAGTTCAGCAACGTCCACCTGTTGGGTGTCTGGTAAGTCTGGTAAGTCTGATTACGTCCACCTCTTGGGTGTCTGGTAAGTCTGGTAACGTCCACCTCTTGGGTGTCTGGTAAGTCTGGTAAGTCCAGCAACGTCCACCTCTTGGGTGGTCTGGTAAGTCTGGTAAGTCTGGTAAGTCCGGTAAGTTCAGCAACGTCCACCTGTTGGGTGTCTGTTAAGTCTGGTAAGTCTGGTAACGTCCACCTGTTGGGTGTCTGGTAAGTCTGGTAAGTCTGGTAACGTCCACCTGTTGGGTGTCTGGCAAGTCCAGCAACTTCCACCTATTGGGTGTCTGGTAATGATAACGCCTGGTAGGCCGTGGTATTAAGGAAGGCCCTCTTCGTACGCCGTAGAAACGATCGCTGTTTATCTTGCAAAGCTACCATGCGGTTGACAGCGCCGCAAACACTAAAAGAAAGGAATCGCACTCTTATGGGGGGAGTAATCACAGAAAACCATCAGGCCGTGATTCTGATGAATGTCGTCGATGTGCGCTCAACGGTGATTGAGCCAGTTTGGCTGACACGCGGGTGTGTCCTGGCATGGTACGTTAAGCGTAAAGAATCAAATGGCGCAAGATTGGTTCATGCTGCGTTAGGTGCGCTTGAAAGGACAAAAAAACTGCGCTTTGTAGTGCAAAGGGGAGGTGCAAAAGACACCTGCTTGCCACGGGACGCTCCCATAAGGTTTTGTGCAAAAAAGCTGCGCTTCAAGGCGCAGAGGTGGGCAAAAGAAGATCAGCGCAATCAAAATGCGCTAAAAAAAAGCGGAGCTTGTGAATGTACCCTGGTGCCTGGTGGTGTGCCATCGCAGACAACACACACAAAATACACAAAAAGGAGGGGGTCGCAATAACACCTTAAACCAAAGGTGCGAGTATGACCTTGGTCCCGGAGAAGTGGGTGGTCATGTGTAAGCTGAGTTACCTGCGTGGTAATGTCCGTGGTCATGAGGCAGGAAAAAGCTGGGCTAACACCCACGTGGGCAACAGGGGTGCGCGGGGGGGGGGCCACCAAGGTTGAGTAGGGAAGTGAGCGGAGGCTGCTTGGTCCGGCGCCAGGCCTGCGCCGTCGCGGGTCATAGCTCGTCGCAGCCTACCGCTGCGGCGGCGACGCCACGACTCACCGAATGTAACCGAGGGCACCATCACCCTTCCGCCGTCCACCTGTTAGCGTTTTCGTCGAGAGTGGGAGAAGGGCGGTCGGGGGTGGGCAGGCGTTTGTGAGTCCAGTGAGCGCAAAAAACCTGGAAATGTAATCTTCTCATAATATGTAATCATGGGGAAGCCGTTCTGTGGTTGGCGCCCAGTGGCAAGCATGGGGGAAGTGAGGCGGTGGGAGCGGCATGAGCCGCGCTCGAAGCGCATCGAAGCGGAGCCTCGGGTGGCATAAGGGGGCGTCATAAATCAGAGGGGGGTATGTATTGTATTGGAATGGCACCATGCCGCGATGGGGGGCCGCTGGGCTGATGGCATTCATGTCAACAATGCCCATGTCGACTGGGGCAAGATTAATGCTGTCACCTTTTCCCCCGTGTTGCGTTTTCGATGTAGGTAAGGGAACAAGTCTAACAGAAATGGTCCATGGTTCACACTGCTCTTAGGGGATGGTTTGGTCAAGGCTTGCACTAAATCGTGTCACCACATAAAGCACAAAGGTGTCTGTCGACGTCAGGAGGTGGAGCGCGGTCCCGCGCAAATCGGCCTACTTAAGGCGGAGCGCAATGGGGGGGAATCAGAATACTGGCGGGTGTGGCGAGTGTGCTAATGAGTGTTGGGTAGATGTTGGTGGAGGGTGGGGGGGGGTGTTGGTGGGCATTGGTCGTATAAATTCAAAGTGACGGTGTTGGTAGGTTGTGACTAGGTATGGGTTTCACATATCAACGGCGAAGTGTCTTGTGAGTACTGGTGGTGGTTGTATGTGGTGTGGGGGTTGTGGTGGGTAAGTTCCATGGCAATCGGCGAAGTGGCTAGTGTGGGTGGGGGTGGGGTGGGTGGTGGGGGTGGGATGGTAGGGGGTTGGGGTGGCAGTAAGTTCGCATAATATGCCGAGTGTGCTGTGACTCAGGTAAGGAAGAAACTCTTTCGCTATTTTAGTGTTGGGAACAACAGCCACTGGGAGGGAGCGCGGTCACTAACGGGGGGGGCTCCAAACACATGCAGAGGTAACTGCCCAGGTGGTTAGCGTACTTCCGCGGGGGGGGACTCACATCCAAGTGCGGGTGTGGTGTGTTAGAGTGTGGGTGTGGGTGGGTTGGGGAAGGGGGTAGTAGTATGGTTTTTAATGGTGATGTGCGGGGGGTGGGTAGTTGTGGGTTGGTGGTGTGGTGTGGGCGGTGGTGGTGCAGTTCCTATATCCAATTTGCTCTGGTTCAAGTATGAGGTCAGAACGCACCCTTTGCCACACCAGGCGGGCGATCACTGGGGGCTCTCCTACACATTAACGGAGTGGAACTCCGCAGAACTGCGCAGGGACAGCTGATTGTCAGCGACTAACCCTTGATGTTTCACATAGTTGAGCTCGCCATCTGACTGCAAGATAGGTGAGGGGAAAAAAGGGGGGGGGGGGGGGGGGGGGTGGGGGTGATTTGTGTGGTGTTGTGGGGTCTGGTGATTGGTATTTGCTTTGTAGTGTGCTTGTTATGGTTTGTGGTGATGATTGTATGTGATGTACTATTTCTGTGGATAAACTTGTTTGGGTCTGTGAAGGATTGTGTCAGTGTTTTGGGTTGGTGTTTTTGGGTATGTGATTGTGTATGTGCTTGTTTGTGTACGCGATTGGGTATGTGATTGGGTATGTGCTTGTTTGGGTATGTGATTGGGTATGTTTTGTGTTGGGGGGGGGGGGTATGTGTTTGGGGGATGTGATGTGGTATGTGGGTTTGGGTTGTGGTTGGTTATGTGCTTGTTTGGGTATGTGATTGTGTATGTGATTGTGTATGTGTTTGTGTATGTGATTGGGTATGTGTTTGGGTATGTGTTTGGGTATGTGTTTGGGTATGTTTTGGGTATGTGATTGGGTATGTGTTTGGTATGTGATTGGGTATGCGTTTGGGTATGTGATTGTTTGGGTATGTGATTGGGTATGTGTTTGGTTATGTGTTTGTGTTTGTTTGTGTATGTGATTGGGTATGTGTTTGGGTATGTGCTTGTTTGACTATGTGTTTGGGTATGTGCTTGTGTCTGCGTTTGTGTATGTGTTAGTGTATGTGTTTGGGTGTATGTAAGTGTTTGTGTATGTGCTTGTTTTTGGTGTTGTTGTAAAGGTGGACTGCATGGCCGTTTAAGATTGTGGAGGCATAACACCATGTTCACTGGAATCTATTTTGGGGGTTTGTGTTTTAGGGGTATGTGTTTTAGGTGTATGTGTATGTGTTTGTATTTTTTGTTGGTGTTGTTGGTGCTGTTGGCTATTGAGGGGGACTGCATGGCCGTTTAAGATTGTGGAGGCATAACACCATGTTCACTGGTATCTATTTTGGGGGTTAGTGTTTTAGGGGTACGTGTTTTAGGGTAAGGTATACGTGCATGTATTTGTTGTTGGTGCTGTTGGTGTTGTTGGTGTCGTTGGCTATTGAGGTAAACTGCATTGCACGGTGACTAAAGCTAGCTCCAGCTTACGCTGTGGTGTCCTTAACATCACGTCCTGTGAGTAACTGTATTACACGGATGTAACAATTTCAATTTCAATTAAACTGCATTGCCGTGTACGATCGTAAAGGCATGCATCTTTTTATACCTTCCTGTCATGGGTTGGGGTTGGGGTTGGGGGTTGGGTAGGGTAGCCATGGCTCCACCTGTGGGGTGTATGATGGCGGTATTTTTAATGACAGGTTCCGTTCTTCAGCGCTTTTTCTTTTTATACCTTCCTGTAATGGTTGGGCAAGTGTCTTTAGCCTGTTTGGCCTACCCCTGGACTGATACATACATACATACATACATACATACATGCATACATACATACATACATACATACATACATATACACACACATGTGGAGGCATGCATCATATTATTCCTTCCTGTCATGCTTGGGCAAGTCCCTTTAGCCTATTTGACCTGCCCCTGGACTGTAACATACATGCAGACACACACATGTGGAGGCATGAAAGCACGTTCACTGGTGGATGGTCTTCTTGAATTGGATCGTTCCTTGACGCGGATTGAACCCTTGAGGAGGGTTGTACCGTTGTAGTGGATTGTACCGCTCAAGTTGAAATTTGAATTTGAATTTGAAATTGAAATTGATCTCTTGAAGCGGATTCTATTCTCTATGTGGATTTTATTGTTGGAGTGGATTGTACTGCTGAAATTTAAATAGTTACCTTGAAGCGAATTCTATTCTCTATGCGGATTGAACCCTTGAGGAGAGTTGTACTGGTGGAATGGATTACAGCAAATTGAATAAAGGTAATGATAACTCCTGGTGGGGCGTGGTGTTAAGGGAACCCGTCGTACGCGGGCAGAGAGCGGTCTTCTACCTCAACTGGACAAGCTACCATCGCAGTTGACGACGACCTGCAACGCCAAGAGCGACCGTAGGGGGAATTGAACCCCTGACTCTTCATCCTCAGGCAATCTGGTCAGCCACTAGACCATTGTATATCACTGAAAGGGGCTAGCAAATTGTATATACCCTTGAAGCAAATAATATTCTTGTTGCGGATTGTACCGCTGAAATTGAAATAGTCACCTTGAAGCGAGTTATATTCTCAATTTACATTGTAGCGTTGGAGTGGATTGTACTGCTGAAATGAAATTGTTACATTGAAGCGCATTCTATTCCTGATGTACAATGTAGCGTTGGAGTGGATTGTACCGCTGAAAATGAAATTGGTACGTTGAAGTGCATTCTATTTCTTATGTGGATAGTACCGTTAGAGTGGAGTGTACCGCTGGAGTGGATTGTGCTGCTTAAGTTTAAATTGATCCCTTGAAGCAAAGTCTATTCCTGATGTGGATTGTATATTGGTGGATTGACACCACTTGACACCGTTTATGATGCAGTGGCGCAGTGTGTGCAGAGCAAGGAGCAAGACACACACCCGTGATCTCAACATATGTTGACTACCAACCCCTGGCACCAAAATACAATTTACATTAGCTGATGGAGTGGATTGAACCGCTGAAAATGAATTTTTAATATTGAATCAAAGTACATTCCTGATGTGGATTGTACCGTTGTACTGGATTGTACCGCTGAAGTTAAAATTTATCCCTTGAAGAGGATTCTACTCCCAATGTGGATTGTACCGATGGAGTGGATTGTACCGCTGAAAATGAAACTGAGTCAAGGGGATTTAATATCCAGTTCAAAATAGTCACGGTAGTTTAAGCAGTAATTTGTTTTCAAATCTGAAAGTTTTTTTTTCTAGCTTTATGGTTTTAGGCCTCCTCCAGGGACAGCGTTTTATAGCTTTTAGTTTTTTGTAGCTTTTTAGGGCCAATTTAGGCGATTCCTTTTTACTGTTTTATAGCGATAATTTCGCTAAAACCGGGTCAAAACTAGCGATCGCTGTATATAGCGGAAAATCAAATCCCTGAGGTCAACCCTGAATAAAAGCAAAATTCCGCACATGCCACACTGAGCCGTTTCTTCTCATCTGGAGGTCAGAGATCTTGAATTCTGAACCCAAACAATACAAGTTTAATCGAGGCGCGAGGACAACAAAACATAATTCCCATAACCCGCCGGTACCCGTCTATAGAATTGTGCTCAATTCCACATTGTGATTTATGAAATAAAATAGGAAAAAAAAGGAAAAACAAAAAACAGCAGCACACGCCACATTGAGTCGTTTCTTCTCATCTGGAGGTCTGAGATCTTGTATAATGAACTCCAATAATAATATCTCCATCGAGGCAAGAGGAGGACACAAAATAATTCCCCGTAACCCGCCGGTACCCGTCTTTAAAATTGTGCTCAAAGCCACATTATTAAATAATAACAAAAAAAGGGAAACAAATAAAATTTCCATCGAGGCGAGAGGACTTTTTTTAGTTGTGAAAGAAATTTCATCCCAAGAAGTCGTTCTCCTGACACCGGCGACACCGAGGATTAAGTTTCATCCCAAGAAGTTGTTCTCCCAAGTCGTTCCCCCAAGTTGTTCTCCCAAGAAGTTGTTCTCCCAAGTCGTTCATCCCAAGAAGATTAAGGATCATCCCAAGAAGTCGTTCTCCCAAGTCGCCCAAGAATTCGTTCTCCTGACACAAACCGGCGACACCGAGGATTAAGTTTGAATGGCGTTGCCACTCCTACAAAAGAGTACAAAAGAGTACACGCGCACTTCGGGTAAACAGAACACACAAAACAATTCCCCGCACCCCGTCGGTACCCGAACCAAAATTGTGCTCAAAGCCAAACACAGTATACAATCAAAATAGAAGCAAAATTCCACAAATGCCACATTATGATTTATGAAATAAAGTAGGGAAAAAAAGGAAAAACAAAAAACATCGACACATGCCACATTGAGTCGTTTCTTCTCACCTGGAGGGCAGAGATCTTGAATTCTGAACTCCAACGATAAAATCTTCACCGAGGCGCGAGGACGACACAAAACAATTCCCTGTAACCCGCTCTTACCCGTCAATATAATTGTGCTCAATTCCATTCTAAAATCAAAATAAGAGAAAAAAGCAAAAAAGCAAAAAGGCAAAAAAAGCAAAAAAGCAAAAAAAACAAAAACAAAACAAAAATCTGTACATGCCACGTCGAGTCATATCTTCTCACCTGGAGGGCTGAGATCTTGTATCCCGAACTCTTGATAATATACTCTCCATCGGTACCCATCTACAGAATTGTGCTCAATGCCAAATTATAAATACAAAATGCCACATCAAGTCATATCTTCTCACCTGGAGGGCTGAGATCTTGTATCCCGAACTCTTGATAATATCCACACTGCGGCCGATCAGGTGGGGAGGGTTGGGTTGAGTTTGTGCGTGGAGGGGTGTGAAGGGTTGGGTTGAGTTTGTGCGTGGAGGGGTGTGAAGGGTTGGGTTGAGTTTGTGCGTGACGGGCTGAGATCTTGTATCCCGAACTCTTGATAATATCCACACTGCGTGCCGATCGGGTGGGGAGGGGTGGGTCGAGTTTGTGTGTGGAGGGGTGGGGAGAGTTGTGTTGTACTGTGCCGTGTTGTACGGTGTTGTGTTGTGTTGTACAGTGCCGTGTTGTACTGTGCCGTGTTGTACGGTGTTGTGTTGTGTTGTACTGTGCCGTGTTGTACTGTGCTGTGTTGTACCGTGTTGTGTTGTGTTGTACTGTGCCGTGTTGTACTGCGCCGTGTTGTACGGTGTTGTGTTGTGTTGTACTGTGCTGTGTTGTACGGTGTTTTGGTGTGTTGTACTGTGCCTTGTTGTACAGTGTTGTGTTGTGTTGTGCTGTGCCGTGTTGTACGGTGTTGCGTTGTGTTGTGTTGTACTGTGCCGTGTTGTACTGTGCCGTGTTGTACGGTGTTGTGTTGTGTTGTACTGTCCCGTGTTGTACGGTGTTGTGTTGCGTTGTACTGTGTTTGTGTTGTACTGTACCGTGTTATACTATGTTGGGTTGTACTGTGCCGTGTTGTACGGTGTTGTGTTGTGTTGTACTGTGCCGTGTTGTATGGTGTTGCGTTGTGTTGTTCTGTGCCGTGTTGTACTGTGTTGTGTTGTGTTGTACTGTGCCGTGTTGTACGGTGTTGAGTTGTGTTGTGTTGTACTGTGCCGTGTTGTACGGTGTTTTGTTGTGTTGTACTGTGCCGTGTTGTACGGTGTTGTGTTGTGTTGTACTGTGCCGTGATGTATGGTGTTTTGTTGTGTTGTACTGTGCCGTGTTGTACGGTGTTGTGTTGTGTTGTACTGTGCCGTGTTGTGCTGTGCCGTGTTGTACGGTGTTGTGTTGTGTTGTGTTGTGTTGTACTGTGCCGTGTTGTACGGTGTTGTGCTGTGTTGTACTGTGCCGCGTTGTACTGTGCCGTGTTGTACGGTGTTGTGTTGTGTTGTACTGTGCCGTGTTGTGCTGTGCCGTGTTGTGTTGTGTTGTGTTGTGTTGTACTGTGCCGTGTTGTACGGTGTTGTGTTGTGTTGTACTGTGCCGTGTTATACTGTGCCGTGTTGTACGGTGTTGTGTTGTGTTGTACTGTGCCGTTTTGTACTGTGTTGTGTTGCGTTGTACTGCATTGTGTTGTACTGTGCCGTGTTATACTATGCTGGGTTGTACTGTGTGGTGTTGTACTGTGTTGTGTTGTGTTGTACTACTGTGCCGTGTTGTACTGTGCCGTGTTGTACGGTGTTGTGTTGTGTTGTACTGTGCCGTTTTGTACTGTGTTGTGTTGCGTTGTACTGCGTTGTGTTGTACTGTGCCGTGTTATACTATGCTGGGTTGTACTGTGTGGTGTTGTACTTTGTTGTGTTGTGTTGTACTGTGCCGTGTTGTACTGTGCCGTGTTGTACGGTGTTGTGTTGTGTTGTGTTGCGTTGTACTGTGTTGTGCTGTACTGTGCCGTGTTGTCCTGTGTTGTGTTGTGTTGTACTGTGCTGGTTTAAACTGTATCATGTTGTACTGTGTTGTATTGTACTGTGCCATGTTGTACAGTGCCCTTTTGTACTGTGTTGTGCTGTACTTTGCCTTGTTGTACTGTGTTGTGTTGTACTTTGCCATGTTGTACTGTGATGTGTAGTGTTGTACTGTGCTGTGTTGAGTTGCACTGTGCCGAGTTGCACTGCACCGTCGGTTAAACTATTTTTTGGGGGTTCAGTTCATCAGTCCTTTTTCTGTTTAAGCCCTTCCTATAAGGTTGGGAAATTCCCTTTAGCCTATTTGGCCTACCCCTGGACTTTAACATACATACATACATGCATACATACATCCATACAGACATACTACATACATACATACATACATACACGCATACATACATACATACATAACATACATACATACATCATACATATCCATACAATACACGCATCCCTCATACTACTACATACATACATACATACAGACATATCATGCTACCTACAATTACAGACATAACATCATACATACATACATGCATGACTGCATGCATACCTACATACATACATCATACCTAAATACATACATACAGACATAACATGACACGCATACATACATACATACATACAACAGACATACATGCATGCATTCATGCAAGACATACATCCATACATACATACATACATAGATAAATACAATACATACACGCTACATACATACACATCGAAATAACATCATACATACTACATCATACATACTACATACACGCATACATCATACATACATACATACATACATACTAAACGCAACCAACATCATACCAATACTAATTACATACATCATACTACATACATGCATACATACATCCATACAACATACACGCATACATACATACTACATCCATACATGCATGCAGGCCATACATCAACATACATACATACATACATACACGCATACATATACATACCTACATACATACATACATACATACATGACATACAACATACATACTACATACACGCATACATACATACTACATACATACATACATACATACATTACATACACGCTACCATCCATACATACATACATACATAGCATACATACATCAAGCAACATACTACAATACATACATACATACAATACATGCTTACATAAAGACATTACACACGCATACCCATACATACATAAATCATACTACATGCATACATACATACAGACAATACATACACGCCTACATACATACATAATACATACATACATACATACATACATACATGCATACTTACATACATACATACATACATACATACATACATACATACATACATACATACATACATACTGCAGTCGAACAGGTGTGGATGGGTGTGGAGGGTTGGGTCGAGTTGGGGTGTGAATGGGTGTGGATGGGAGGGGAGGGCACTCAATCAAAAATAAATATGTACTATCACGCCGTCGCCCTTCTTGTCACTCTGCATGGAATACATGTGCCTTGCCTTGTCACCCCACCCCACCCCATACCAATGTACCACAAGCCACCACCACCACACCAACGCCGCCACCACCACCACCATCGCAACCACCACCGCAAGCACAACCAGCACCTACTCCACCATTACCACCACAGCACCGCCCCCACCACAAAACACACACCTCTTCCCCCTCCTCTCTCCACCCTCCCCATCCTTCTCCTCCTAACCTCAACCTCCCCATCCTTCTCCTGCTATCGTCCCCCTCCTCTCTCCACCCCCCCATACTCCTCCTGCTACCTTCACCCTCCTCTCTTCCCACTGCGCCTACCTGGTGCGCCTAGCTGGTGCGCCTACCTGGCGCGCCTACCTAGTGCGCCTAGCTGGTGCGCCTACCTGGTGCGCCTAGCTGGTGCGCCTACCTAGTGCGCCTACCTGGTGCGTCCAAGGATGCAGTGGTATGGTGGGTCTCCCAACAGGCTAGCTGTATGCCACTGCTTGAAGAAGGCCTCCGCCCCTACTCACCCCCCATTTCACCCTAACGTACCGCAACCCACCCCCACATCACTGCCTGTTCAGTCTGTGGGGGCTGGGGGAGAGGTGTCAAAGGCGTGGGAATGAGCATGGAGACGCTGCTGAGTATGGTTGGGTAATTATTGTGTAATGATAGCATGCAGGTGTGTGTGTATGTGAGTGTGTGTGTGTGCTTGTGTGTGTGTGTGTGTGTGTGTGTGTGAAGGGGGGGGGGGGGGGGGGGGGGGGGGGGTGGGGGGGGTGTGGTATGGTGTGTTCGTGTGTTTGTGTGTGTGCGTGTGTATGGTGTGTGTGTGTTTGTGTGTGTCTGTGTGTGTGTGTGGTCGTGGTGTGTGTGTTTGCGTGTGTGTCTGTGTGTGTGTGTGGTCGTGGTGTGTGTGTGTGTTTGTGTGTGCTATGTGTGTGTGTGTGTGTGTGTGTGTGTGCGATGTGTGTGTGTGTGTGCTATGTGTGTGTGTGTGTGTGTGTGTGTGTGTGTGTGTGTGTGTGGTTGTGGTGTGTGTGTTACCCTTACCTGGTGCGTCCAAGGATGGAGTAGTATGGTGGGTCTCCCGACATGCCAGCTGTATCGCCGGTACGGAAGAAGCCCTCGGAGTTAAAGGACTCAGCCGTTGCGTCGGGTCGACCCCAGTACTCCTTAAAAACAGAGTCACCCCGGATTAGGAGCTCTCCTGAATGAATCAAAAAAATGTTTAGGGTTTAGGGTTTAGGGTTTGGGGTTTTGGGTTTTGGGTTTATGGCTTGCATGTGTATCTTGTCGTTTGTTTGTTACAGTCCAGGGGTAGCCAAATAGGCTTAAGGGACCTCTGATAATCAAGATCACCCCTAGTGTGGTGTTTTGTTGACATAAGTGACCTCCTCAAATCGGGACCAGCTTCGGGAATATGGTTCATCTAATCTTCCAAATATTAAAACCTGTTTTTGACCCATTTTGAGGGGACCTGGCCCACTTCGAGGTCCTACAAAAGTTGTGCCGCACTAATAGATGGCCCAAGACTGTGTCTACTCACTCCATGAGTCAAGTAGGCTTACTGGACCTCAGATCATCAAGATCACCCCACCAATCACCAATAGATAATCAACACACCACCACGACACCCCCACCAATCACCAATTTAAAAGATGTTGAATATTTTTGAATCTATACTACTAAAGTTTAGTTGTCCGTCCGTGCGTGCGGGGCTCAGGGCTTAACTGGCAGTGGTTCCGCTTATCTGGCAAGCATTTCCCTGATGATCTGGCTCATTTTCGCCTCAATTGTCGATTGCTGATCTGGCACATGACCACCCCACACCTCGATTTTCATCACACCTGTCAATTTTCAATCTCGCCCATTTTCGAACTCAGTCCATGACGAAGCTCATTTCACAAGGGTTCCCCTACTCCTCCTTGCCTCTGCGCTTAGCGCTATCTCTGTGCTCCGCGACCTGAAAATATCTCGGCCCCCACCACAATGCAGGTGTTGTCACTCGCGACAGGAACAAAGCTCTAACTAGGCGCGCTTATGGTGGCTGATGCTGTGCACAAGGCGGGAATGTGTGCACTTCTACTCGCTGCCGGCATCAATGCCTAACAATTCCGCGATGCATGCAGATGGTTCCCGGACCTCTCACTGGCAGGTGCTCCCTGCTTTCCCCCCCTATCCTACCCTTTTAATTCCAGCGCGGGCATAGCTTATAGCTGATGGGCATCGCATTTATTCCTGCAGCGATGTGTATGTCTGCTTTGTAGGAACCGAGCGACTCTTGGGTTGATGAGTGGAAAGGGTGGGAAGGATCCGCTCGCGAGATGCTGCGCCCAACATGCTCCCTTGGATGCTATTTCCCCTTGCCCTCTCACTTCGGACAAACCTGATAGGCATCGCATTGATTCCTACAACGCTGTGTCCGTTTTGCAGGAATAGGTGCTTTTGGGGGGGGGGGGGGGGGGGGGGGCATACATGCATGGGGGTTGTTGGTAATGGTGTTGTTGTACATGGGAGTTGCGGCCATCTCCTACTCAAGTCCGTGTCATGGGGATGATCATGGTAAAATTGCACGATGACCAGCCACCTGATGTGAATGGGGATGGAAAATGAGTGTGTGGTATCCCTCCAAAAGATATCCCGTCGAGGAGGGAGGGGGCCTGCCGTCGGTACGACGGGCACACTGCCCTAGTATTCTTGAATATCGCCTCACTACTTAACCATCCTCAGCTGTCTTGGCAGTGACTCCAGGCAGCGGCAAGCCCACACAGCCAGGGCAGCAATCACCTCATAAGATCTTTTTTAACATTTTCGAAAGATTCTGAATATTTTTGAACATTTTTTAAAATCACCTTACCCAGCAGATCTACTCACCATCTTCGGCTATCTTTGCAGTGACTCCAGGCAGCGGCAAGCCCACACAGCCAGGGCGGCGATCTCCTCTGTAAGGATTGGACAGCGCCATGCCAATCTCTGTCATGCCATACCTGGATTGCAATAGTGTGTGTGTGTGTGTGTGTGTGTATAGTGTGTGTGTGTGTGTCTGTGTTGGGTGCGTGTGTGTGCAGGGTGCCATGCCATACCTAGATTGCAATGGGGGGGGGGGGGGGGGGGAGAGTGTGTGTGTGTGTGTGTGTATAGGGGGGGGGGGGTCTGTGTTGAGGTGCGTGTGTGTGCATGGTGCCATGCCATACCTAGATTGCAATGGGGGGGGGGGGGGGGGGGAGAGTGTTGTGTGTGTGTTATAGGGGGGGGGGGGGGTCTGTGTTGAGTTCTTGTGTGTGCCAGGGTGCCATGTGCCATAAACCTACCTAATTGCAATGGGGGGGGGGGGGGGGGGGGGGGGTGTGTGGGGTAGGGGGGGTGTTTTTTTATTTTTTTTTTTTTTTTTTTTTTTGTTTTTTTTTCTTGTTTTTTTTTGTGTTGGGGCTCTTTATTTTTTGTTTGTCCTCGGGGTGTGTAGTTGGATTTGTGGGGGGGTGGGAGGGTCTCTTTGTTGAGTTGCTTGTTTGTTCCGGGTGCATGCCCCTCCCCAGATTGCACTTGGGGGGTTGGGTGGGGGGGTGGGGGGAGAGTAGTGTGTGTGTGTGTGTTATCGGGGTTTTTGTCTTTTTTTT
>JACBWV010000275.1:0-7500 GCA_013435795.1 Chlamydomonas sp. ICE-L
TCAACCCCCCAACCCCCAATCACCCCCCACCCACCCCAATCCCCCCCACCAACCCCCGTTCGACCCCCCAACCCCCATCAACCCCCATCAACCCCCCAACCCCCCATCAACCCCCAATCAACCCCCCAACCACACAATACCCCCCCAACCCCCAACAACCCCCAATCAACCCCCCAACCCCCAATACACCCCCAATCACTTCCGATCAACCCCCAAGTCAACCCCCAACCCCATCAACCCCCACACCCATCAACCCCCAACCCCCAATCAACCCCCAACCCCAATCAACCCCCCAACCCCCAGCACCCCCATCAACCCCCCAACCCCCAATCAACCCCCCAACCCCCAATCAACCCCTAGCACCCCCCAACCCCAATCACCACCCCCCCAACACCCCAATAAACCCCCATCAACCCCCATCAACCCCCCAACCCCCCAAGCAACCCCCCAACCCCCATAACCCACCCAACCCCCAATCACCCCCCAACCCCCAGCAACCCCCCAATCAACCCTCCACGCAACCCCCCCACCCCCACTCAAACCCCCCAACCCTCAATCAACCCCCATCACCCCCCAACCCCACCCCAATCAAAACCCCCCGAACCCCCCATACCCCCACAACTCCCCACACCCCCAATCAACCCAATCAATCCCCCAACCCCAACCCCCCTCAACTCAACCCACCCCCCAACCCCCAGTTAGATACGACCCCCAACTCATCAACCCCCAAGTCAACCCCCAACCCCCAACAACCCCCAATCACCCCCAATCAACCCCCACACAATCCCCCCACAACCCCAATCAACCCCCATCAAACCTCCAGATACACCCCAATGCAACCCCCCAACCCCAGCAACCCCCAACCCCCAGCCCCCAATCAACCCCCCCAACCCCCATCAACCTCCCAAGCACACCAATCAAACCCCCAAACCCCATCAACCCTCCAACCCCCAAGTCAAAACCCCCCAACCCCCAACCCCAATCAACCCCCAATCAACCACCCCAACACCCAATCAACCCCCCAACCCCATAACCAAACCCCTCAATCAACCCCCAATCTAACCCCAACCAACACCCCCAACAATCAAACGCCCCAAATCAACCCCATCAAAACCCGCCAACCCCCAATCCACCCCCCAACCCCCAATCAAACCGCCCAATCAACCCCAACCCCAATCAACCCCCATCAAACCCCCCAACCCCAATAACCCCCAAACCCCAATCACCCCCCAAACCCCAATCATCCTCCCCCCAACCCCAATCACCCCCCAACCCCCAATCACCCCCAATCACCCCCAACACCAATTCACCCCCCAACACCCGATAAACCCAACCAACCCTCAATCAACCCCCAACCCTCAATCAACCCCCATCAACCCACCCCACCCCCAATCAACCCCCCAACCACCCAATCACCCCTTGGGCTGCCCTACCCAAATCAGTACCTGGACCCCACCCTCTGAGAGTACCAAATACTGAAATACCTGAATGCTACGAGAAGACCCCCTTTCTGAAACGGAAAAAAAACTCTGCATATGCCTGTTTTGCTTTAGGAGATGAGGAAACTCCTCCAAAGCCTCTGCATTGTGCTGAAGAAATGGAGCGAGAAATGGATACGCTATGGGGTTGGCTTAGGAACACCCCATAAGCATCTATGGCTGGAAGACTGTCATGCTCAAGTCTTAGTGGAAGAGCTGGAGTCTGGCTCCCTGGTGCCTCTACTTCTTCAGCACCACACACTGCACCTACTGGTGGATGCAGTGTGGCCCTCAAACGCCACCAGCCCTGGCGTTTCGCAAAGCCATGGCGTTTCAAACATGCGTGCTGTTCCTGTTGCGCCCTCCAACAAAAAAGCTGTGACTGATATCGTCACCAACCTGCAGTTCAAGCGTGGCTATCGCATTCCATGTCATTATTTTGACAGGAGTGCAAGGGTGGAGTGCCAGAAAGGATTGTCAGAAGTGGTTAATATCGCTATGCAGTTGCGCGCAATGATGAGCCGCTCCAAGCGTCCGCTGACGCTGTACTGCAGCACCCCCGGAGAGCGCTTGAGCACAACAAAGCATGGCACTCCCACGAAAAAGCTAACGACTAGCAGCTGGAGTCCAATTCCTCATGACCGTGCCACAGGCGTTTCACAGTAGTTCAAGTAGCCGCAGGCCTGCTGATTGGATTTTTGTGGGGGTGGGTCCTGACCAGAGCAAGCAGCTGAAGGAAGGTGCGTGTAAATCTGAAGACAGCTTTGTGTGTCTGACTGTGACTCCGGGAATTGTACTCTCCAACAAGCAATATGCAGGTGGGGCTGTGCTCGTCCCTGAGGAGGTCTTCATGACAAAGCTCCTGCCATGTGTCACGGAGAAGGAAGATCGTGGGGTTGAGCAGAGCCATGACTTGCCGCAATAGGGTGGTGCGACAAGATAGATAACTGCATACGGAGTAGAAATACCAGCAGCAGCAGCAGCAGCAGCAGGAGCAGGACCAGCAGAACAATATAAAGATTACAAGGGGAAAGAAAGATTACAAGGGGCTCATGTCCTAGCAGTGAAACAACACCGTCCTAAAGTCGGACTCAAGATTACAAGGGGAACAATAAAAGATTACAAGGGGCTCATGTCCTAGCAGTGAAACAACACCGCCCTAAAGTCGGACTCGAGAAACCACCCGCCGACTTCTGGCAGCGGGGCTCGAACTCCGGTGGCCGAAACAATTATGTCCTACTAAGTAATGGACAGCACCAGGAGCAGCAGAAGAACTGTATGTGACAGAGCATATCCTGATCCGGACTCGGAGTGGCTCAATGGCAGAGTATTCGACCTTGACCGAAGGAGATGCCAGGTTCGAACCGTCCGGAGCGTTTCGGTTCTTACGGTGGCCGTCAACCGTATGAAACGTGACTACGTGACTGGTTCTAGCCTCGTTGCCAACCTCGAGGAAGGTGTGCTTACGAACCGGTGTCGATAATAACACGTCCTTAGTAAGGTCAACTGTCCCCGGCAGTGTGACTAACTTGGATGTTCGAATTTTCAATTTTTCATTTTCAATTTCAATTTTGTCTGAGCATGAAAGGGAGTAACATCAGCAGACCAGTGCGGCACTATAGATATAAAGTGCAAAGCAGCAACAGCAGCAGCAGCAGCATAATGATTCCGTTTTGCAGAGAGATTGGTGGTAGAACCAGCAGCAGCAGTGTGCTGCAGCACTGCCAATAAGTACAAACAGCAGCAGAACAAAGGTGTGCTGCAGAGGAATGGGCAGCAGCAGCAGCAGCAGAGCGGTGTGGGACTGCAGATTGACAAGGAGCAACAGCAAAACAGTGTGACTGTGCGACTGCCTGAGAAAGCGACCGCTCTTTTGTAACTGCCGTGTCAGGGTTTCTAGGTTGTAATAAAAGTAGTTACAATAGTAGTGGTAAAATACTCTCCAGTTATAGGCTAGGTGAGATCCCAGGCCAAGACAGATCGCTGGCTGGGCTTGCTGGGCTGGCCAGATCAAGTTGCATTGCTTAAATTGCTTACATCGCTATGCCAATCTCGATAGCGATGGGTTTAATCGCTAAAAGCGGTATATTGCTTAAAAGAAAAAACCTGGTGCGACACTGCAGATAAGTACAAAGCAGCAGCACCAGAATGATGCATTTATGCGGAGTAATGGACAGCAGCGACAGCAGCAGAGTGCTGAGGCACTACCAAGACTTCAAAGCAGCAGCGAAACGGCGCTGGACTGTAGATAATAGTTTCCCTTTGTTTATCCAAACTTGATACAAGTGAAATGTGCTCTCCAAGGTGTAGGTCATGGAAAGGTAGGTCGAGTGGTCGACTACCCTCGGACTACCCTTAGGATTTTGGGGGGACAAGATATTAAAGTGCCTTGGAGGCAAGAGCTCAAAGTTAAAGTTCAAGTCTCTCAAGCCCAAGTTCAAGTTCAAGTCTCTCAAGCCCAAGTTCAAGTTCAAGTCGGGGATCCGATCTGAATAGTGTTTTGGTTAATAGCCGTCGAATGATGTGCATAGTATATAATTATCTTGATTGTGTGAGGTTGGGAAATACTCTTTAGTCTTATTGGCTCTCACCTGGACTAGTGGACTGGAACATACCATATGTACATACCATACCTGTTGAATGATGTACATACCCTTTGAATGGTGTACAAACCCGTTAAATAATGTACAAACCCGTTGAATGATGTATATACCCGTTAAATTATGCACATACCCGTTGAATGATGTGCATACCCGTTGAATGATGCACATACCCGTTGAATGATGCACATACCCGTTGAATGATGCACATACCCGTTGATTATTAATGTTTTACTGCTGGAGATGTCGAGCAGTTTAATTTATGGCTGAAGCCATGTAACCAAGTTTGAGTTTAAAAGATCATTTACGTTACTGCCAAGAATGTCAATGTCACTAGGACAAGGATTTCCCAATCTGACAACAAGTGATTCCTCTACGAGACTGCATTAATTTGTTCCACCCCAGGAAGTGGGACCCCTAACACAATTGATACCGGTGTGAAATCCAAATGTGGAAGGCCGTGAGAAGTTGCCTCTGTTGATAGCTATACCAATATTGGTTGGAATCAGTGATTACATTCTGAAACTCCGTCATTGAATATCGGTACTGTGATTTCCATCACCGAATGATGCAGGATGTTGCCCTAGCTGACCTCATCACGACCAGGGCAGGAACTAATTCAACTTGAACTCAACTACAACTTGAACAAATCAACATGGCTACAGCCTTTAAGGCTACTCGCCGTCTTCGGCAGTAACACGAACAATTCAAATCATAGCATTATCATCGCAACATATTGGTTTATAACCAGGAACCTTTTAAACTGTTGGAGTAAAGTTCATTTTATTGCATTAACACTAAAACGATTTTCACGCAGGAAATGGGATACCTTACTCAAAACAGCGCCCACTCAGGCAGATAATGTCTTACACAAGTAAGAAGTTCACGTTGGAAATGGAATCCCGTACTTCAAACAGTGCCCACTCAGGCAGATAACGTCTCACAGATGTAGGAAGTTCACGTTGGAAATGTGCAGCCTGCTTGACCACTGCCGATGGAGACTTTCGTTCTGGGAAAACGTGGTGTCCGATTAGGGAAAGTATCCGAGTAGTATATGCCCCCCCAACCAGCTAATACACTGTGCAGGGGAGTATGCTTGCATGCTTGAGAAACAGGTTCGTGGAAAGTCTGCATACGGAGCTTTTTGATCTGTCCATGCTGACGTGTGCCGCAGGTCGTAGACACGGTCACACAGTATGACCTTGTCACCGGCTCATTGGCGCCCGTGGCGTGGCTTGGTGGCTTTCCGCCCAGCAGCATCTCATCACCTGCATCTCATCGAACACCCCTCCAACCCCCCCGCCCCCGTCCTATCCCTACCGATGCGAGGGTCCAGAAAAATTAAATCCGGGCATATGCGAGAAACTTTCCGACAGCATATCGTCGGGCACTGAGAGAGTTGCATCAGACTGTGTCCTCTCGGGACCTCTCAAGCAACCCTAATCCCGGACCCCCCGGACCCCCTGGACCCGGGTTTCCAAGGTTGGCTCGGGTCGGTAACCAACCTGTCATATTTAGCAGGGCCCCAACCTAACAGCAGCGAACTTTCCCAATCCCGAATCGAGCCTAGTTTCCAGCATACATTCGACCCTGCTTCGATCATACCTGCTCAATTCATCCGACAATCCCTCATCTCCGCTGAACTAGCGACCCGTTCGAAGCTTCCTCTACGATCTACACCCAGCATGCTTAGGTTCAACTGCCAACCCAACTTGGTTCGCCAGACAAAAAACAAAACCGCCGTCGGTGGGGGTGCGATCACCCTCCGATCCAGCCACCGTTCTTCCTCGTGCGTTACGTCAGCATGGCGTGGCCCCAGTTGTGAGTCAGCCACCCAGAGCATCATCTCCGCCACCTCGAGTGTGGCGTTGGCTGTGTGTCTCCTGGCTGCCCCATTGGGCATGGCGCTCCCCCCCCCTGCTATGGCTGAATCTGACCCCACTGTAAGTTTCACTATGCATGTTTAGGGGCTGGATGTTGACCAAAGGCGAGTATCATACAAACTGCATCAGATGATATTGTATAAATATGGTAACTTTAGCCTAGTCCGACTGCCGGGATTATATGATATCATATGATGTCATATTGCCGTTCCCCATGTATGTATGCACTACTGTGCATGAGCATTGGCATTTGCATGGTGCTTCGGCATCAACCCAAGGACGCATGGGGCAATATCTTTGGGGCCGTTGTCTGTTGGTGAACCTGTACCCTACGCCTGCAGACAACACTACCAGGACTCACTAATACAAGTACCTTGGGTTCACAAATGTAAGGCATGCAGATGTATGGTGCACAAATGTGCGGTTCGCACATGTACCGTTTACACATGTACGGTTTACACATGTACGGTTCGCACATGTACGGTTTACACATGTACGGTTTACACATGTACGGTTTACACATGTACGGTTTCCACATGTACGGTTTACACAGTAAACGGTGTCGCACATGTACTGTTTACTTACCAACATTACGGTTTACACATGTACGTTATCACAGGTACGTTTACACATGTACGTTCGCACATACGGTTTTACACATGTACGGTTTACACATGTACGGTTTACACATGTACGGTTCGCACATGTACGGTTTACACATGTACGGTTTACACATGTACGGTTTACACATGTACGGTTTACACATGTACGGTTTACACATGTACGGTTTACACATGTACGGTTTACACATGTACGGTTTACACATGTACGGTTTACACATGTACGGTTTACACATGTACGGTTTACACATGTACGGTTTACACATGTACGGTTTACACATGTACGGTTTACACATGTACGGTTCGCACATGTACGGTTTACACATGTACGGTTTACACATGTACGGTTTACACATGTACGGTTTACACATGTACGGTTACGTACAAATGTGCGGTTCGCACATGTACGGTTTACAAATGTACGGTACACTAATACACAAATGTACGGCATGCAAATGTGCGGTTCACAAATGTAAGGCACACAAATGTATGGCATGTAAATGTACAGTTCACAAATGTGTGGTGCACAAGCGTACCGTTCACAAATGTACGGTTCACAAATGTGCGGTTTACAAATGTACGGTTTTCAAATGTACTGTTCACACATGTACGGTTCACACATGTACAGTACACAAATACACAAATGTACGGCATGCAAATGTACGGTACTCAAATGTACGGTTCACAAATGTATGATATAGAAATGTACAGGTCACACATGTATGGCACCTACCTGTACGGTACACACATGTACGGTGCACAAATGTACAGTTCATAAATGTACGGTGCACAAATGTACAGTTCACAAATGTACGGTGCACAAATGTACAGTTCACAAATGTATGATACAGAAATGTGCGATGCACAAATGTAAGGTGCACAAATGTACGGTGCACAAATGTACGGTGCACAAATGTAT
>JACBWV010000275.1:12500-80564 GCA_013435795.1 Chlamydomonas sp. ICE-L
AGAGAGAGAGAGAAGGGGGGGGAGGGATGTGAGAAGAGACAGAGGGAGATACCTGAACATGGTCCCTGCAGGTGGTGGGTCTTCTCATCGCGTTACCACTAACCACACACTACAACCTACACACACCACAACCCCCTGCACACACCATAACCCCAACACCTGTATATGGTCCCTGCAGGTGGTGGGTCTTCTCATCGCGTTACCACAATCCACACACTACAACCTACACACACCACAACCCCATGCACACACCATAACCCCAACACCTGTATATGGTCCCTGCAGGTGGTGGGTCTTCTCATCGCATTACAACAAACCACACACTACAACCTACACATACCACAACCCCTACAACCCCCTACACACACCAAAACCCCAACACCTGCATATAATCCCTGCAGGTGGTCGGTCTTCTCAAGGCGCTACAAGGAGAGTAGTTCGGGTCGGTTTGATTACATGGTCATCAGTACATCAGCCATCAGTACATCAGTACATCAGCCAATAGTACATCAACCATCAGTACATCAGCCTTCAGTACACCAGCCTTCAGTACATCAGCCATCAGTACATTAGCCATCAGTACATCAGCCATCAGTACATTCGTACATCAGCCACCAGAACATCAACCTTTAGGCTGCACACGGTCTGAGGGCAGATTAAACATGGGTAGTATAGACGCTACTACCTCACACTTTTGAGTACACTACACTGGCTACACTGACTACACTGGCTTTTCTTCTCAGCTACCAGCAGCAGCTTCTAGGCAGCTCCCCTGGCTTGCTACCCTGCCAAAACTATAGCAACGCAGTGCGTCTTGAACCTGGTAGAATCATGTTGCAAGTGCTGTTGAAATCTAGGAGCTAAGCTCTGTGGCTAGCTCTAGGAGCTGCCTAGAAGCTGATCCTCGTAGCTGAAAAGAAAAGCTATTGAGTACACAATTGAATAAACGAATAAATAAATAGTACGCCAGCTCGATTGCTTGCACTGGGGCAAACCACAAATGTACACCATTTTAAAAGTACACATTTTTAAAAGTACACAATTTAATCACCTTGGCATCGGGGTTGTTCTGGACGCTGCGTCCTCCGTCGCAGATGCAACGTCGGAGGGTCCATTGCATCGCAGGACGCCACGCGGGGAGGGTCTGTTGCATCGCAGGTTGCAGGCTATTGAAATTGAAATTGTAACATCCGTGTAATGCAGTCACTCTCGGTACGTGAAATTAAGGACACCACAGCGTAAGCCGGAGCTAGCAATAGTCACCATAGGGCCTCCGCATTAAAATAAGATCTACAGTGGCACTGGCCGAAGCCCCAGACACCTTGGCCACACCTTGCCAATGCATCGTACTAAGGGGGTTTTCACCCAAGTTCGGAAACACAGGTTGCAGGCTATATAATTGGTTGCGTCCCAGGCAGAAGAGCTGGGGGGTCCTCC
Source organism: Chlamydomonas sp. ICE-L (assembly GCA_013435795.1). NCBI lineage: Eukaryota > Viridiplantae > Chlorophyta > Chlorophyceae > Chlamydomonadales > Chlamydomonadaceae > Chlamydomonas > Chlamydomonas sp. ICE-L. The sequence goes on from JACBWV010000275.1 coordinate 13,938, forward strand.
TGAAGTACCCTGGTAGGGGGTAGCTTTATTTAAAAAAAGGGCGAGTAGCCAAATTGCTGTCTGGAGACATGTAACCCAGTTCAAGTTCGTTGGGTAGGGCTTATCTACAAAGGTATATATGCTAGGCATCAGCGTTGTTCAGCAGTCCTTCACAATCTGTGTTTTGGGGCGGAGCTGTTATCTAAATCTGTGTATACAAAAGTACACAATTTAATCATCTAAACATCAGCGTTGTTCAAGAGTCTTTCACAAGCTACGTTTTGAGACGTAATGAGTAATGATAACGCCTGATGGGGCGTGGTATTAAGGGGGCCCCATCTTACGCGGTAGATAACGGGCTGCTACTTTAACTGGACAAAGCTACCATGTCGGTTGAGTTATGAGATGTTTTCAAAATCTTCCTCTCAATAGCCCAAATCAACGTTTGCAACTCAACAAAGCCTTACAAATATGTGTCTGATGTGAAACGTGAGGGATTGAGCAACCCCGATAGGCATTTGTGATTGCCTCGCGCTAGATTGGAAGTGTACATTTATCAGCTACACGGAGATGAGAATACTTTACAGCGACTGGGGAACAACAAAGGACACCAGCGGTGGAAGGGGCGAAAGCCTGGAACCTAATCAGGGTACAGGCTATACAGCGCGTGTCAGGGGATCAGGGGACGCAGCCTACAGGAAGCTGTCACCGTGTCATGAAGGATGACACAGTCTACGGGAAGCTGACACAGTACAGACAGAAAAGGATTTACTGTCTGTACCGATAGTTCTAAGAAAGTACATAAGTAGTCACCAAGACATAAACAGATTGAGTGAACCGCAATTGATGCTGATAACATTCAAATTAGGATGAGCTGTACATTCGCTAGGATGGGACTGCACAGTCGAATGTTGAATAGCACTGTACATTCGCTAGGATGGGACTGCACAGTCGAATGTTGAATAGCACTGTACATTCGCTAGGATGGGACTGCACAGTCGAATGTTGAATAGCACTGTACATTCTCTAGGATGGGACTGCACACTTCGTGTTAATTTATCAGGTTTGAAATTTTGAATACATGGATGGAATTAATGCTGACAATGATGCTTGCTTGCTGCAAGATTGCCCAGGCAACTTGACATTGCCTATCTTATTTTGTCAGGGTTAAATACATGGAGAATATTGCCTCTCTTATTTTGTCAGGGTTAAATACATGGATGGATGGAATTAGTGCTGACAATAATGCTTGCTTGCTGCAATATTGCCTATCTTATTTGGATGATTTGTTGGAAGACCCCTCCTGGATAGTGTGGAGCGGCCTTGTGTTGGGTCAATAATGGCCTGTCGATGATAATGTAATGTGTTGATTTGGGCAAGTCCCTTGAGAATATCTGGTTTCCCCTGGAGTGTAACATACATACTGAACCGCAATATGATATCATATGATATCATGTCATCATATGATATGATATGAATAAATATGATGCCATGTCATCATATGATATCATGTCATCAAATGATATCATATGAATAAATATGATGCCGTCAGTCTGACTAGGCCAAAGTAACCATTTAAATAACATCTCATATATGCAATTTGTATGAAATCATATATTCATATGATATCAAATCTCACCTTTGGCCAATCACTATGCCAACGTATGTGACAATTCCATGTATTTGAATTGTTACATGGTCTTTCAGCCAACTTCGGGCTGCTCGCCGTCTTCCAATTCTAAGCCCCCCCGACACCCACTGGTTTACATGTGTATCGCTCGGGGGGACCTCGAATTATAAGGACCTGCGTGGACAAATCATTTTCTTCCTATTTCATTTCCCCCTCCAGAATTTTTTCATTTCCACCTCCATTTGTTCTTCTTTTCTTCTTCTTGAGAACGATTCAAAAACCATGAAAACTAATAATACCTATAAAAAAACTTGATCAAATTCATACTTTCATGGATGGACAGAGGAAAGCTTCGCTTGACCTTCAACTTCTGGATGGCACACCAGGTAACGTAGAGGAATCATTTTACTCTCAGATTGGGAAATCAAGTTCTGATACTTTCTTCTCGAATGCAGTAAGGCTTCGTCAGTAAATTCGAAGACCATATGGTGTTCATCTTGAACGGTTCCAGACGTCAGAATCACTCAGGTGACACTCGATCCTTCCAAGGAACTATATTAGGCTGAAGGGCAGCAGGACAACAACCGATTAGCTCATGCCGACCTACCTCATCCCACGCAGGACTAACAGATTCTCCCATCGGATACTCCGATGCCCTGTCCGATGAAGTCCGATACAGGTTGGCCCAGCCCAGGCCCAGGGCCCAGGCCCAGCCCCTCACCTGGGCCCAGCCCCCCCAGTACTGTCGATGAGTAAGGATAAACTCCAAATTGTACCACCCAACAGCGGTACGAAAATGAAGATTTGGAACCCAACAGGCCCGGGAAGGGCGCCCGACACCCTTTCGGCGCCTAAAAACTTAAAGTCGGATTTCTATCTCTGTCGCGAATCATTAGCTCTGCTGTTTCGCACACCTTTCTTCCAACTGTTAACTAGTTGTCTCATTATTCCAGGGCCGACGCTCGAGTCGGCAGAGACTCGCGACTGTGCGTAAGGCAGGGTGGTCTACACCCTCGAGTCAACTTTTCAGCGCGCTGGAAGGATGGGTGGAGCACGTCCGCAGAACTACAGGCAGGGCCCTATTCAAATGGGAAAGGTCGCAGGACCATTGCAGGAAACGTTATAATAAACAGCTTGAGCAAGAGGTTGGACACCCTTGTGGGCAGGGTGCCTGAAGGTGTCTTGTATCATGCATGGATGGATAGGATGTGTGTTAAGGTGCCTTGTAGCATGCATGGATGGTTAGGGTGAGGGTGTGCGTAAGGTTGCCTTGTAGCATGCATGGATGTGTAGGGGGTGGGCCTGTTTAGGTGGTTTGTATCATGCATGCATGGATGGGTAGGGTGTGAGGGTGTGGGTAAGGGTGCCTTGTATCATGCATCCGATTTATTCGCTTGGATCACTCCTCCCATCTAGTCCCCTCATGCAAAGACAAAGCTGCTACAACGAAACAAGTAACCAGGGGGTCAGGGAGTGTGTGTGTTTGGGGGGGGGAGGTGGGGCAGGGAGTGTTTGTTGGTGTTTGTGGTGTGGGTGGGGGGGAGGTCATGGAGTGCGTGGGTGGTGGGGGTGGTTGGTCAGGGAGTGTGTTTGTTTGTGTGTATTCGTGTTTGTGTGTGTGTAGCGGGGTGGGAAGGTCAGGGATTGTGTGGGTGGGTGGAGGGGGGGGAGGTCAGGGATTGCATGGTGTTTTTGTGTGTGTGTGTGGTGGTGGGGTTGTTGTTGTTGTTGGTGTGTGTGTGGGGGGGGGGGGGGTCCTGTGTTGTTTTGTGTTTGAGGTGGTGGTTGGGAGTGTGTGTGTTTGTTGAAAGTGGGTTGGTTGGTTGGGGGGGGAGGTCAGGGAGCCGTATGTGTGTTTGTTGTGTGTGTGTGTGGTGGGGGGGTGTTGTTGTGTTGGTGGGGTGGGGGGGGGTTCTATGTGTGTGTTTGTGTGTGAGGGTGTTGATGTGTGGTGTGTGTGTGTGTGTGTTGGTGGGGGGGTGGGGGGGGTGAGGTAGGGAGTGTATGTGTGTGTGCGGGGGGTGTTTGTTGTTGTTTTTTTGGGTGGGGGGGGGGGGGGGGGGGGGGGGGGGGGGGGGGGGGGGGGGGGGGGGGGGGGGGGTGTTGTGAGGCGGTGTGTGTGTGTTGGGCGGTGGAGAGGGGGGGGGGGGTCTATGTGTGTGTGTGTGTGTGTGTGTGTGTGTGAGGTGGTGGTGTGGAAGGGGGAGGTGAGGGAGTGTATGTGTGTGTGCGTGGGTGTGGGTGGGTGGGGGGGTCAGGGAGTGGTGTGTGTGCCATGCCCCCCCTTGCCCCTCTTGCCCCTTTGTCTTACCATGCCCCCCACCCCCATCCCTTATATGCCCTAAGAGTCAACGCTAGCTCCACTCTACACCTCTGCCCCATGCCCTCCTTAGCTGCTCACCACATTGGTGTTAACGTCAGCCAACCAGGGCCTCCTTATCATTGATGCCCATGTCATGGGCGCTGCAGCTGCCTCCCGGAGACTCAAAGCCCAGCCGAGCAAAGCATTGGGAAGCAGTGAGGCCACAGTGGCACCAGTGGGAAGCTCCTGATTATGATCCCTACTGTGACTATGCCGAACAAAAATACTCTAAGCTACTGATGAGCGTGATCCCTAATGTAACTATGCCGAACTACTCCACTGTACGCTTTTGAGTATGATCTCTATTGTGACAATACCGAACTATTGAAATTGAAATTGAAATTGAAATTGTTACATCCGTGTAGAACCGTGACTCACAGGACGTGAAGTTAAGTACACCATAGCGTAAGCCGGAGCTAGCTATAGTCACCGTAGGACCATCTCAGTAAAAAGAATTACCACCGATGCCTGAACAACAGGCACCGTAGCCCCATCATGCCAGTGCAGCTTAATACGGGGGTTTTTCACCCCGGTTGGGAAGCACCGGCACAATACAGCTGGTAAGACAAAACCTGAGAGGGGGGACGGTCTGTGTGCTAGTCCCCGGGTATCGACCCGGGGTGTGTTTCCATAAAGCGTCTGCACTGTAAAATACTCTGGAAACTAGTAATGGTGTGAGAATGGACTGTGTCCGCCAGTTTGAGGGCACAGGATCTCTGAAGTCCAAGAGTGGTCATAGAAGTCAAAAAAGAGGTAGGAATAGTACCAGTTGTACCAACGGTAATAACTTCATAGTGAACAAGGTATCCAGCCGATCGAAGGCCATTGACTAATTCAACATGCTGGGCATGTTTAGTAATAAACTTAGTAGCGTGATTAGTATCAGAGCAGTATCCAAGCTCAAGAACCCAGAGTTCTTTATCAGACATACAGGTAGGAGAGTCTATGTCAGGTAGGACGGCAAGATCAGGTCTCATCCTCTTCCAATCCGCTACAGTAATAGTGGAGGGGCGTAGCCAGTCGGGGAGACGTTTCCCCAGGACCCCCCTGGGAAGGTCCTCTTCCTTGCCAGCGTCCATGATCATTCTGCGAGATCCTAGGGCTCCTGTGCAGATGGCCTTGTGGATGAGTCGCACTGCGGCGTCATGTCTCTTAATGTAGAGCCCCTTGAAAGTCCGGTGTGTGCAACCCGCCAGGATGTGGCCCGCTCCGTCCTCACAGGTGTGGCAGATGGGGCATAGGGAGTTCGTGGGTGGGTGAGTGCTGGTAATATAAGGGAGTTTCCAGCGGAATGCAAGTTTACGGTTCCACAGTCTACCCCAGCGGGCTTTAAGGATGTGGAATTTAGTTTTATGCTGGATAAGGGTTGAGGTCCAAAATTTGTTACTTGCTTGAGGAAGTTGGTGGGGGGTGTTTTCAGCCCAGGTGGTTGCATAAATCCCTTTAAGAGGGTGTTGACCAAGGTGGCAGCTAGTGGGTAGGTTAGAGGTGATACCTTGTGTAAGGTTAGGTGCTAAAATTCTTGGGGGGATATCTCCCATGGGTGTACGAGGAGGTTGAACTGTAGGCCAGTAAACATTGTGGCGGGGGATTTCCCCAGTGTTATCAGTAAAATTAGTTGAGGTAGGGTGCTCAGCTGCCTTGCGTGCCAGAGTGTCTGCTCTGTCATTTCCAAGGATACCTGTGTGGGAACGGACTTTACAAAGGGTGATGTGTGAGCCATGCAAGATGCGTTGAATGAGGTGTTTTTGAATTGATTGCAGTAATTCAGTATGAATGGAACGGGTTGTTGTGGTGGGGTCATGAATCATTTTTTTAATAAGTTGAAGAGAGCAGAGGCTGTCTGTATGAAGGGTAAGAGATTTGTCATAGTCAATGTTGAGAAGGGCTTGGTGGATGGCTACCAGTTCTGCCCGGTTGTTAGTTTTGGTGGCCCCTATTCCCCCAGGGTTGATGGTGTAGCTTTGTCCTGCAGCCGGGACATAAACTGCAGCACCTATTTTGCTAGGATGCCCTGGTTTACCTTTTATTAGGCTACCATCTGTGTAGACCTGGAAGCCAGAGGAGGGGGTAGCAAGGTAAAAACAGGGGTGGGTAATGGTAAGAGGAGAGGGGGAAAAGTGTTGGTGGAGTAGAGGTTGCCAGGGATTTTTGGCAAGAGATTTAAGTTTCCGAGGGTAGGTGATGACAATGTCAGTGAAAGTAAGTGTGGAAGGTGGTGTGATAGTAGAGGGCTCCCAGGATGAGGAGAGGCTTTGCATGTAGTATGTCCATTGGTCAATAAAGTCTGGGAGTTTAGGAAAGTAAGTCTCTTGGATGTGAGGGTTGCATATAAGGATGAGGTGTAATTTTTGAGTGGAGGGTGGGGTGTGAGATTTGCTGCCAAGCCATATTTCAGAGGTAGTATAAAATTCAGACTGTGGTCTAGAGTCAATGTAGTGGATCCAGGAGTGGTGGAGGAGAGTTTTGTAAGGGGCAGCAAGGTCATCAGGGAGGAGCATCAGAGTGCAGGTAGGGCTGAGAGTATTTTCAGCATGGTCAGCACTGGCTAGAGCCCACCTTAGAGCTTGGTGTGCTTGTGTGGTGGAATTGGGAATGTCCACCAGTGAGCCCCCAGTCCAGATGGTAAGAAAGGGGTCTTGGTTGGAGCCAAAGAGCTGGTCAGCAGGGCTGGTAGAAGAGAAGCTGGTGAGGCTTTGGTCGTAGCTGAGAGGATTGGAGGTACGATGGTGAGTAATGCCCAGAGCAGCTGCTGCTTGGTAGAGGAAGGGAGACAGAATGTTAGTGGCAGCAGGAGCAGCTCTGTATCTGGTGAAGAGGGCAGCTAGGTCAGTGTGGTATGTTCCTCCTTGGGTCAGTTGGTTCCATTTGGTTGGGTGGTGATTTTTAAAGTGGTCATAGTTTTGTTTAAGAGAGGTGAGCCTGTCGTTGGGAATGTGCCCAAGACAGTGACCTGTGGGGTTATTAAGATATGAAACGTTGGTATGTGTGTGTGTGGATTGGCCATCCAGAGTAGTGAGGATGCCTGTTTGTATAATGTAGGCTGAGGGTGGTTGAATGTCCCAGTCTGGGTGTCTGTCGTGTGTGTCAATTTTCAGAAGTTTGTGAACAAGGTTGTGGTTGTCAGCATTAAATCCTGGGGAGGTGGCCCATTGGCCTTGTTGCTGGAGGTTAGTGAGGTGGGTGTCCTTCCTGGGATTGAGGTATGTGGTTATCGGAGGAGTGGTTTTAAAGGTGTGGGTTAATTGGTCATATGTTGGTTGTCCTACCAGTTCAACAAGGTGAGCCGCATGGTGAGATTGAGGCTTCCAGTGTATAGTGGAGGTAGTGGGGGTGAGAGGTGTGCAATGGTGGATGCTGTATCCCATGCGTGTGTAGGAGTTGATATGGTCGTTGTGCATGATGGTTGGGGCCCATTGGACGTGGACAACGGTGGTGGAGGCAAGTTTGTCGTCGTTGTAAGAGCGCTTGCCCCGCCAGCTCGTAATGTGCAGGGCTCTGTACTGAGATCCTAAAGTAAGGTGAAGCAGGCGCGCCGGTGGTGCAGGTGCGCTGCTGGCTGGGAATGTCATGGCCTCGCGGATCCTGTCAGGGTGCGAGGTGGAGGTTATTTTATATGCGCGGTAGAATTTGGAGGAGGAGGAGTGTCGGATCCAGGATTTGCACAAGTAATGGCGCGCTGACCAGGTGGCGTCACTGTTGGGGCAGCCCCATGCTTGGTGCGCGTGACTGCCTGCGATCTGCGTGGGCCACGCCCACCATTGGTTTCCTTCCAGGTCCCCAGTGGGGTCCGCCTCGTAGTCTGCATCAGTAACGGAGGCGTGAGGTTGGTAGCGCTGGGTAAGTGGGGTGGAGGATTCGATAGGAGCAGGAAATTTAACGTTGTCTGTCGTGTTCTGCGAAATTGCGTAGCCAGGCGCAAGTTGCCTGTGGGAGAGGGGGAGTGGGTCAGAGTGAGTTGGAGGAGTGACGGTTTGGAAGGAGGAGAGGTGTGCGGTGAGGCGGTTCAGGGATCGTTTGTGGTGTTTAGTAATTTTGTGTGAAGTAATAAGAGAGAGGTCTGTAGTGCTGATAAGATGAGTTCCCATGGGGGTGACCAGGTCGTGGTATGAGTAGATGTCCAGGTCGTGAAAAGGAGTCATTAGTGAGACAGGGATTGCCTGTGGTGGAAGAGGGAGAGAGTGTATGTTAAGTTTGTCAAGGAGTTCTGTGTCATTCCAAGAAATTATTATGTCAGATTTTTTAATAATTTCCAGCTGGCGGGTTAGGGACATATATTTAAGTTGCTTGCTGGAGAGAGAGAGAGGATCTAGAGTGGTCATGGTGGAGGTTGATTTGTCAAGAAGAGCCCTGGTGAGAATTCCCAGGTGACCTTGGTCGTTCATGGACTGGGTGAGGGCTGTTGCAGTAATCTGAGTATATTCAGTGAGTAGAGAAGGCACCCCTAGTCCTGCCTCTGTTTTAGGGAGGTGGAGTGCTCTTGTCGGAAAGGATCTAGGAAGGGAGCAGCAGAGTTTAACTGTTTTTAATACTGCTCTGTCAATGACATGAATGTCGGTTAGTGAGAAGGGAGCTACTATCATGGGGTATTTAATAGCTGCTCTGACACATTGTGAGATTATTCGTAGACATTGGGTGGGGGTTGCCCTATTTTTAGCTTTAGTGAGGATACTCAAGCCTTTGTTGTGGATGGTTTCAATAGTAGAGTGAAGTTGAGTTTTCCAATTTAAGGTGAGTGAGATGTGAACCCCCAGGTATTTATAGGCTTGGTCTGGCGGCTGGTAGGTAGCATAGGAATTTCCTAGAGGAATTTTTTCTAGCCTTTGTTTGAGTGTGTTGTTGTGAGTAGGTTGTGAGGGGTGTGATTTGTGGAGTATGCCACTAACCACACATTTAGTGGCGTTAAGAGGGATGCCCGACCAGATACTAAAAGTTTGAACTTTACCACATTGGATGCGAAGGTCCTCTGAGCTGCCGGTTAGGACGGTATCAGCATGTATAGCGGTGCTCTCACGCGTTTTATGACTTGGTGACTACTTATGTACTCCCTTAGAACTATCGGCTCTCCTGAGCCAGCTTCCCGTGGGACTGAGTCATCTTGAGATGACTCAGTGGCAGCTTCCTGTCACCTACGTCTCCGGTCTGATCTGTACCCTGTTAGGTTCCTGTCTACCGCCTCCTTTCACCACAGGTGCCCCTTTATGGGTCTCCTGTGTCTGTAACGTTATCCTTGTCTCCGTGTATAGATTGGTGCGTCTGTTCCGCTGCTTTAATCTACTGTCCACTCTACCGGAGTGATTTCAAGCTGATAGGTTACTGGGCTCCTCATCACTACCACTGCTTTGATAATGCAACTTCCGCGAGGGCCTCCTGCCGGCTTTGTGAAACTTACCAAACTTAATGGTGTTTCATGGGCTCGTGGGATCCGCAGTGTCATTGTGAGCAATGGATGCGACCGAATCCTCCCAACGGGGGTGAAGGTTCCTCTAGATTGGCTAGACGACTGCGCGCCAGCGGCCTCTGCTGCCGGAGAGGAGGGTCCTTCCGCCATCAAGGAAGTAACCCCCCCCGATCAATCCTCCAACTTTACGGTTCCTTCTCTCAATGTTCGACGCCTGTCCTCTGATGTTGAGGATGTCCTGATGAAGCTGTGTTGTGTACAGACACAGATCATCCGTTGTGCATCAGACCCGCAGCCTCATTGCGTCCCCTTCAATTATGATGAAGACTACTCTACTACTACTGATGATGAGGAGGACTTGAAGAGTGCTACGAGTGCTGACTTCGGTGGCGTGACCCCATCTGCTGCTGCCACTCGTGTCTTTGAGACTTCCGCTGTTTCGCCGGTGTATGAGCCTGCTGATCAGCAGATGCCTAATCGAGAGCTTTCGCCTGTGTATCAGCCTCAGCCTTCGTCGGCGCCTCCCTTTGAGCCTGTTCCCCCGGCTTACCCGGAGGTGGATAAGCCCACTTTCTTGAAGGGCTTTGCTTCTTTTTCCTCTGCATCTGCCCCCATGGAGCGTGGCCTCCCTGGCTACCACACTCGCTCTCGCGAGGCTGCTGTTTCCTCTGCACGCACCTCTGCTGCTGGTGCCTCCCTGGAACCCCCTCCGCCTCCGCCGGTGGAGCTGCCTCCTGCCCCTGGCCCTCCTCCTATGCTATATACGCGGTCATGCGAATCTTGGGAGCATCTGCTCACTGGTGGATCTCCTCCGACTTTGAACTTGCGGGACTACCGCCTGATCAACCAGGATCGACGGGATGGTGAGTCCTTGAACCGCTCTTTGTACGGTCGGATGGATATGCAGGCTACAATGGCAAATGTTAGTGTGAAGCTGAGGCATCGCCGAGTGATTGCTTTCTCTGAGCTTGGTACCAGGTGTCGTTCTTTTCTTGGTCCAGTCACTTCTGGGATTCTGTATCCCCCAGATCATGGTGTTTCCTTTGGTGGTACGAGGCGTAGTGATCACGAGAAGCTTGGTTATCAGTTTGTGCGAGTGCCTGTCCCTCTGTGTCCTGTTAGCCCAGATTTCGAGCTGCTTATGAGTGTTGCGAGGTCCATTCCTGTGATTAGGAACATAGACGACCAGCGCGCTCTTGACGCTGGTCTTGCTGCGGAGTATTTCATGGACATTCGTAGGTCCTTGGCTCCTGTCCCTTCTGCGAATGGAGCTGGGTCTAATACCCTCATTCATGGTGAGTCTCGGTTTGATCCTGCACTGTTGGGGTTCAGTGCACTGCCTCTCGAACGTCAGGAGTTCATGTGTTTAACTATGATGCTCGCGAACATGGAGGACGATATGGTCAAGGTATACCAGGACTTTGCCACCCCTCGGGATATCCTTTTGGATATCCGGAAGACGCAGTCTGATGCCCTTGCCTCTAGAGTCCCTCTCATGCGTATCGAACTTCATAATGCGCACATGGGCCCTTCTGACCGTGTCGATGATTTCTTTCGCATGGTTCGCAGTCTGTGCACTGACCTCCGCAGTGCTGGACATCCTGTCACTCAGCGCCACGCCATGGAAACCATTGTGAATGGGATCCGTTTGATCCGATTTGAATCGCTGCGGATCCAGTACGGTATGATGTTGGCTAACAGACAGACTGTAGATTACTGGTCTTGTCTGGAGGCATATCGGTCTCTCGACATTTTGAACATTGCTCTCCCCTGGTCCGACTCCAGGCATCCTGGTTGGTCCCGGGACGCTCCCCAGGTTCCTGCCAATGCTGCGTTTCAGCGTGGGCAGGGATCTGGTTCTCAGGGTTCTGGTTCCAACAAGCGACGTCTGGATTGCACTTGGGGCCCATGCCTCAGCAAGACGACCCACTCGGAGGATCGCTGTTTCACGAAGCATCCGCACCTGCGTAAGACCAAGCCTGGTGCACCGGTTACCAATCCGGTGCCCATGGCCTTGGCCCTTCCAGGTGTGCTTACTCCGCGGCAGCTGGCCTCCTTGCAGGCTCAGATTGATGGGTATGCTTTGGACAAGAAATAGGAGGTACGCTCTGTCCTTTTCTCTTGCACTGCGAAATTTTCAAATGTCTGCAGCCCGAGCCTGTCTGAGGGTGTCTGGCATGTTGATTCTGGAGCTGGGATGTCAATCACAGGTGATATGTCTTTGTTCACTGTGTTTCATGCTTCTGAGACTGGGCCAGCAGTTAAATTTGGTGATGGTGTGGTTCAACGGTCTGTGGGTCAGGGTTCTATTGTGTTATGTAGTGATTGGTTACCAACACCAATCACTTTAACCAATGTTCTCTACATCCCACACTGTCCGGTGAACCTCATGTCCGTAAATGCTGTTGCCCATGCTCACAACTGCAAGATTTCTTTTGATACTCTTAGTTGTACTGCCACACAGGGCTCTTCTGTTCTGTGGTCTTTCCCTGCCTCCAGTGATGGTGTGTACAAGTTTGCATGTAGGCCTTGTCACACCCCTCGTGGCCGTTTGTATGGTGCTGAAGATTATCCAGCTTTTGCTCTTGATGTTGATGAGGATGGTGGAGTTGTGATCCCTACCACTCCTGAATGGTTGTGGCATAGGCGGCTGGGTCACCCTGGCTATGATGCCATGCACAACCTTGTAAGGAAGGGTTTGGTTCAGAACTTACCCCTCACTCTCCAACAGGTGCAAAGACTGTCTAAGATCCCATGTGATGCTTGTCAGAAGGCAAAGGGAAAACGTATCCCTTTTCCTAAAGAAAGCAAAACTAGGATCCGTGCCCCATTACAACGCCTTCACTTGGACATCATGGGGCCATTTAATATTAGGGGCTTGCGTGGGGAGTTTTATGTTCTGTGTCTCACTGACCAATACTCTGGCTATGCTGAGGTCTTGTGCTTGAGAACCAGGGATGAAGCTCCCTTAGCAGTTCAAACTACCATCCTCAGATGGATGACTCAGCTGCATGGATTTGTTTTCAAGTGTCTTAGGTCTGATAGGGCTAAGGAATTTATAGTGAAGTGGTTCGAGGATTGGTTAGAATCGGTTGGTGCTGTGCATGAATTGTCCATGGCTTACACTGCTCAGCAGAATGCGACTGTGGAACGGTACAATGGGGTCCTTCAGAACGTAGCTAGGAGCATTCACTTGGAGTCTAAGCTCACTAAGTCCTTCTGGCCCTATGCCTTCCTCGCCGCGTGTTACCTACGCAACCGGCTGCCTAATCAGGGTGACAAGACTCCTTATGAGTTGTTCTTTGGGGTTCTACCTGATGTATCGTTATTGCGCGTGTTCGGGTGCCCATGCTATGTTACCTTAGTGAATGGGAAGAAGCGCAATAAGCTTGACGAAAGGGCGTTATCTGGTAGACTGGTTGGGTATTCTCTGGTGAGTAAGGGTTATTTTGTTTGGGTTCCTAAGTTGCGCCAGGTGGTAGAGAGTCGTGATGTGCTCTTCTATGAACAGTTTAGCTATAACTGTATCCCTGGGCTTTTTCCCTATGATGGATCTCAGTATTTTTCTCGCACCCCTGCCGCTATCATCGGTAAAGGGCTTGATACTACTGACAATGTCCTGGGCCCTTTACCAACCCCGATTGTTGACCGCTTTACTGGTCATGGGATGACGATGCGTCCCAGGCCAGGTAATGATGGTGCTGTATCGCGTGCGGCGGCATTGGGCCAGGGGGAGTCTGATGTTCCTTCAAGCTCTAATTTATTCGAATCTCAGGGGGTCGCCGGGCCTTCCTCTGCGCCACGTTTCGTCGGTGAAGTCGTAGGATTAGGACAGCCTCGGGTCATAGTGGAACCTAGTACAGGTCCACTGCCCACTAGTCGCCACCCCCCGTCCACCTATTCGGATAGCTCGCGGGAGTTGTTGATCACTTCACCCCCTGCTATACCTGGTGGTTTATACCGGACCAGGCATTGCGACGATGTGGCCGTCACAGATGATGTGAGTGATGACCTCGAACACTGGTCCGGGTCAGATACTGCGTATGGCTGGGGTGTTCCAGTGTACCCAGGCTTCGACGATTTAGAGGCAAAGGAGGCCGGCCTTGTTCAACCACGCATGAGTGCTGCGCTGGGGGCTTTATTACCGGTTACTGCTGATACTGCTGATATCCCCGCTGCCCATGTACAAGTACACTGCTTGTACGTGGGGGCTTTTATTTCTACCTCTACTGAACTCTCTTATAAAGCTGCAATGTTACCTACCAACCCAGACAGAGATCTCTGGCTGCAGGCTATGAAGGATGAGATGGCCTCCCTCCATGCTCATGGCACTTGGGTCCTCACTCCACAGCCTCCTAGGCAGAGGATTCTATCTGGCAGATGGTTATTTGTCAAGAAACATGGGGCTGATGGTTCTTTGCGTTTTAAAGCTCGTTTTGTAGTTCGTGGTTTTCTGCAACGTCCTGGGCTGGACTACCATGATGTATATGCCCCCGTCTCCTCTAAAGCAGGTCTTCGTGTGCTCCTTGCTGCCATCACTCATAGAAAAATGTTTGTGAGGCAGCTGGACATCAAGACTGCATTCTTGAATGCCAAGCTGGAACCTGGTCTGGACCTGTTCTGCTACCAGCCTGAGGGCTTTCATGAACTTGGTCCTGACAATGTTCCCCTTGTGTGCAAGCTAATTAAATATCTTTATGGTTTGAAGCAGGCACCCAGGGCTTGGAGCAAAGATGTAAAGCAGGTTTGGGTTGCCCACGGTTTTACCATGTGCAAAGCTGAACCTGCTCTGTATTTCAGGAGGGATTCTACTGGTGGGTGGAGCTATGTCCTGACCTATGTGGATGACTTTATCTGTGCTTTTAGTGAGCTGCATAGGTATGCCTTGCTGATCAAGGCTATGGAAGCAGCTGGGTGGGAAGTCAAGGAAATGGGTGTACCTGTCCAGTTCCTTTCATTGGACATGACTTGCACACTTGATTCTGACGGCAGGTGTGTTAAGATCGACCTCTCCCAGCACTCCTACATTGTTGAGCTGGTGGAGCAGTTTGGTCTCACTGCTGCTACCAAGCCCAAGTTTTCAGTTCCCATGTCCAAGTGCACTGTCACTGATCCTCCTGGAGAACCTCTGGCCTCTAATAGCCAGTACCTCTCTCTTGTGGGGGCTTTGCTGTACCTGGCTACATGCACAAGGCCTGATATTTCTTTTGCTGTTAGCTACCTGTCCAGGTTTTCTGCTCAACCCACTGCCCCCCTGTGGGCTGCAGCCAAGCGCTTGCTTTTGTATTTGAGAGAACATTCCCATCTGGGCCTCACTTACACTCACAGCCCTGGTTTCTCTTTTACTGTCTTTAGTGACTCATCCTTTGCTGATGATGGGTCTGACAGGAGATCTCAGACTGGCTATGCTGTGCTTGCTGGGGGCTGCCTTGTGAACTGGATGAGCAAAAGGCAACCCACTGTTGCTGTTAGCTCCAGTGAGGCTGAGTATCAGGCCCTGTCTCAGACTGCCAGGGAGGTGCAATGGTTGAAAAATTTGAGAATTGATCTAGGGCTGCCTTGTGACCTGGTCACCATTCAGGGTGACAACTTGGGGTCCTTGAGCTGGGCCAATGACTGTCAGCTGCTCCCTCGCAACAAGCACATTGATGTCATCCATCACTATATCCAGGAGCTGGTGGAGGATGGCCAGGTGGATGTTGCCTATGTTAACACTAAGGACAACTGTGCTGACCCCTTCACCAAGCCCCTTGATCCTATGGTGTTCTGGCGTTTCATTCGCATGTTTGGAATGACTGCTTCTCCTTAAACCATTTTTTTTGGTTACATGTATTCTAGAATTTTGGTTACATGTATTCTGGAATTTTTGGTTACATTTTAGGGTTTCTTTGGTTACATTTAAAGTTTCTTTAAGTTATCATTGATTGGCATTAGGTTCCTATTCCCGGATCGGGTTTTCTATACCGTTGTTACCCGACTTTGATATTTAGTTGTCCTCTTATATCCACTTGGCAAATTTTGGTTCTTTGCCTTGCTTCATACCTTCCCTTACACCCTTCGGGTTTCATTTGAAGTTTCTCTCGATTTTTTTTTTCGGAGTTCTTTGATTTTTTTTTTTTAATTTGTTACATATAGTTCTATGTCACCAGTGCCATAGGTGGAGTAGTACTATTGTATGTCACCTGTGTCATAGGTGGAGTATCAGCATGTATAGCGGTGCTCTCACGCGTTTTATGACTTGGTGACTACTTATGTACTCCCTTAGAACTATCGGCTCTCCTGAGCCAGCTTCCCGTGGGACTGAGTCATCTTGAGATGACTCAGTGGCAGCTTCCTGTCACCTACGTCTCCGGTCTGATCTGTACCCTGTTAGGTTCCTGTCTACCGCCTCCTTTCACCACAGGTGCCCCTTTATGGGTCTCCTGTGTCTGTAACGTTATCCTTGTCTCCGTGTATAGATTGGTGCGTCTGTTCCGCTGCTTTAATCTACTGTCCACTCTACCGGAGTGATTTCAAGCTGATAGACGGCAGTGTCATCAGCATACCCCAAGCTGCTAGTGTGGTTTTCATCTGCTGTTGTGGAGGGTAGGGATGCTGCTCTGTATCCTCGTCCTCCAGAACGGAGCCATCTGTGTAGGGGTTCTAGGAAAATAATGAAGAGTAAGGGGGAGAGAGTGTCCCCCTGGATAGTGCCCCTAGTGATGGGGATAGGGGAGCCAGATGTATTGTTAAGGAGGATATGTGTAGTAGAGTTTGTGTAAATTCCTTTAATTGTATCTATAGTATCATGGGTATAACCCAAGCTGTGCATAATGCAGAGAAGTTTTTGGTGATCAATCATGTTGAAGGCAGAGCTAAAGTCAAAGTAGGCAGCATAAAGGTCCTGGTGGAAGAGGGCAGCATCCTCAATGTTGTGGAGTAGGGTCAAGAGTTGTCTATAGGTACTTTTGTATTTTCTGAAACCCTCTTGGCAGGCACTGAGAATGTGATTGGTTTCAGAGTAGGTAGTAATAGTGTTGGTAACAAGAGAGGTCCAGAGTTTGGCTACAGCATTGTTAAGGCCTATTGGCCTGTAATTTTGGGGTAAGCAAGGATCTGATTTTTTGTAGAGCATGACTGTGTGGGAGATTTTCCAGCAGTCTGGTGTTTCTCCCAGGATCCATACTAGCTGCATGAGTTTGTGTATGGTGAGGTGCATTTCCTGTGGGAGGCACATAAGTAGTTCATTAGGTATGCCGTCTGGGCCTGTGGCTTTGTTAGTGGAGAGTTTCCTGATGCAGTCATCATAGTTGGTTGAGGAAGAGAGATAGGTGTAAGGGGAGGCAGTGGTTTGTATGGAGTTGGCTGGAGTTTCAAGGTGGTATTTGTCTGTGTGTGTTTCCCATGGAGGGGGAGTGGCATGTCGGGTATAATCATCTAAGATGGGTGGTGTGGGAGGTGACATAAGTTTACCCATGTGTTTGGTCAAAACTTCCAGGAGACCCTGGGTACTGGTGCTAAGTGTGTTCGAGGATGCGTCCAGAAGGGCAGTGGGTGTGTGTGTGTAGTTTTCAGGAGAGAAAATATACCTGTGAGTTTGTCGTGCCTGTGTGCTGAGGCGGCGTCTGAATTTCTTGATGGAGGCAGTTGCTCTCTCCTCTTTGAGTGCAGCCTGCATGTGACGTAGTTCTGTAATACTTTGTTGAATATCAGCAGTTAGAGAGAGGCAGTAGTCAGGGAGGAGTAGGTTTTGTAGGTATTGTTGTATTTTGATTTTAGTGGTAGGTGAGTATGTACCTGCCGTATGAGGTGTGCTTCTGAGCTCCATGTATTGTTGTTGGTCAAGGTGAGTGGAGGCTGTTCGAAGTGCTTTAATGTGTTTAATATGGTAGTTAAGACGTCTGTAAGTTTTAGCAGTTTGTCTGGGCAAAAAAATGCCTGGTGTGCTAGACTTAATGGGGCAGATGTCAGTCATGATGGAAAGAGCTTGGTGTAAAGTGATCATGAGATGATCTGCCATGCTGTTAAGATTTTCTGGCATGGTGGCTGTGAGTTCTTGTCTAATAGATTGGATGTGTGCAGATGTTTTATCTTCTCCCAGTAAAGTTTGTGCTATAGTCCAGGCTTTATTTATGTTGATGTGGCTGTGTTGAAATTGATGGAGAAATTTATTTGAGATTGCCTCTTTGGCTTTGGCCATGTCCTGTTGCTTGAGAGGGAGTTGCAGTTGGGGTGTTGGATTGTGAGGTGGTGTGTCCAGGTTGGTAGGTGGAAAGAGAGAGGAGGCAATTTGTTGTTCCAGGGTCAAGTGGTCAAGTGTGTCTCCCATTTGGTGTGTGGTTTCTGTCACCATGGTTGCAGGTGGAGGGTTGATGAGAATGATGTCATCTATCCTGCTGCTGTAGGAGGTGTTGTCTGAATAAGTATGGGGACGTGGAGATGGTTGGATGTGAATTGAATATTTATTAAGATGCTGGTAGTGAGGCTGGTCCTCCAGGTGATGGACTGTGTTGCTTCTATCAGTAAGGTAGTAAGCTGCATTCCAGTCTCCCCCTGCAATATAGTGGTGAGAGGGGTTCTGGGATATGATGTAGTGGATGTGTTCATAGATGCGGGCTCTTTTGGCAGGATCATTGCAGGGCATGTAGACACCTAGGATGTGAGTGATGTTGTTAATAGTTTGATGAGTGAGGTGACCAGCTATGTCAGTGGGGATTTCATGTTTAATTAGGTGTGCAGTAAGAGTCTTTTTGATAAGTGTGATGACTCCAGCTGAGCGGGTAACAATGTTGTCTGCATTGGTAGCTTGCTTAATGGTTTTGCTGCTGTGATGAAAGTGGTAGTCAGAGAGGTCTTGTTTGATCATATTAATTATGCCTGTATTGTTGGAGGTGAGTTTTGTTTCGGTGAGAATAGCAATGTCTGGCGCATTAGTTCGAATATGGTCATAGAGTGTTTCCCAGGATGAGAAAATGCCTCTGCAGTTGGAGGTGATAATGTTAGTGAGATAGAGTGCAGTTTGCTGTTGTTGAACAGGATATGAAGTAGTATGGGTAATTTTAATTCTTTTCGTTGGAAGGGTTTTGGTGGTGAGTCTGGAAGGAGCAGGTTTCTTGGTAGGAGGTTCTGCCCCAAAAATTCTGCATTGGCGAAACTTAGTGAAGTCAGGAAGGACAACTTTGCTAGGTATAGGGAGAGGTGTGTTGTGCATCTGGTGTGTGCAGGGGTGTGAGCGTTTGGTAGTTAAATTATTTTCCTTTGTAGGAGATGTTTTTTGTTTTGATCTGGGAGGTTCCTCATCGTCAGAGACTAAGTAAATAGTTTCTGTGGGGTCTGTTTGATTTAAAGAGGGGGAATCTATGGGATCTTCTTGATCTGATAGGGTGGAGTCTAGGAGATCAGAGAAAGTTAGATCTGAGGAGTTATCCTGATCTGGTAAGTTGTGATCTGTGAGTTCTGCAGGCCATGGGGAAGTTATGTGGTCCATACTGTGGGGAGAGTCAGGACGGTTGTGAGTGGGTGTGGTGTTACTAGTAGGGGAGATCATGTCAACAGTCTCCCTAGTAGGGTGGCCTGGTGTGTGGTTAATTTCTGGTTGAAAAGGGTGTGAAAGGAAGGAGGGGGATGCTTTGGTAAGAGTGTAGATGTGCCCTTGGAGTTGTATCCAATCTTGTGAGTGGAGAAGACTAGGGCCGTTGTGTTCAGAGTTCATGTCCCACCACTTACCATTAATTTGCTTAATGGTTGTAGCATGTCCATATCCACAGTTGTAATGGAGGATAAACCTTTGCAGCTGGGAGGAAGCCGAGATAAAATTTGCTGTTTAGTGCTGCCAGGCATAACTCCTGCAGAATAGTTCTCAGATGTGTCTTCAGTTGTTGGTGTAGTAGGGGGAGGATGGGATGGAGTATATGTTTGTGAGTTCCTGTGGCCAGTGAGAGAGCCTAAGTGAGATTTCCTGTTAGCCAGGTAATAGTTGACTAAAGGGATTGTGTAGTTACCGGTTAGTTTGTTGAAGTAGCAACGTTCTAGATCCCACTCATGTTGAGTGTAGTTAGTGACGTGTGTGTTGAGGTTTATGGAGAACTGTAGGACCTCTTTGTAGTCCAGGGCCTTGTATCCGAGGTAGGCGTTAATAGAATGAACTTGACAGTGACAGTCTATTTGGGGTTCCCAATAGCTAGAGCTGTTTACAGGAGTGGAACGAAGTCTGGAAGTAGGTCTACCTCCCCTAGGAGCTGTATCCCAGGTAGGATGAGTCAAGGTTCTAATGTCCTGAGTACAGGATTTCCTATTAGGTTCACAGCTAGAATTCTGCTTTGCAGAGTGTTTCAGAAGAAGGAAGCTGTTCACAATTGACTTATCAATAGTGGGTGTACTCTGTACTGATGTCAATAGCTTGGTACACCCTATGATCCAACAAGTAGCCATAAGGAGAGGGACAATCAGAAGAGTGCTATAGAAGTCTATGACTAAGAAGCAGGGGATCATAATGGGTGAACATAAAATCCCTATGGCTTCTTCCAGACAGTCTTCTTGGTCTCCTTCCACTGGTTGGTGGGAGCTGACTGTCTCCTGGGCTGGCTGGGTCCAGCTGCTGGGGCAGGGGCGGCTGCCTGTGGAATTAAAAGTATAGTTATGTAGCTGCTGGCTGTCAAAAAGGGAACTGCAGGGAGAGAAATTGTTAGAGTGGTTTACCTGAAGGGGGGTATAGGTCTGGAGCAGTTCCATCCAGGTGGTAGGTCCTGCCGGGGTAGGAGCAAGTCCAATCCCTGGGTGAAGAGCAAGGTCAAGCTCAGCGTTAGCCGTGGGCCATGGGGCAGGCAACCCATAGGGCTTGGCTTTGGCCAGGGAGGCGAGGGCATGGAAGAACATAGTCACGTTCTGCCCATAGGAGTCGATGTTGAGGCGGCTCTGAATCTCCTTCCAGCTGGCCAGGTCAGCACCAAAAATGCTAGGGTCAAGGGGGACAACCTTGCCAGTGCTGTCATGGCCGATCTCCCTTGTAATGAGGTAGCCTGCCAGGGCTACCCAGTTAGGGAGGTTGTCCTTCTTGGTAGGGTCCAGGTCAGGCATGAAGCCAGGACGGAAGTAAAACTGGATGCCGTTGACTTTGACTTGTCCTTTGCAGCAGATGAATGCTGTGAGGACATGCAATCTGCTGGACTGGATGATGCGGATACCCCTCTTGATAGCCAATTGGACTTCATAGTTCGAGAGAAGTCTCAGGGGGATGAGCTCCCTGGTGTACAGAGAGTGCTCTGGGGCAGTAGCCTGGTCCCTGGTTTCAGCATTCCAATAGGAGAGGAAGAAGTGGTCGAGACTGTCAACCGAGGAGTCACAGCACTGCTTGTCGTGCATGAGGTCAACGGTTGTCTGGCACAGCCGATTCACCTCTTCAGTAAAGTCCGTCATGGATCTGAGGGCAGTGTTGGCCTTAGTCTTCAGAATCAGGGAAGAGTTGCAGATATCTGGAGGGATCTTGGAGTGGGTGAAGTATGCAGAAAAGTGCATGTTGGAGATGTAGAGGGGGAGCAAGGATTCAAAGTGTTCCTTATCCTCTTGAGTTGCAAAGTGCAACTCTTCAGTGACCCTGCCGTCTCTCCCATTCTTCAGGTATCTGAAGTTGAGTAGCCTGAGGGCCGACACTTGGTCATCACGTTCCTCAAACTCTGCAGCCATGCGCAGGATGTTCTCCAACTTGGGAAACCATGCTGGCTTCTCAGGCTGGGACCTCCAGTTGGTGGTGAGGTAGTGACCCTGCTGCTCCATGATCCAGGCAACTGAAGGGAAGTTAGTTTCTTCAGGGAAGGGGTGGTGCGGGAGTAGCTGGGGGTCCATGTGAGGCTCAGTCCTCTGCCTTTTAGAGCCATCTGACTGGTCTTCAGGGTCAGTCATAGTGTAGTCGCTGCCTTCTGCTGCGGGATTGGGGAAGACGCAGGGGATCTCCCTCAAGGTTGAGTTAGCAGTATCCAGCCCGTCCTGGGCACTGGATCTCCCTGTTTGGCTGCTGCCAGAGGGGTTAGGTGAACAGGTCCTGGTACCCCCGATGGTGGACAGGATGGTTGGTCCAACCAGCATGGAGATAGCACATTGCCGGTTGTGCCAGTTGATCTTAGCTGAAGGATCTGAGGGGTAGGGAAGGTGGAGGAGAGAGTCCTCCGCAATGCTGAAGTGCGTTTTGCAGTTCAGGATGTGTTGGTTGGTTACCCGAGGAGTGGTGACCCTGGGAACCCCCTTCTCCAGCTTGTTGGCTGTGGAGAGGACTGCAAAGTTGTTAAAGTCCTCTATAATAGCCAGGCCAGCCAGGGAAAGCATGTCGTTGTTAGCAAACAGCTTGATTGACCATACTGGTGGCTTTCCAGGCATGGAGGTGTTCGTAACTTGGTCCACAGATACTCCACTTTTGAAAAGACCGTCCTGGGGTCTGTTCGCGATGATCTCGCGTATGGTACGGACCACCGCAGCTGCGTCCGTGCACGGGTGTGCGCCGACAGGAAAGGTCAGAGATTGTGGCGTAGAAAGGGGACCCTCAGCAAGGATGCTAGGGTCGCGTCCATAGATGCCACTAAGTGTTAGCTCGTAGAACTCCTCATTGTCGGTGGTGTTGTGCACCGGGAGGATCTTGAATTTGGAGAGCGTGTCAGCGAAAGGATCAAGATGCTGGAAGGTTGACTCTCCAAGGGGGGACGGAGGTTGAGGGTTGGACTTGAGTCTCCCAGCGATTAGCTGGATGTCCCTCGCTTTCTTGATGTATTTAGGACGGTAGGGAGGAGTGGACATCGGCTTCTCTTCGCTGTTGTAGATCTCTTCACCCTTGGAACGGATGGTGAAGCGATTGGCGATAAGGGCTGCAGGGGGGTTCGAAATTGCGTTAGTTTTGCAGAAGATGAGAGAAGAGTTTTAGGACACAGTTGTCCAGGGTTGATTGTAAAGTTGGTTGTGAGCATAAGGACTTGCAACTTCATCATTGATTAATGTTGTCGAGGACGACAATGCCACGAGGGGCACATCGGGACTTGCACCCACGCCATGGGAGGCTGTATTAATCGTCAGAGACGATGATGCCACGAGGGGCACATCGGGACTTGCACCCACGCCGTGAGAGGCTGTATTAATCGTCAGAGACGACAATGCCACGAGGGGCATATCGGGACTTGCACCCACGCCGCGAGGGGCGGTATTAGTAGCTGTGAGAGGCTTAGAGAATATGGGGTTTCGAAGATGGCCAATGAGTGTAGTGTTGAGATGTTTGCAGTTTAAAAGATAGTGCGGTGTGGTAGCCAGGGGAACGAGGTATGCGGCGGTGTGGTGAGAAGGTGGGAAAGCGAGGCGGGAATTAGCAGCTTGTTTCTCGCGGCTAATATACCGAATACCGAACTACTATACTCTAAGCTCCTAAGTATGATCCCTATTGTAACTATGCCGAACTAATAGACGGTAAGCTACTGAGTATGATCTATATTGTAACAATACCGAACTACTATACTCTAAGCTACTCAGTATGATCCCTATTGTAACAATACCGAACTACTACCTGTATACTCTAAGCTAGTGAGTATGGTCTCTATTGTAACAATACCGAACTACTATACTCTCAGCTAGTGAGTATGGTCTCTATTGTAACAATACCGAACTACTATACTCTCAGCTACTGAGTATGATCCCTGCTGTAACAATACCGAGCTACTATACTCTCAGCTACTCAGTATGATCCCTATTGTAACAATACCGAACTACTATACTCTCAGCTACTCAGTATGATCCCTGCTGTAACAATACCGAGCTACTATACTCAAAGCTAGTGAGTATGATCCCTATTGTAACCTTAACGAACTACTATACTCTAAGCTACTCAGTATGATCCCTATTGTAACAATACCGAGCTACTATACTCTAAGCTACTGAGTATGATCCCTATTGTAACTATGCCGAGCCACTATACTGTAAGCTACTCATTATGATCCCTATTGTAACAATACCGAGCCACTATACTGTAAGCTACTCAGTATGATCCCTATTGTAACATTAACGAACTACTATACTCTAATCTACTCAGTATGATCCCTATTGTAACATTAACGAACTACTATACTCTAAGCTACTGAGTATGATCCCTATTGCAACATTAACGAACTACTATACTCTAAGCTACTCAGTATGATCCCTATTGTAACATTAACGAACTGCTATACTCTAAGCTACTCAGTATGATCCCTATTGTAACATTAACGAACTACTATACTCTAAGCTACTCAGTATGATCCCTATTGTAACATTAACGAACTACTATACTCTAAGCTACTCAGTATGATCCCTATTGTAACATTAACGAACTACTATACTCTAAGCTACTCAGTATGATCCCTATTGTAACATTAACGAACTACTATACTCTAAGCTACTCAGTATGATCCCTATTGTAACATTAACGAACTACTCTACTCTCAGCTACTCTTTTAACTTACGGGGGCCCTGAGTTCGTGCTACAGTGATAATTTAATTCTACAATATAATTCAATCATCGTCTCAGCTGGGATGATAATTTAATTGTGCGATTACTATCGAATTGTTTTATAAATTGTATTCAACAGTATTTCCATCCTTCAAAGAAATCAGGCTTCATGACCAGCTTCATTGTGGAGTTTTTATCCACCAATTGAGTTTCAATGTTCATTTTATCATTTTTTCTATCCTCAGCGTATAACGGACATTCTAATATGAATGAATTTGACCCCCCCCACCCCCCACACACTCACACATAAACACAGACCCCCACACATATACACACTAACCACACACACGCATACAATCCCTGACCCCTCCCCCCCCCCCCCCCCCCCCCCCCCTCAACACACACACACTCCCTAACCTCCCCCACCATCCCACCCCTACACATTCACCCCTGACCTCCCCCACCCCCACCCCCACCCCACAATCACACACACATACACTCCCTGACCTCCGCCCGACCAGACACACACACACAAACACACATATTCCCTGACTCCCCCCCCCCCCCCCCCCCCCCCTCCCCCCCCACACACAAACATCCCTGACCTCCCCCTTCCCTCCACCACCACCACCACCACCACACACACAGACACAAACACTCCCTGACCCCCCCACCCCCCACCACCACACCACACACACACACCACCACCACATACACACAAACCCTCCCTGACCTCCCTGACCTCCCCCCCCCCCCCCCCCCCCCACCCAACACACCCACCCCCCCCCCCCCCACCCCCCTCCCCCCCTCTGCCCCCCCCACCCACCCCACCCCCCCCCCCCTCCCTTCCCCCCCCCCCCCCCCCCCCCCCCCCCCCCCTACTTTCCTTCCCTGCCTCCCCCCCCCCCCACCCCCCCCCCCCCCCCCCTCTCCCCCATCCCCTCTTTACCTCCCCCTCCCCCCCACCCCCCCCCCCACCCACCCCCCCCACTCCCCCCACCCACCCCCTCCCTTCCGCCTTCCCCCCCACGCCCCGGCCCCCCTCCCCCCCCCCCCCCACCCCTCCCCTCCCTTCTCCCCCCCCCCCCCCCCCCCCCCCCCCCCGCCCACCCCCCCGCCCCCCCCCCCCCCCCGCGCCCCCCTCCTCCCCCCCCCTCCCTCCCCCCCCCGCCCCCCCACCCCCCCCACCCCCCCCCCCCCCCCCTCCCTTTCGCCTCCCCCCCCCCCCCCCCTCCCCCCCCTCCCTCCCCTCCCCCCCCCCACCACCAACGCAACACACATACACTCCCTGAAATCCCCACCACCACCACACAACTACACACACACACACAAACACTCCGTGACCCGCCCCCTCCCACCACCACCCCACCACCACAACAAAAACACTGCCCTGACCTCCCCCATCCACCACACCACCACCACCACTACCCTCCCACCCCACACACCAAAACCATATACCACACATACACTCCCTGACCTCCCCCCCACCCCCCACCCCCACACACAACACACAAACAAACACACACATACAATTCCCTGACCCCCCCCCCCACACCACTACCACCACCACCACCACCACCACCACCACCACAACCACAAACACACCACACACATACAAACCCACCCACCCACCCACAAACACACACACACTCCTGGACCTCCCCCCCCCCCCCCCCCCCCCCCCCCCCCCCCCCCCACCCCCCCCCACACCCCCCCCCCCCCCCCCCCTTCTACTGCTGCATTGAAGATGTCATCACCCGAATTGGTCGCTATCGTCCTTCCCACCCATCTCGCACCGCTCACTCGAGCGTCGGCCCTGGAATAATGAGACGACTGGCTTCCAATAGGAAGAAAGGTGCGCGAAACAGCAGGGCCAGTGATTCGCTACAGAGATAGAAATTCGACTTAAAGTTTTTTGGCGCCGAAAGGGTGTCGGGCGCCCTTCCCAGGCCTGTTGGGTTCCAAATCTTTATTTTCGTACCGCTGTTGGGTGGTACGATTTGGAGTATATCCTTCATGGTCGATACGTGATTACATCAGGAACTGCTGCCTGGCCGCGTAATCAGCATCATATCCATCTGCACTATCTCCGCACCCATGGCGCCGATTCGGACGCCATTATTCCTGCCTACGACAACTTAATGACTGCATGCATGAATTAGCGTCCGTCAGGCCATCGTAAACGACACCGCACCGCACCGTACCGCACCGCACCTATCGAACAGTTGTTGTCCTCTTCCAGTCATCGTTCGATGCTTTCCACCTCCTACATCTGAATTTCAGATCATTGGAATCTTCCAGAAGCAGCAGCGGCAGCGGCAGCAGTAGCAGTAGCAGTAGCAGTAGCAGCAGTAGCAGCAGTAGCAGTAGCTGAGGTGGACGTTTTATTTAACCCATTGCACACTCCACATGCAGCAGCAGCAGTGAAAGCAGGTGTTGGAAGATTTATTACGCCCATTAAAACAGCAGCAGCAGCAGCAGCAGCGGCAGTAGCAGTAGCAGTTAGCATCAGCACCAGGAGCAGGTGTAAATGTACTAACTTCACCCATCTCACACATGACGTACAGCAGCAGCAGCATCTGTAGCTGTAGTTGTATTTGGCAGCCTCCTCCTCCTCCTCCTCCTCCTCCTCCTCCTCCTCATCGTCATCATCATCAGCAGCAGCATGATCTGATGCAATTTTAGCACCAGAATCAGCTATAGTAGCAGGGGCAGCAGCAGCAGCAGCAGCAGGAGCACGAGGATTAGCGTCACCTATCACACTTGCTACTTAAAGAAAGTTTTGAGCAGCAGGAGCTATAGTCGCAGTTGGTGCAGTGTGTTGTTAGTAGTGTTTGGATCATAGTCTGCAGTTTAGTAGTTAGGGTAGTGTATAGTGTAGGACTTAGGTTAGTGTGTAGTGTGTAGTTAGGGCAGCGGGCCGTGTGTAGTGTGGTTGTACGGGTAGTGTTTAGTGGGTAGTACAGTAGTAAGGATAGTGCCTAGTGCGTAGTACAGTAGTAAGGGTAGTGCCTTGTGCGTAGTACAGTAGAAAGGGTGGTGTTTAGTGTAATAGTTAGGGTAGTGCAGGGGTAGTGTGTTGTGTAGGAGATCTGGTAGTGGGCAGTAGCAGCAGAAGCAGAAGGAGCAGGAGACAGTGTAGACAGTAGGAGCAGGAGCACTCGCTCAGAATCAGAATCAACATGGAGAACAAGAACTACAGGCCCCACCCCATCACTGCTCCACTTCCACCCCTGCCATCAGCCCCATGGACCAGCAGCCAGCTAGCATCACCATAGCATCCACCCCCCACCACTGTTCCACTTCCACCCCTGCCATCAGCCCCTAGTACCAGCAGCCAGCCATCGTCACCATAGCATCCACCCCCCACCACTGTTCCACTCACACCCCTGCTACAAGCTCCGAGGACCAGCAACCAGCTAGCATCACCATAGCATCCACCCCCACCACTGCTCGACTCACACCCCTGCCATCAGCCCCTAGTACCAGCAGCCAGCCAGCGTCACCATAGCATCCACCCCCACCACTGCCTGACTCACACCCCTGCTACCAGCTCCGAGGACCAGCAGCCAGCTAGCATCGCCCCCATGGCTCAGCCCAAGATTAGTATTCGTATCGTGGTGCTGCTGCTGATGCTGATGGTCGGCCTTGTTGCCTATTTACTGGCCAAGATGTATGGCAAAGGGCGCGAATCGTCGGATGTTGACCCACCAATACCCAAGTATTTCTTCTGTGAGTTCTGTGTACTGGTTTCTGTTTTTTGAGGGCATGCACGTGTGGGAGTGGGTGGGTTTATGGGTGTGGATGTGTGGATGTGGGTGTGTGGTTGCCTACTTACTGATCAAGATGTATGGCGAAGGACGCGAGTCCTCGGATGTTGACCCACCAATACCCAAGTACTTTTTCTGTGAGTTCTGTGTACTGGTTTATGTTTGTCGAGAATGTAATGTTAGAGTGGGTGAGGGTGGGTGTGGGTGTGGGTGGGCGAAGGACGCGATTCCTTGGATGTTGACCCACCGATACCCAAGTATTTCCTCTGTGAGTTCTGTGTACTGGCTTATGTTTTTTGAGGGCATGCACGTGTGGGAGTGGGAGTGGGTGGGTTTGTGGGTGTGGATGTGTGGATGTGTGGATGTGGGTGTGTGGTTGCCTATTTACTGGTCAAGATGTATGGCGAAGGACGCGAGTCCTCTGATGTTGACCCACCAATACCCAAATACTATTTCTGTGAGTTATGTGAACTGTTTTTTTGTCTTTTGGGCGCATGCACGTGTGGGTGTGGGAGCTGGTGGTTTTGTGGGTGTGGGTGTGGGTGGGTGTGGGTGTGGGTGTGGGTGTGGGTGTGGGTGGGGGCGGGTATGTGGGTGGGTGGGGGTGGGGGTGGGGGTGGGGGTGGGTGGGGGCGGGGGTGTGGGTGGGTGTGGGTGGGCGAAGGGCGCGATTCCTCGGATGTTGACCCACCAACACCCAAGATTATTATTTGTATGGTGGTGCTGCTGCTGCTTATGGTTGGCCTTGTTGCATATTTACTGATCTAGATGTATGGCGAAGGACACGAGTCCTCGGATGTTGACCCTTCAATAACCAAGTACTTTTTCTGTCAGTTCTGTGTACTGGTTTATGTTTTTTTAGGGCATGCACGTGTGGGTGTGGGAGTGGGTGGTTTTGTTGTTGCTGGGTGCGTTGGGGTGGGGGTGGGGGTAGGTGGGAAAGGGCGCAATTTCTCGGATGTTGACCCACCAATACCCAAGTACTTTTTCTGTGAGTTCTGTGTTCTGGTTTTTTGTTTTGGGGCATGCGTGTGTGGCAGTGGGTTTGGGTGGGGGTGGATGTGGGAGTGGGTGTGGCAGGGTTTGGGTGGGGGTGGATGGGGAGTGGGTGTGGCAGTGGTTTGGGTGGGGGGATGGGGAGTGGGTGGGCAGTGGGTTTGGTGGGGGTGGATGTGGGAGTGGGTGTGGCAGTGGGTTGGGTGGGGTGGAGTGGGGGGGGGAGTGGGTGTTTGGCAGTGGGGGGGTTTGGGGGGGGTGGATGTGGGAGTGGGTGTGGCAGTGGGTTTGGTGGGGTGGTGGAGGGAGTGGGTGTGGCAGTGGGTTTGGGTGGGGGTGGATGTGGGAGTGTGTGTGGCAGTGGGTTTGGGTGGGGGTGGATGTGGGAGTGTGTGTGGCAGTGGGTTTGGGGGGGGGGGGATGTGGGAGTGTGTGTGGCAGTGGGTTTGGGTGGGGGTGGATGTGGGAGTGGGTGGTGTTGTGGCAGTGGGTTTGGGGGGGGGTGGATGTGGGAGTGGTGTGGCAGTGGGTTTGGGTGGGGTGGATGTGGGAGTGGTGTGGAGTGGGTTTGGGTGGGGGTGGATGTGGGAGTGGGTGTGGCGTGGGTTGGGGTGGGGGTGGATGTGGGGTGGGTGTGGGTGGTGGGGTTGTGGGTGGGGGGGAGGGGGAGTGTGTGTGGCAGGGGTTTGTTGGGGGTGGGAGTGGATGGGGAGTGTGTGTGGCAGTGGGTTGGGTGGGGGTGGATGTGGGAGTGTGTGTGGCAGTGGGTTTGGGTGGGGGTGGATGTGGGAGTGGTGTGGCAGTGGTTTGGGTGGGGGGTGTGGATGTTGGGAGTGGTGTGGCAGTGGTATTGGGTGGGGGTGGGATGTGGGAGTGGTGTGTGGCGCAGTGGGTTTGGGTGGGGGTGGATGTGGGAGTGGGTGTGGCAGTGGGTTTGGGTGGGGGTGGATGTGGGAGTGGGTGTGGCAGTGGGTTTGGGTGGGGGTGGATGTGGGAGTGGGTGTGGCAGTGGGTTTGGGTGGGGGTGGATGTGGGAGTGGGTGTGGCAGTGGGTTTGGGTGGGGGTGGATGTGGGAGTGGGGTGTGGCAGTGGGTGGGGGGGGGGGGATGTGGGAGTGGAGTGTGTGGCGTGGGTGGTGGGGTGGATGTGTGGGAGTGGGTGTGGCAGTGGTTTGGTGGGGTGATGTGGAGTTGGGTGGGGGTTTGGGGGGGGTGGATGTGGGAGTGGGTTGTGGCAGTGGTTTGGGTGGGGGTGGATGTGGGAGTGGGTGTGGCAGTGGTTTGGGTGGGGGTGGATGTGGGAGTGGTGTGGCAGTGGGTTTGGGGGGGGTGGAGGTGGGAGTGGGTGTGGCAGTGGGTTTGGGTGGGGGTGGATGTGGGAGTGTGTGTGGCAGTGGGGGGTGGGGGGGGATGTGGGAGTGGGTGTGGCAGTGGGTTTGGGTGGGGGTGGATGTGGGAGTGGGTGTGGCGTGGTTTGGGTGGGGGGTGGGATGTGGGAGTGGTGTGGGCAGTGGGTTGGGGTGGGGGTGGATGGGGGGAGGGTTGGCGTGGGGATGGGTGGGGGGGATGTGGGGTGGGTGTGGCAGATGGGTTGGGGTGGGGGTGGATGTGGAGTGGGTTGTGGCAGGTGGGTTTGGGTGGTGGGGTGATTGGGGAGTGGGTGTGGCATGGGTTGGGGTGGGGTGGATGTGGGAGTGGTGTGGCAGTGGGTTGGGTGGGGGTGATGTGGGGGAGTGGGTGTGGCAGTGGGTTTTGGGTGGGGTGGATGTGGGAGTGGGGTGGCAGTGGGTTGGTGGGGGGGATGTGGGAGTGGGTGGGCAGTGGTTTGGGTGGGGGTGGATGTGGGAGTGGGTGTGGCGAGGGTTTTGGGTGGGGGGGAGGGGAGGGGTGGCAGTGGTTTGGGTGGGGGGGATGTGGGAGTGGGTGTGGCAGTGGGTTGTGGGTGGGGTTGAGTTGGGAGTGGGTGGGCAGTGGGTTTGGGTGGGGTGGATGTGGAGGGTGTGGGCAGTGGGTTTGGGTGGGGGTGGATGTGGGAGTGGGTGTGGCAGTGGTTTGGGTGGGGTGGATGTGGGAGTGGGTGTGGCAGTGGGTTGGGGTGGGGGTGGATGTGGAGTGGGTGTGCAGTAGTGGGTTTTGGGTGGGGGGTGGATGTGGGAGTGGGTGTGGCAGTGGGTTTGGGTGGGGGTGGATGTGGGAGTGTGTGTGGCAGTGGTTTGGGTGGGGGTGGAGTGGGAGTGGGTGTGGCACAGGGGTTTGGGGTGGGGGTGGATGGAGTGGCGGTTGTGGAGTGGTTTGGTGGGGTGTGGATGTGGGAGTGTGTGGGGCAGTGGGTTTGGGGTGGGGGTGGATGTGGGAGTGGGTGTGGCAGTGGGTTTGGGTGGGGTGTGGATTGGGGGAGTGGGTGGGCAGTGGGTTTGGTGGAGGTGTGGGGGTGTATGGTGGAGAGGGTTGTTGGCAGTGGGTTTGGGTGGGGGTGTGGATGTGGAGAGGGTGAGGCAGTGGGTTTGGGTGGGGGTGGGTGGGGATCGGGAGTGGGAGTGTGGGTTGGGTGGGGATGGTGGCGGAGGGGTGTGGCAGTGGGTTTGGGTCGGGGGTTGGATGTGGGAGAGTGGGTGTGGCAGTGGGTTTGGGTGGGGGGTGGATGGGAGGAGTGGGTGTGGCGCATGGGGTTGTGGTGGGGGTGGATGTGGGGAGTGTGTGTGGCAGTGGGTTGTGGGCTGGGGGTGGATAGGAAGTGTGTTGTGTTGGCAGTGGGTTTGGGTGGGGGTGGATGGGAGTGTGGTGTGGCAGTGGGTTTGGGTGGGGGTGGATGTGGGAGTGGTGTGGCAGGGGGTTTGGGTGGGGTGGATGTGGGAGTGGGTGGCAGTGGGTTTGGGTGGGGGTGGATGTGGAGTGGGTGTGAAGTGGGTTTGGTGGGGGTTGGATGGGAGGGGGTGTGGCATGGGGGTTTGGTGGGGGTGGATGTGGGAGTGGGTGTGGCAGTGGGTTTGGGTGGGGGTGGATGTGGGAGTGGGTGTGGCAGTGGGTTGGGTGGGGGTGGATGTGGGAGTGGGTGTGGCAGTGGGTTTGGGTGGGGGGGATGTGGGAGTGGGTGTGGCAGTGGGTTTGGGTGGGGGTGGATGTGGGAGTGGGTGTGGCGGTGGGTGTGGGTGGGGGTGGAGTGGAGTGGGTGCAGTGGTTTTGGGTGGGGGGGTGGGGGATGTGGGTGTGTGGCAGTGGGTTTGGGTGGGGGGGATGTGGGAGTGGGTGTGGCAGTGGGTTTGGGTGGGGGTGGATGTGGGAGTGGGTGTGGCAGTGGGTTTGGGTGGGGGGATGGGGGAGGTGTGGGCAGTGGAGTGGTTGGGTGGGGGTGGATGTGGTGGGATGGTGTGGCAGTGGGTTGGGTGGGGGTGGTGTGGGAGTGGGTTGGCAGTGGGTTTGGTGGGGGTGGATGTGGGAGGGTGTGGCAGGGGTTGGTGGGGGGTGGAGGATGTGGAGTGGGTGTGGCAGTGGGTTTGGGTGGGGTGGATGTGGGAGTGTGTGTGGCAGTGGGTTTGGGTGGGGTGGATGTGGGAGTGGGTGTGGCGGTGAGTGGGTTATGGGGGGGGGATGGGGGAGTGCTGTGGGCGTGTGTGGCGTGGGTTTGGGGGGGGTGGTGGGGGTGTGTGGGCAGGGGGTTTGGGTGGGGGTGGATGTGGGAGTGTGTGTGGCAGTGGGTTTGGGTGGGGGGGGCTGGTGGGAGTTGGTGTGCAGTGGGTTTGGGCTGGGGGTGGTGTGGGCGTGGTGTGCGTGGGAAGTTTGGGTTGGCGGGGGTGGGCGTGTGTGGGTGGAGTGTGGGGGGATGTCGGTGTGTGGCAGTGGGTTTTGGGAGGGTGGCTGGGTGTGGGAGCCGGAGTTTTGGTGGCGGGTGGGTGCTGGTGGGGGGTTGGATGGTTGGTGTGGCGTGGTTGTGGCGTGGTTGGAGGGTGCGTGTGGCGTGGGGTGGCAGGGGTTGGAGTGGGGAGTGGCTGTGGAAGTGGGGTGTGGGTGGGTGGTGGGGATGTGGGAGTGGTGGTGAAGGTGGTGGCCGTGGGTGTGGGATGGGGGTGGTTGGTGGGTGGCACGTGGGTTGGGTGGGGGTGAGTGTGGGAGTTGGTGGGTGTGGGCGACTTGCTTGATGGGTTTGGGTGGGGGTGGACTGTGGGAAGTGGTGTGCGGTGGTGGGGGCGTGGGCGTGGGTGGGTGGGGGGGGTGGATGTGGGAGTGTGTGTGCAGACAGATGGGTTTGGGGGGGGTGGATGTGGGAGTGGGGTGGCTGTGGGTTGGGTGGGGGGTGGGGAATGTGGGCGTGGTGTGGCAGTGGGTTTGGGTGGGGTGATGTGGGAGTGGTGTGGGCAGTGGGTTTGGGGTGGGGGTGGATGTGGAGAGGGGGTGGCAGTGGAGTTGGGTGGGGGTGAGAGTGGGAGTGGTGTGGCAGTGGCGTTGGGTGGGGGTGGATGTGGGAGTGGTGTGGAAGGAGGTTTGTATGGGAGTTGTGCAGGGTTGGGGGGGGGATGTGGGAGTGGGGTGGCAGTGGGTTTGGGTGGGGGGGAGTGTGGGAGTGTGGTGTGCAGTGGGTTGGTGGGGGGCTGGATGTGGGAGTGGTGTGTGGCAGGGGGTTTGGGTGGGGGGGAGTGTGGAGTGTGTGTGGCAGGTGGGTTTGGGTGGGGGTGGAGTGGGAGTGTGTGTGGCAGTGGGTTTGGGTGGGGGTGGATGTGGGAGTGGTGTGTGGCACGGTTTGGGGGGGTGGGATTGGTGGGCGTGGGTTTGGGTGGGGGTGGATGTGGGAGTGTGTGTGGCAGTGGGGTTGGGTGGGGTGGATGTGGAGTGGGTGTGGCAGTAGTTGGGTTTTGGGTGGGGGTGGATTGGGAGTGTGTGTGCAGCGGTTGGAGTGGGGGTGGATGTGGGAGTTGGTGCAGTGGGTTTGGGTGGGGGTGGATGTGGGAGTGGGTGTGGCAGTGGGTTTGGGTGGGGGTGGATGTGGGAGTGGGTGTGGCAGTGGGTTTGGGTGGGGGTGGATGTGGACCCACCTACACAAAAGTACTTTTTATGTTGGTTCTTTGTACTGCTTATATGCCTGAGTGTTGTTCTAGGCCTGAGTTCTGTCCACACTATTCACACCCATACATCCACAGCCACAGCCATACACCCACACACATACAACCACACTCAGGCCTACAGCCACAGCCACAGCCATACACCACACCACATAAACCACAATCAGCCTACGCCAACGCCACCAGCCCTTACAGCCACACACATACAACCACACTCAGGCCTACAGCCACAGCCACAGCCATACAGCCACACACATACAACCACACTCAGGCCTACAGCCACAGCCACAGCCATACAGCCACACACATACAACCACACTCAGGCCTACAGCCACAGGTCAAAGCCCAACACCCACATACACATACCAAACCCCACACTCAGGCCTACAGCCACACCACAAGCCCATACAGCCACCCACACTTACAACCCACCCACTCCAAGGGCCTACAGGCCACAGGCCACAGCCCATGACAGCCACACCACTGACAAACCA
Organism: Chlamydomonas sp. ICE-L; assembly: GCA_013435795.1. Taxonomy (NCBI): domain Eukaryota; kingdom Viridiplantae; phylum Chlorophyta; class Chlorophyceae; order Chlamydomonadales; family Chlamydomonadaceae; genus Chlamydomonas; species Chlamydomonas sp. ICE-L. The sequence continues at coordinate 48,058 of JACBWV010000275.1, forward strand.
CACTTCAGGCTTTACAGCCACAGCCAAGCCATACACGCCACCAACACAATACAACCCACACTTCAGCTACAGCCACAGCCCAAAGCCCATTACAGCACACACATACAACCACACTCAGGCCTACAGCCACAGCCACAGCCATACACCCACACACATACAACCACACTCAGGCCTACAGCCACAGCCACAGCCATACAGCCACACACATACAACCACACTCAGGCCTACAGCCACAGCCACAGCCATACAGCCACACACATACAACCACACTCAGGCCTACAGCCACAGCCACAGCCATACAGCCCACCACCCATCCAACCACAATCAGGCCTACAGCCACAGTTCAGCCTACCAGCCCCACTAATACAACCACACTCAGGCCTACAAGCCACAGCTTAGCCATTACAAGCCACCCCACATACAACCTACCACTCCAGGCCTACAAGCCACAGCTTCAGCAATACAGCCCCCAACACATACAACCACCACTCAGGCCTTACAGCCACCGCTTCAGCCATACAGAACACACATACAACCAACATCAGGCCTTACAGCCACGCCACAGCCATTTACCAAGCCACCACACATATACAACCACACTTCAGGCTACAGCCACAGCCACAAGCCATTACACCCACACACATACAACCACACTCGCCTACCAGCCCACAGCCACAGCCATACAAGCACACACCATACCAACCACACTCAGGGGCCTACAGCCACCGCCAAAAGCCCATAACAGCCCACACACATACAACCACACTCAGGCCTACAGCCACAGCCACAGCCATACAGCCACACACATACAACCACACTCAGGCTACAGCCACAGCCATACAGCCACACACACCATACAACCAACACTTCAGGGCCACGGCCACCCAGCAACAAAGCAATTACAGCCACACACACATAACACAACCACACTCAGGCCTACAGCCACAGCCACAGCCATACAGCCACACACATACAACCCACCACTCAGGCCACAGCCAAGCCACAGCCAATACCACCCACAAACTTAAACCACACTCAGGCCTACAAGCCACAGACACAGCCCTACAAGCAACACAAAATACAAAACCACACTCAGGCTAAACAAGCCACAGATTCAGCAATTACAGCCACAAATAACAACCACTTAGACTTCAGCCATACAGCCACACACCTTCCCACACCATGCCTACCGCCCACAAGCTTCACCCTACGCCACACACATACAACCACACTCAGCCTACACCCCAGTTTCACCATCCGCCACACACTACACCAACTCAGCCTACATCCACACTTCAGCCATCATTGCATACAATACAACCAACACCGTGCCTCCAAGCACAGCCAAAAAACAGCCATACGCCACACCATACAACCCAAATACTCAAGCCCTACAAGCCACGCCACCCCATACAGCCCACACACATACAACCACACTCAGGCCTACAACCAGCCACAGCCCACCATACAGCGCCACTCATACAACCACACTACTGCCTACAGCCACATCTTCACCATACAGCCCGACACATACAACCACCCTCAAGGCCTCACCACAGCCACACCTACGCCACACACACATACAACCACACTTAGGCCTCAGCCACCGCCACACCTACAGCTCACACAGCATACACCCCACACTCGGCCTACGCCACAGCCTCATCCAACCCACACACTACAACCAACACCAGGCCTACAGCCACAGCCACAGCCATACACCACACACATACAACCACACTCAGGCCTACAGCCACAGCCCCGCCATACAGCGACCCATACAACCAACCACACGCAGGCCTCAAGCACAGCCACAGCCATACCCGCCACACAGCATACAACCACACCATGCCTACTATACAGCCACAGCCACAGCCATACACCCACACACCTACAACCCACACTCAGCACTACAGCCACAGCCACCGCCATACCTCTAGAACACATACAACCACACTCGCCTCCCGCCACACCACATCCATACATCCCACACATACAACCACACACATACCAACCACCCTCTTCCTACAGCCACATCCACAGCCATCACGACACATACCACCACACTACAGCCTACAGCCACATCTAGCATCCATGACAGCCAACACATACAACCACACTCAGGCCTACCGCCACATGCCCCAGCCATACAGCCCCACTTACACCAACCATCCTACAGCCACAGCCACAGCCATACAGCCACACACATACAACCACACTCAGGCCTACAGCCACAGCTTCAGCCATACAGCCACACACATACAACCACACTCAGGCCTACAGCCACAGCTTCAGCCATACAGCCACACACATACAACCACACTCAGGCCTACAGAGCCGACATCTTCATCTACGCCCACACCTCACCCCACTCAGGCCTACAGCCACAGCTTCAGCCATACAGCCACACACATACAACCACATCCTCGGGCTACCAAGCCACCCGACAGTCCATACAGGCCACACACATACCCCCTCACCTACACCACAGCCCACAGCATACAGCCACACACATACAACCACACTCAGGCCTACAGCCACAGCCACAGCCATACAGCCACACACATACAACCCCACCAGCCTACAGTCACTCCACGCCCTACAGTCCACACACATCCATAGCCAACATCAGGCCTACGCCACAGCCCCCCATACAGCCACCACACATACAACCAACACCTCAGGCCTACAGCCGCAGCCACAGCCATACCACACACTCACCCACTCAGCCTACAGTCACTGCCACAGCCATACAGCCACACACATACAACCACACTCAGGCCTACAGTCACTGCCACAGCCATCACCCCACACACCGACAACCCCTCAGCCCACAGCCCAGCTACCTCACATCATGGACAGTCCGTGGTGAGAGATATACACACTCTGGCGTACAGCCACACCCACAGCCATACACCCACACATACAAGGTTGTAGGCTTGAGTTCTGTTCACGCCTAATCCACAGTCATACATCCACATCAACACACCCACACCCAATACACCCACACCAACACCCACACACCCATTCCACTGCTGCTGCAGGTATTGAGATAACCTCGGAGGTGCAGTGTACCATCCCTGGGGGGGTCAACCATACACACTCTCTCCCCCCCCCACACACACACCCATTCCACTGAAGATAATTCAAAATAATTGCTGCTGCAGATAATGAGAGAACCTGGGAGGTGCAGTGGACCAACCCTGGTAGTGTCACCCACACCCACACTCTCACACCCACACCCACAATCTCACCCCCCCACACACACCCACATATACACACCCATGCCACTGTAGATAATTCCAAATAATTGCTGCTGCAGATAATGAGATAACCTGGGAGGTGCAGTGGACCAACCCTGGTGGTGTCACCCACACCCACACTCTCACACCCACACCCACAATCTCACCCCCCCCACACACACACACACATACACACCCATGCCACTGTAGATAATTCCAAATAATTGCTGCTGCAGATAATGAGATAACCTGGGAGGTGCGGTTGACCAACCCTGGTGGTGACACCCTCACACCCACTCTCACCCACAAACACACACACCCTCATATGCATTACAACACGCACAGGACCAGCCACCAACACATACTCCCCCCCCCCCCCCCCCCCACAACCACACACACACACACACACACACACACACACACACACACACACACACAAACACCCACCCACCCATTCCACTGCTGCTGCAGATAATGAGATCACCTGGGAGGTGCAGTGGACCAACCCTGGGGGGGTTCCCTATGAGGACGAGTTTGGGCAGCGCTGGTGGCTCACCAGCGAGGCTCAGGCCATGGGAGCTGCACCGAACGACATCGACAGCCGTATCTACATGACGACCGAGGATCCGTACCTCTACAAGTACACATGGGTGGAGCAGTACAGTGAGGACGCCAAGAGGTCGTACTTCTATAATCAGAAGACCGAAGAGTCAACGTGAGTAAATACATAAATACATACATAAATAAATAAATATATACGTAAATACATAAATACATACATAAATAAATACATAAATACATACATAAGTAAATACATAAATACATACATAAATGAATAAATAAATGCATAAATACGTAAATACATACATAAATAAATAAATACATAAATGCATAAATGCATAAATACATAAATAATAAATAATTAAATTAAATAAATAAAACATAACCACCTAACTAGATAAAATGAAATACGTAAAATAAATGATCACGTCTTATTACGAGGCGCTCGGTGAGGGTTAAGGGGGCCAGGCCCGGCGAATTGCCACTGGGGTCCAGAAACACAATAAACGTCGTAGTTAAATTAATATGGATTTTATTGACAAATCCTACTAAATACGATTGTACTTTTAATCATAGGTAAGACTGGTAGTCCAACTCGTTGGAATAAAATAATAAAAATAATGTGGGAAATTGATTAATAGTTCTCCGTAGTCTTAATTACGACGGGGGTGAGGTTACGGGGGCCAGCCCGTTTGCTTGCACTGGAGCCAACCACCAATCAATGTCAGTATTCAAATTAATATAGATTTTACAAATGCATACAATATTTGGATATTTGAATTTAAACGAATTTTACAAATACCTGCAACATTTTTTTTTAATCAAAATGGATTTTACAAATACCTATAAAATTATATCATATAATTGATATTCAGAATATGATGATTTCTAATAGTCATATGAATATGATTATTTATAATAGTCATATTAATATGTATTTCTAATAGTCATATTAATATGATGATTTATAATAGTCATATTAATATGTATTTCTAATAGTCATATTAATATGATGATTTCTAATAGTCATATTAATATGTATTTCTAATAGTCATATGAATATATATTTATAATAGTCATATTAATATGATGATTTCTAATAGGCATATGAATATGATGATTTCTAATAGGCATATGAATATGATGATTTCTAATAGCATATGAATATGATGATTTCTAATAGTCATATGAATATATATTTCTAATAGTCACTTATATGATAGATTTCTAATAGGTTATATGAATCAAGATATTTCTAATAGTCATATTAATATTGATGATTCTATATAGTCGATATTAATAGATGATTTCTACTAGTACATTGAAATGTGAATGAGTTCTAATAGTCACTAATAGATGATTTCTAATAGTCATATTAATATGATGATTTCTAATAGTCATATTAATATTGACCACACCACCACCACCAAAACACCATATGCTCCAGGTGGGAGGGACCAGCGGATCTCCACACCCCAGAAACACCACAGAAACACACCACCACCACTACCACCACCACACCACACCACCACCACACCACCACCAAATGCTCCAGGTGGGAGCGACCACCACCACCTCTTCTCTTAGCTGCCTAATACTTGGCAAGTGGGCCCCTTCCCTTAATCTAATGCCCCCTAGGGAGGGGTCCCACTCCAGGTACCTTCCAAGTACCTTCAAGTGGGCCTATTCCCCTGTCTATGGTCGGTACTAGGTTAGGTTAGGTTAGGTTAGGTTAGGTTAGGTTAGGTTAGGTTAGGTTACCACCACCACCACACCACCACCACCACCACAACTCCATCAACACCACCGCACCACCACCACCACCACCACCACGACACCACCACAACACCACACCCACACAACCACCACAACACCACCACCACCACCACCACGCCACGACCACCACCACACCACACCACCATATGCTCCAGGTGGGAGCGACCAGCGGATCTGGCATGGAGGCGTGTCAAATCAGATTGAACACATGGAGGCATGTCATCGAATCAGACTGAACACATGGAGGCGTGTTAAATCAGACTGGACACATTGAAGCGTGTCAAATCAGACTAAAAACGTGAAAGCGTGTCAAATCAGATTGGATACGTTGATGCGTGTCATCAAATCAGACAGGACAAGGTGAAGTCAAATCAGAATGAACACAATGAAGGCGCGGTTGTAAATTATTCATACAGACCCATGGGAGGCTTGTCATACTTATGACGTTGAATACACCATTGAAGTCATCAGGTGAGACACGTTTAGAGGGTTTCAATAATACGAAAGATGTGTGGATCTGCTGCCATGGTTGGTATCTCAGCTTCAAGATCGCTGGGCAGCAACAGTTTTGCGATAGCAGGATCATACAGGCACGCAGGGGATGGAGGCGTGTATAATCAGACCTGAAACACACCTTGAACGATGTCTTATATCTCAGCTTTGAAAGCCCAAAGTCAAATCAGATTCAACGTGTTGAAGTGTGTCAGGAAAGTAGAGTGAACACATGGAAGCGTGTCATCAAATCAGACTGAACACGTAGAAGCGTGTCAAATATGACTGACCACATCGAGTCAAATCATACTGCACACATGAAGGCGAGTCATCAAATCAGACTGAACATGTGGAAGCGTGTCATCAAATCAGACTGATCATGTTGAAGCGTGTAGAATCAGACTGAACATGTGGAAGCATGTCATCAAATCAGACTAAATACATGAAAGCGTGTGACAATTTGTCAACCTCCGACTGAACAGGTGGAAGGTGAAATCTAAATCAGCTATATGAAGTGAGGCGTGTTGTCGAATCAAATCAGGACTGGAGACAACTGAGAATGTGCCCCCAAAAATCGACTGGACACACGAGATGTGCCAAAAGTCATGACTGGACAACACTCGAGATGTCCAAAGGCAGGACTGGGACCACACTGAGATGTGCCTAAATCAGACTGGGAACACACTGAGTTGTGCCAAATCAGACGGACACACTGGCATGGTGGCCACATATAAGACTAGACACACTGAGATGTGCCAAATCAGACTGGACACACTGAGATGTGCCAAATCAGACTGGACACACTGAGATGTGCCAAATCAGACTGGACACACTGAGATGTGCCAAATCAGACTGGACACACTGAGATGTGCCAAATCAGACTGGACACACTGAGATGTGCCAAATCAGACTGGACTCACTGAGATGTGCCAAATCAGACTGGACACACTAAGATGTGCCAAATCAGACTGGACACACTGAGATGTGCCAAATCAGACTGAACTTGCTGTGTGAAAGTCGTTTGGGATCATCAAAATCATGATACTCATCACACATTAGAAGCGTGTCCATAATGGTAACTATGTGCTCTGCTGCCCAGATTGGTTGGTATCACTCCTATGCCTTAATCACAAGAAAAGATGGCAGGTACACGCGCCAGGTACTTTGCGATTACATGAGTTCACAAGGTCAGGCATGCAAACGTTGGTGCTTGATCAATGGTGTCCAAAATACAATCGACTGAGTCCCGTTGCTAAAGCGTGACACAACATGATGTCAAGAATTGTGTATCTGTCTGCACCATGGTTTGATAATTCAAAGGATTTGCTATCAAGATGCGGCTAATGCATCGCGCGTAGTTGTGCAAATTGCAGGTCAGGGCATACTCTACAGCCTGACGTGTGAGGCGTTGTCAATCTCTGTTCACTATCTCTAAATACACATGGATGCGTGGATAGTCAGAACTGGATTCTATTCACGCATAAAGCATTGTCATTCAATCCGAGTTATGATAATGTATGAAGCGTATACCACAAAAGTATCATAGACTGTTTCTACACCGACAACAAGAGCTCACGGTTACTCGACTTGTAACTTCTCGCTGCCCAGGCAGTTAGCGATTGCTACTGGCACAAGCATATGACGTATAGAGGCGTTTTATTGATCAAGGTTACACTGTGATAAAAGCTCTATGGAATGGTGGGCGCTCTTTCGGCTGTTATAGAGAGCCCAGTGTATCGCCGGGTGAGGTGACGCTAGGTTCTACTATACTCAATTGGGCCAAAGCTTACCACGTGGTTGACGACGACCTGCAACGCCAGAATGATTGTCGAACATCCGATAGCGGGTACGTTCGAACCCTAACCGGATCTCCTTCAATTTTCTTTGTTATGCCGATCTGGTCTTACACTAGACCAATTTGCTAAAAATCAATTAGATTAAAAAGCTAGATGGCGTGCAAATCAGACTGAACACTGATGGTTCAAGCCAAAGTAAATACTTACTGACACATGCAGAGAAGGGAGGTCAAATAGAAGATGTTGCTACTCTGCTGCCATGTTGGTATTAAGATGCGGCACAACGCGTTTGCGATTGTAGGGTCACAGGCCTGCAGTGATGGATGGGTGTACAAAATCGACTGAATATACGTTGAAAGGTGTCATCAAATCAGTACTTATACGAGAGGAGTTGTCATCAAATCTAGACTGTGTATATTATGATCGCCCTGTCAATCAAACTGAAATCATGGAGCGTGTGCGCCAATGATCAGACTTACAACGCGGAGGAGAGAAACTTCTAGCCAGGCTACACACAGCAACTTCTAGATGCCCATGCCTAAGCACTCTAGATACCAACAACAAGCGCAGCCAGGCCCCATTTACTTAGGGTTTTAACGCATGGCATGGCACAGCTCTGCACAGGTACAGGATGTTAGCCTCAATTGCTTATAGGCTGCCCTTATAGCTTTTAGCTGCCATTTGTGTTAGCACACAGTGAGTGCAGGCCCATTTGCTTCGAGTCTGACCGAGACGAAGCCTGACACGTCAGCCAACGGTCTCGTTATTTACTCGCTTCCCCTGCCACCTGTCGCTCCGTTGCAAACACTCTCCGCCATTTTTTAGCGTCGCTTGCGACGCTGCATAGAACTTGTTCGCCTCAAGAAAGCTGCTAGTAGCACTCCCAAGGCCAGTAGCACCATAGGCTAGTAGCACCATAGGCACCATAGGCTAGTAGCACTCAAAAGAGCTTAGTACGACACCCCTACTAGGCTAGTGCTGCACATGGCCACCAAAGGTAGGTAGCCCCGAAGACACGGGATCACCATGGTGCTACTTAAGGACACCAGTTCCTTTCCTTAAAAACAACATCGCGCAGGCTCTTGGACAAGCCATCTTTGGGGGGTGCTTTTTGCCTCAAGAAGCTGCTAGTATCACCCCCAAGGCTACTAGGAGCACCATGGTGCTACTTGGAGACACCAGTTCCTTTCCTTTTGTATGTTAGTTGTTGCAGTCCAGGGGAGGTTAAAGGGGCCAAAGGGACTTACCCAACCGTGAAGGGCTAATTGAAATTGAAATTGTTACATCCGTGTTATACCGTTACTCACAGGACGTGAAGTTAAGGACACCATACCGTTACTCACCCAACCGTGAAGGGCTAACACGAACAAGTCCTATGCTTGCGACTCTGAAAATTGGCGGAGTGTGTTGGCAACGGAACGGAAGGTGGCAATGATGGTGCTGACCGCAGCCAGTTAGTTATGAGACTGTTGGCTGACGTGTCAGGCTTCAATTTTTCGGTCGGTCAGTCGGACGGGCGGACAAACGGACAATGGGGTGAATCTGGGGGCTCCCTTACAGTAGTGCACCAGTGTACCTTGTGTACAGCAGTGCGCCAGGGAAACCAGGAAGCAAAATAAGCGGATTATACAATTTTCAGCTTTGTCCAGGCAGGTAGGGACGCAGTCTAAAATTCACTCAGAACCAGGATACCGAAACAGTGTTTTTTGATTCAGATTTCTCTAGGCAAGGTTGTGTAGATGGGTGGGCTAGTGGGCTACTCAAGCCTGATTTTTTGTAACCAAAATCGTTGAGGAGTCAGACTAGGGTGCGCTTTGTGCTGGTACTGTCTCTCTTAACTACTACAGTTGTATGTATGTATGTTACAGTCCAGGGGTAGGCCAAATAGGCTAAAGGGACTTACCCAACCGTGACAGGAAGCGCTAAAAAAGAAAAAACACTGATGAACTGACCCCCAAACAATCGTTTTACCGATGGGGTTTTTACCGACTGGGACACTTGGCACAGTGGTAGTTTTCCCGTAACTTCAGTAACTTGGAACTGGTTAATTTGTTTAAGTGTTTGATACCATGGTCTATCAGCCCCCACTCCAGGCTGCTCAGGGCTCACGTCCTGTTTGCGGAGTTAACAGGGGTAGCATACATTTTGAGGATGGTTGGAAGACCCCCCCCCCCCCCCCCCCTCCATATGTTGTGGAGCGGGATAGTTTTAGGTCAGCTGTAGTGTGGCCAGTCTATACAATGTTGTACAATTTAATATAATAAATACTGCTTCGCTACATTGTTATGAAATTTAATATAATAAACACTGCTTCGCTACATTGCTATGAAATTTAATATAATAAACACTGCTTCGCTACATTGTTATGAAATTTAATATAATAAACACTGCTTCACTACATTGTTATGAAATTTAACATAATAAACACTGTTTCACTACATTGTTATGAAATTTAATATGATAAACACTGCTTCACTACATTGTTATGAAATTTAATATAATAAACACTGCTTCACTACATTGTTATGAAATTTAATATAATAAACACTGCTTCACTACATTGTTATGAAATTTAATATAATAAACACTGCTTCACTACATTGTTATGAAATTTAATTTAATCAAATAAACATGCCTTCACTAATTGTTATGAAATTAATAAATAATACACTGCTTCACTACATTAGTTATTGACATTTAGATATAAGTAAAACACTGCTTCAGAAATTGTTATGTAAATGTTTATGAATAAACACTGACTTCACTACATTGTTATGAAATTTTAATAAGTAAACACTGCTCTCACTACATTGCTAGGTGAAATTAGTAAATATAATAACAACTGACTCACACAAATTCATTACACTTATGCAAATTTAAATATAATAAAACTGGCTTCACTACATTGTTATGAAATTAATATAATATAAACCTGCTTCAACTACAGTTATGAAATTTAGATAATAAACCAGTGTGCTTCGCACCATTGTTATGAAATTTAATATAATAAACACTGCTTCGCTACATTGTTATGAAATTTAATATGATAAACACTGCTTCACTACATTGTTATGATATTTAATATAATAAACACTGCTTCACTACATTGTTATGAAATTTAATATAATAAACACTGCTTCGCTACATTGTTATAAAATTTAATATAATAAACACTGCTTCACTACATTGTTATGAAATTTAATATAATAAACACTGCTTCACTACATTGTTATGATATTTATTATGATAACACTGCTTCACTACATTGTTATGAAATTATTTAATAAAACACTGCTTCACTACTTTGTTAGGAAAAAGTAATATATATCAAACCACTTGACTTCACTACATTGTTAGAAATTTTAATCGAAGCCCTTGTTTTTTATAAAAACACTGCGACAACTAACATTGTTATGAATTTATATAATAAAAAAAACTGCTTCGTACATTGTTATGAAATTTTAATATAATAAAAACACGCCATTAGCTACATTGTTATGAAATTAATAAATAAACACTGCTTCACTAACAGTGTATTGAAATTCTATTAATAAAACACTGCTTCACTACAGTTGTTATGAAATTTCTATAAATAAACACTGAGATCACTTACTATTGTTTGAAATTTATATACTATAATCACGGCTTCCACTACTATTAGTTATGAACTTTAATATTAATAAAAGCTGCGATCACAACATTGTTATGAAATTGTAATATAATTAAACACTGCTTAACTAATGTTATGAAATTTAAATAATAAACCCACTGCTTTCGCATACCTTGTTATGAAATTGTAATCTAGTAAACAATGCCTTCACTACATTGCTATGAAATTTAATATAATAAACACCGGATTTCAATTCATTGTATGAAATTTAATATAATAAACACTTGCTCGCCTGATCATTTGTTATGAAATTAATATAATAAACACTGTTCGCTGTACAACTGAGGAAATTTAAATATAATAAACCACTGACTGTCATACTTGTTATGAAATAATATAAAAACATGCTTCACTACATTGTTTATGAAATTTAATACGAATACAACACTGCCACTACATTGATGAAATATTAATATAATTAAAACATGTTCGCTACATTCCTATGATGGAAATTTAATATATTAATACACACTGGTCGCTCAAAGGTTATGAAAGTTAATATAATAAACACGTTCAATACAGTGTTATGAAAATTTAATAATAAACACTGCGTCACTACATATGTTTATGAAATTTAATAGATATAAACTACTGCTTCACACACTTCATATGCACAGTATCGTAATACACGGGGCTGTACCCGAATGAAAAAAAATCTCCAGATGTTTTGAAGAGGGATTAGCCCCATTAAAATGTCCGTCCGTCCGTTAGTTAGTGTGTCACAAACGAAGTTTTCAAATATTCGATTCGAATAATTTCATTCGGGACGCGTCTCCAGGCGCCCTTAATAGAGTGTAGACTGTTAAAAGACATGGCCTGGTCAGGTTGTGTTTTTACAGACTTACAGTAACGGTATGTCTGTAGTATTTTTGGGCTGAGCCCCAGGGTCACCCCGTTGTCCATTTGACTGACCGACGTCCGACCCGATCCGACCCGATCCGACAGTCAACGGTCTCTTAACTATCAGGCTTCGCAGTGGTTAGCGTGATGGGCCCATAACCTGTCAGAGCTTTTTTTTGTCTTTCTTGTGACTTCTCATTTGTTAGCTTCTTACCTCCACCACTGTAAGTGGTTGATATCTGGGTCCTGCTCTAGGGGGTTTAATACCTACGCCACCAAAACGGTGGTTAGGATTTTGGTTTGTTTGTCCTCGACACACCCCTGATGTAATGGGGTTTTTTGCTTTGTGGGTGCTTTTTCTTTTTGTTTAAAGCACAGAGTCTCATACACCCTCGCGGTGTCAAGTAGACTTTAACATGTAATGCAATGTAATGTAATGTAAGTAATGCAATGTAATGTAATGTAATGTAATGTATGTAATGGTAATGTAATGTAATGTAATGTAATTAATGTAATGTAATGTAATGTATGTAATGTAATGTAATGTAATGTAACTGTGATGTCCTGTAATGTAATGTAATGTCATGTAATGTCCTGTCATGTCCTGTCCTATGTAATGTCATGTTAACATGTAATTACTGTAGTAATGTAGAGCGGAAGAGAACGATCAAAGGAGAACGCAACGGACAGTTACAAAGCAAGGGGGCAGAGCCCAAGTACCCGACAGTCAAGATACTGGAAGTCGGGGTAGGTGTACAGCCAAGGGGCACAACATGTGACCCTGGTCTGACCAGCACAGATCAGTGCCAGTAACACAGTGAGACCAAGTACAGCAATCGCTGACAGTCCGCTAGATTCCGTTGCCACCAGTGACCTGTCGCTCTGATAACACTCCGAACAGAACAGTACCGGTATATCGTATTGTGTTGTTGTTTCTACAGACTTGCATTACCCAACGATTTTTAAGAGACTTGCAGTACCCAACATAGTTGGGCCAAGACACGCCTGCTCCATAACATCCGAAGGGTCTTCCAGCCACCCTCAAAACCACAGGGTACAATCAATAAAGCAATGCGGCACAGAAGCAAGAAAGCAAGAGAGTGGAGGTAATGATAACGCCTGGTGGGGCGTGGTATTAAGGGAACCCGCCGTATGCGGGCAGAGAGCGGTCTTCTACCTGAACTGGACAAGCTACCATCGCGGTTGACAACGACCTGCAACACTTACGGGCGACCGTAGGGGGAATCGAACCCCCGACAAGAGAGTGGAGCATAATCTCCATAAAGTTTCCAGTCCACAACATACAAGTATATAGATAAGCCATGTAAACATAATGTACAGACTACGTTGCACTACTAGATGCGGCCCGTTGTTTGTATGTTAGGCTCACGTTGCCCTGCTCACCGTGTATTGGCCTGCCTATTCAAATGTATGTATGTTACTAGGTAAGGTCTTATCCACAGGAGCACCTGGGGAACCACTCATTTGGAAGGCTCACGCTGCACTGCTCATCTTGTTTTGATCTGCCAAAGCACATCTATGTATGCTACAGTCCAGGGACGGGCCCTTGTCGTATCTCATTACGTTAGTATCTTCTGCTGGGTGAGTAGCAGTAAGCCCATGATCTCCATGCATCTGTCTCACACTTTCCTTCTCACTCCTATTCGAATGAGGAGGCGCCGGACTGCATGCCTCATTTATATCAAATAGTTCGAGTCAGCTACGTTCTCTGCTCTCTTCCAAGCTACCATAACATCCTCGATCTAAGCCTGCATGCCCCCCCTCCGCTCCCCTTCCCTTGGCTCTACGGCCACCATGCAGATATTATGAGATTCAACTCACTCCAACTTTGTATGACATAGAAAAGCTGGGCAGAAGTCACGCCGATTTGGCGCACTGCTTTATTTATTCCTAGACAATGGCTGCGGACTACTGGAAGTCGAACGCATCGAAGGCTCTGGTATCCAGTCAACGATTAGCTCAATCGCAGCTTGATGATAAAGCAAGAGGCCTGAGTGATGATCATTTGAGGCAGATTCGGAACTATTTCATCGGAAAAATATCAGACGTGGCAAGGCAATGCAAGCTTCGGCAGCGGGTCAGTGCAACGGCGATCGTCTACTTCCGCAGATTTTACTTACGCAACAACTTTTGTCAAACGGATCCACACCTGGTTTCAGTCGGATGCCTGTATCTCGCCAGCAAGGCCGAGGAATCGCTGATAGCTGCGAAATATCTTGTCGCATATGTGAAGAAGAAGTGTCCGGGATGGCCTTATGAGATAAAGCATGTGCTAGATATGGAGATGGTTATCATGGAAGACTTAGACTTCGATCTAGTGGTCTTCACACCATACCGACCCCTCTCCGAACTGATAAAAGATGCTTCCCTTGGTGACGTACTCGGGCAACAGGCGTGGGCACTCGTCAATGACTCGTATCGTACTGATGTGGCGATTATGTATCCCCCCCACCTGGTGGCCATCGCATCCGTGCACCTGGCAGCTTCTATATGCAAGAAAGACATTGTTCTGTGGATGGCACGGCTCAACGTGGACTTAGAGGAAGTGCATGTCATAGTGATGGAGCTTATCAACATGTACGAGCAGCAACGCACCACCATCTCTGTGGATGAGTGTAGCCGATTGCTTGAGGCGCTTGGCGCTGCCAAGCCTCAGTTGCAGCTTGGCATGGGCAGTGTTGCGCCTCGTGTTTAGGATAACAGGTTCCAGTGATCCAGGTGGTTCACACCGTCAAAATGTCAAGTGGGTAAGGCAATGGGTGCTGCCAAGCCGCAGCTACAGCCTGGCGTGAACAGTGTAGCACCTTTTGTTTAGATATGGCAAGGGAACTGTGGTAGGCCACGGTGCTGCTATGCCTCAGATGCAGCATGGCATGGACAGTGTTGGACCTTCTGTTTCGAGATGGCAAGGGAACTGTGGCAGATGACGGTGCTGCTATGCCTCAGCTACAGTGTCATGGCATGGACAGTGCTGCACCTCAGGTTTAGTGATAAGATCACGCTTAGAGATGGCAAGGAAACGGTACCAGATGACGGCACTGCTATGCCTCAGCTACAACTTCATGGCATAAACAGTGCTGCATCACGTTCAGAGATAAGAGGGAGGTTTGGTACAGGCCAAGGCACGGCTAAGACTCAGCTAAAGCTTCATGGCAGGAGCAGTGCTGCACCTTCTGTTTAGAAATGGCAAGGGACCGGTGGCAGATGACGTTGCAGCTATGCCTCAGTTGCAACACGGCATGGACAGTGTTGGACCATGTGTTTGGTAATAAGAGGGAGTTTTGGTACAGGCCAAGACACGGCTAAGACTCAGCTAAAGCTTCATGGCAGGAGCAGTGCTGCTCCCTCTGATTAGCGATTGCATGAGAACAGAACTAGGCCGCGGAACTGCAGAGCCTGAGTTGCAGCTTCATGGCATGAACAGTGTTGCACCTTGTCTTCTGTGATAAGAGGAGGAGGTTTGGTACAGGCCACGACACTGATAGGACACAGCTGCAGCTGCATGGCATGGACAGTGATGCACCTTGTGTTAAGCAATTGCAAGGGAATGTGGTAGGCCACAGCACTGCTATGCCTCAGCCACAGCATGGCATGGCATGGTCAGTGTTGGACTTCACGATAAGAGATAAGAGGGAGGTTTGGTACAGGCCAAGGCACGGCACTCCCAAGCTTCAGCTACAGCTTCATGGCTTGGGCAGTGTCGCACCTTATGTTTAGGGATGGCAAGGGAACTGTGGCAGGCCACAGTGCTGCTATGCCTCAGCCACAGCATGGCATGGCATGGTCAGACTTCACGTTAAAAGAGATGAGAGGGAGGTTTGGTACAGGCCAAGGCACGGCACTCCCAAGCTTTAGCTACAGCTTCATGGCTTGGGCAGTGTCGCACCTTGTGTTTAGGGATGGCAAGGGAACTGTGGCAGGCCACGGCACTGCTATGCCTCAGTTGTAGCATGGCCTGGACAGTGCTGGACCTCACGTTTAGAGATGGCAAGGAAACTGTGGCAGATGACGTTGCTGCTAAGACTCAGCTACAGCTCCATGGCATCGACAGTGCCGCTCCTTGTGTTTAGCGATGGCAAGGAAACTGTGGCAGATGACGGTACTGCTATGCCTCAGCTACAGCTTCATGGCATGAACATTGTTACATCTTGTGTTCAGACATAAGAGGGAGGTTTGAAACAGGCCAAGGCACTGATAAGACTCTGTTGCAGCAGCATGGCATGGACAGTGCTGCACCTTAGAGATGGCAAAGGAACTGTGGCAGATGACGGTGCGGCTATGCCTCAGCTACAGCTTCATGGCATGAACATTGCAGCACCACAGGTTTAGCGATGGCAATAGAGACCTCGTGTTTAGCGAACAAATACAGGCGGAGTAGCTGCTTAGACTCAGCTACAGCTTCATGGCATTTACAATGTTGCCCCGTGTGTGTATACATGAGAAGGGGGGGACAATTGAAAATTAGTACAAGCTGCCACAGGACGAGAGATTTAGGGAACCCTCCCGTTTGCATGCATATGTACATACTGGAGAATGGCTACCATGTTGGGTTTATTTGGTTTCGCAGACCCTCTGCACCTGAGCTTGGAACGAGTGTGAGACTCTGTTAGGGACTCCCATAGCTTACTAGGGACCGGCATATCATATGATGTTGACAAACGGCGAATGTGATATCACATGACATAATGCAAATTGCATCATATGATATTGAATATCCATGGTAACTTTAGCCTAGCCAGACTGCCAGCATCTTATGATATCATGCAAATTGCATAATATGATAGTGTATGTAACTGGTAACTTTAGCCAAGCCAGACTGCCGGCATCATATGATATCATTTGATGACATGATATCATATTGCCGTTCCTTATAAAAAAAAGTAATTATAACGCCTGGTGGGGCGTGGTATTATGGGAGCCCCGTCTTACGGCGGTAGGAAACGGGCTGCTACTGTACCTGGACAAAGCTACCATGGCGGTTGACAGCGCGCGTAAACACTAAAGCGCACTCGTAGGGATTTGAATCACCTTTGTCGTTCAAAGAGCTCTGTCATTGAGCCATTCGTTGGGATAAGCCGTTCCTTATAGCTTACACGTGTCTTTTAGTTAACATACCTTTCAATATGAGTTTGAATATGATCTTACACGTGTCTTTTAGTTTGAATCTGTTTGAATATGAGTTTGAATATGATTTTACACATGTCTTTTAGTTTGAATCTGTTTGAATATGAGTTTGAATATGGGTTTGAATATAAGCTTACACATTTCCTATAGTTTGAATATGTTTGAATGTATTTTATTCAAGCCTAGTGATTCCTACTGCTGTAAGGCCCAGGGTACTACTTCTTGCCAACTTGGTCAGCGCTTAAAGCGCACAAACGTCAAATTGGTCAGCGCTTTTTAGTGCAAAAAGCGCAAGAACTGAGCGCTGCGCCTACAGGGGGTTGAAAAAACTGCGCAATACGCGCAGAGGGGCTCAAAAAGACAGCGTGGCACCGCGCTGCCGCGCGCGTAGTAGTAGTACCCTGGTAAGCTCCGGCTTACGCTATGATGTCCTGAACTTCACGTCCTGTGAATAATGGTTCTACACGGATGTAACAATTTCAATTTCAATGTCGAGCTTGGGCGAGTATCGAGTATCCCTCCCCACATTGAAAATGAAGGCATTAGTATAGCTAGCGGGCGACATTGGGAGGGGGCAGGCCAACACCAGAACTTCAATACCCTGGTGAGGCCATCAGTAAGAGGACTTGTTGATCTTGAATGTTCAACTTTTTATTTGACCTGCTCGATTGTGATGGATTCCTACATGGGTTTTCAGCCAACTGTGGGCTGTCCACCGTCTTCCAATTCTAAGTCCCCCCCGTGCGATACCCTCGGAAACCAGGGTGTGCACCAAGCTACCCACACCCAAGCTGATTAGACAGTTTACTGACTTTAGCTGATTAGACAGTTTACTACCCACACCCAGTTTACTGACTTTAGCTGATTAGACAGTTTACTACCCACACCCAGTTTACTGACTTTAGCTGATTATACAGTTTACTACCCACCCCCAGTTTACAGACTTTAGCTGATTAGACAGTTTACTACCCACACCCAGTTTACTGACTTTAGCTGATTAGACAGTTTATTACCCACACCCAAGCTGATTAGACAGTTTACAGACTTGCACAGGAAATCTGGTCCTCTACTGAACACTGGATCTCCTGAATACTGTTTGATTTGATTTGTTCATGTTACGGTACTGCCGAAGACAGCGGGCAGCCAAATTGTTGGCTGGAACCATGTAACCAAGTTCAGGTTGATTGTTTGAGGTGGGGCAAGTGGCTGGGCCGATTTGGCTCCCTCTGGGCTGTATGATGGAAACAAACAGGCGCATTTAGGCAACAATCAATTTAGTTGGGCACTAAATTGCGCCCAACTCAATTTTAGGCAATAATCGCACAATTAAATTATCATCTCATGTGGGATGGCGAATTTGCGATTTAATTATAATTGTAGAATTTAAGTACCGTATCACTGTGGCACGAACTCAGGACCCCATTGGTATAACGATTGTTTGGGGTTCAGTCCATCAATGTTTCTGTCTGTTTATCCCTTCGTGTCATGGTTGGGCAAGGCCCTTTAGCCTATTTGTCCTACCCCTGGGCTGTAACATATATTTAGGTGGCAGGTTTCAAGCAAGATAAGGCACTGCAGTAAGCAGAATGAACAAAGCAGGTATGCGCCCAAGGAGCTCGTATCAATAAGGCCTAGTCGGCCAGTGGTAGTGTTGTACTGTTGTCTGCAGATGTCTAGAGAGCACTATCAGCCGTGTAGTTCAACAGGGGGTGGTGGATAACATACATACATAGTTACATGCTCCTCGGGTGAAATTCATGTCACAACTAAACGTTCATAGTGCATCCAGGGGTGTCCAGGTCACTGCTCGAGGTCGCAGACACCGATTCTGTGGGACGGCTGGAATTTTTGAATTTTTGTGAAGTAATTTACTTTTTCCTGGCAACTACATTTTTCACTGTCGAAGACGGCGAGCAGCCAAACTGCTGGCTGAAGCTATGTACTTCAGTTCAAGTTCAAGTGGGTCGGTTGGCCGGTTGCGTTTCTGACGTAGATTTGGGAGGTTTCATTGCATCTCCTAGATTCTTGGTGCGACGCAAACACAGCAGGGTACTACTTCTTGCCAAATTGGTCAGCGCTTAAAGCGCACAAACGTCAAATTGGTCAGCGCTTTTTAGTGCAAAAAGCGCAAAAACTGCGTGCTGCGCCCACAGGGGGTTGAAAAAGGCAGCGCAGCAGCGCGGTGCCGCGCGCGCTTAGTAGTACCCTGAAACACAGATTATGAAATCGGTTGCTTCTCAACTCTCAAGAAGTAGATTTTGCAACAGGCTGCGTGTGGAGAAGCAGATTTGGGAGACCCCCTGAACAACCCTGGATACCTCCCAACTTTGTGCAATACATTAGATCTCGTTATTACATCAACATCAATTAAATACCGAATAGAGCATGTATCAAGACCATCTATCCTCACGCCTCGTAATGAGGCCACTTTTTTTTAGTTGTGGAAGGTATTTCACCCCAGGAGGTGGGTATCCCTACACAAACCAGCGGCACCGAGGATTCGGTTTGAATGGCGTTGCCACTCCTACAAAAGAGCAGGCACACTTAGGGACGGTGGGGGATACCGACCCTCAACCAAACGAACATTCACCACTACCCCTCTTCCCCACTACCCTTATTAAGACCACCTATGCGGTGGCCTCAGTCACGGGAAACTCGAAGATGACATCCTTCCCAGTCAGCTTCTTGTAAACACCAGAGAAGGTCTCCAGCTTGTACTCGGTAGTGTTGCGGTCCTTAGGATCCAGGTAGACCTGGGAGGGGTGTGTGGGGTGTGGGGCTTCTCTTTTTGTGTATGTGTGTGGGGTGGGGGCTTGGGGGTGTGTGGGAGGCTTCTGGTTGTGCCAGTCAGCTTCATGAACACACCAGAGAAGGTCTCCAGCGTGTGCTCCGTGGTGTTGCGGTCCTTAGGATCCAGGTAGACCTGGGAGGGGGTGTGTGTGTGTGTGTGTGTGTGGGGGGGGGGGGGGGGGGGGGGGGGGGGGGCTGTGTTTTAGGTGTGTGGTGTGTGTGGAGTGGCCGGGGGGGGGGCTTCGAGGTTTGGCCAGGTCGTTTATTGAACCACACCAGAGAAGGTCTCCGCTTTGTACTTAGTGGTTGTTTGCGGGTTCCTTGGGATCCAGGCAGACCTGGAGGTGTGTGTGGGGGGGGTGGGGGGGGGGTGTTGGGGCGGGTGGGGTGTGGGGGGGGGCTCGTTTTAGTGTGTGGTTGGTGTGTGGTGGAGGTGGCGGGGGGGGGGGGCTCTTTGTTGTGCCGTCAGTTTCTTGAACACACCAGAGAAGGTCTCCAGCTTGTACTCGGTGGTGTTGCGGTCCTTGGGATCCAGGTAGAGCTGGGAAGGGTATGCGTGTGTGTGGGGGGGCTTATGTTTTAGTGTATGTGTGTGCGTGTGTGTATGTGTGTTTGTGTGTGTGGGGGGGGCTGTTTGTGCCAGTCAGCTTCTTGCACACTCCAGAGAAGGTCTCCAGCGTGTACTCGGTAGTGTTGCGGTCCTTGGGACCCAGGTAGACCTGGGATGGGTGTGTGGGGTGGGGGGCTTCTGTTTTTGTGTGTGTGTGTGTGTGTGTGTGTGTGTGGTGGTGGTGGTGGTGGTGGGGGGGGGGGCTTCTGTCTGTGCCAGTCAGTTTCTTGAAGACACCAGAAAAGGTCCCCAGCTTGTACTCGGTAGTGTTGCGGTCCTTAGGATCCAGGTAGACTGGGAGGGATGTGTAGGGGTGTGGGGCTGGGGGTTAAGTGGTTGTGGTAGGGTGTGTTGTGAGGGGGGGTTGGGGGTGTGTGTGTGTGTGGGGGGGGGGGGGGCTGGGGCTTCTGTTGTGGTGTTGGTGTATGTTGGGTTTTTGGAGAGGTTTTGGTTTTGGTGACAGCACTTACTGCATCTGCCTCCGAAACTACTAACCACCAAGCAAACATACATCTCCCTCCCCCCCTCCCCCCCCCAAACCTGAACACCTTTTCACCCTTTCCATCCTTTGCCTTTTTCCTTCCCTCTCACCCTAAGAACCTTAGAGCCATCAACTTGGTAGAAGGTTCGCTTGCCAACAATCTTGCTGCCACACATACACAACCCCTCCTCCTCCCCCCCCCCCCCCCCACAACACACCCTTTCTCCCTCTCCCTCTCCCTCTCCCTCCTCTTGCCTTTTTCCTTCCCTCACCCTAAGAACTTTAGAGCCATCAACTTGGTAGCAGGTTCGCTTGCCAACAATCTTGTTGCCACACATACACAACCCCTCCTCCTCCCCCCCCCCCCCCCCCCCCCCACACACACACACCCTTTCTCCCTCTCCCTCTCCCTCCTCTTCCCTCTTTCCTTCCCTCTCACCCTAGAACCTTAGAGCCTCAACTTGTAGCAGGTTCGCTTGCAACAACTTGTTGCCACACATACACAACCCCTCCTCCTCCCCCCCCCCCCCCCCACACACACACACCCTTTCTCCTCTCCCTCTCCCTCCTCTTGCCTCTTTCCTTCCCTCTCACCCCTAAGAACCTTGGAGACATCAAAATTGGTAGCAGGTTGGCTTGCCTACATTATGCTGCCACATATAAACCCCCCCCCCACACACACACACACGCACCCTTTCCCCTCTCCTTCCTCTTCCCTCTTTCCTTCCCTCTCACCCTAAGAACCTTGGAGACATCAAAATTGGTAGCAGGTTGGCTTGCCTACAATCATGCTGCCACATATACCCCCCCCCCCCCCCACACACACACACGCACCCTTTCCCCTCTCCTTCCTCTTCCCTCTTTCCTTCCCTCATACAAACACCCTTTTTTCCCTCTCCCTCCTCTTCCCTCCCCTCTCACCCTGACAACCTTCGATCCATCCATCCGGTAACGGATAAACTTGCCAACAATCATGCTGCCACACATACACAACCCCTCCCACTCCCCCGCACCCCACCCCCTCCACACACCCTTTCTCCCTCTCCCTTCACTTCCCTCTTTCCTTTCCTCACACACACACACTTTCTCCCTCCCCCTCCTCTTCCCTCTTTCCTCCCCTCTTACCCTGAGAACCTTGGAGCATGTAAGCTTGCCAACAATCTTGCTGCCACACAATCCCTCCCCCTCCTCCCACCCACCCCACCCACCCACACCCTTAGTCCCTCTTTCCTCCCCCTCTTACCCTGAGAAACCTTGGGGCATGTAAGCTTGCCAACAATCTTGCTGCCACACGATCCCTCCCCCCCCCCCCCCCCCCCCCCCCCCCCCCCCACACACACAAACACACACACACCCTTTGTCCCTCTTTTCCTCCTCCCCTCTTACCCTGAGAACCTTGGAGCCATCCACCCGGTAGCGGGTTCGCTTGCCAACAATCATGCTGCCACACAAACCCTACCCCTCCCCTGCCCCCCCCCTCCCCCCCCACACACACACCCTTTCTCCCTCTTCTTCCCTCTTTCCTCCCCTCTTACCCTGAGAACCTTGGAGCCATCAACTCGGTAGCGGGTTCGCTTGCCAACAATCTCAGTGGGGTTACACCAGCGTCATCAGGGTGCATAATGGACCTGATTCACATTGACACACAACATCTCAGTGGGGTACACCAGGTCATCAAGGGTGGCCTCATGGACCTGGATTCACATGACACACAACAATCTCAGTGGGGTACACCAGGTCATCCAGGGTGGCCTCATGGACCTGGATTCACATGACACACAACAATCTCAGTGGGGTACACCAGGTCATCCAGGGTGGCCTCATGGACCTGGATTCACATGACACACAACAATCTCAGTGGGGTACACCAGGTCACCAGGGTGGCTCATGGACCGCATTCACATGACACACCACAATCTCAGTGGGTACACAGGTCATCAGGGTGGCCCTCATGGACCTGGATTCACATGCAAAAAAAAATCTCATTGGGAGGTACACCAGTCATCAGGGTGGCCTCATGGACCTGCATTAACATGAACACAACCATTTTCAGTGGGGTACACCAGTCATCCAGGGGTGGCCTCCATGGACCTGGATTCACATGACACACAACAATATCAGTGGGGTACACCAGGTCATCCAGGGTGGCCTCAGGACCTGGATTCACATGACACACAACAATCTCAGTGGGGTACACCAGGTCATCCAGGGTGGCCTCATGGACCTGCATTCACATGACACACAACCATCTCAGTGGGGTACACCAGGTCATCCAGGGTGGCCTCATGGACCTGGATTCACATGAAACACGAGGGAAGAGGTCAGACATGTTGAAGCATAGCAGCGTTGGTGTATCAATGCCATTTATGTGTGAGTGTGCGAATGTGTTAGTACATATGGGTGTGTGTGTGTGGTTTGTGCAGTCCTGTGCCTTTGCCATTGTGTCACATGGTGTTTGTGTGAGTGTGTGCTTATGCAAGCACATATGTGTGTTTATGTGAGTGTGTGTGCTTGTTTGTGCGGAACTGTGTCTTCGTCTATGTGTACGCATGGTGCGTGTGTGTGCTTGTTTGTGCGGAACGGTGTCTTCGTCTATGTGTACGCATGGTGCGTGTGTGTGCTTGTTTGTGCGGAACTGTGTCTTTGTCTATGTGTACGCATGGTGCGTGTGTATGCTTGTTTGTGCGGAACGGTGTCTTCGTCTATGTGTACGCATGGTGCGTGTGTGTGTGTGTGTGTGTGTGTGGAACTGTGTATTTGTCTCTGTGCATGCATGATGCGTGTGTGTGCTTGTGTGTGCGGTACTGTGTATTTGTCATGGTGTGCGCATGGTATGCGCATGGTGTGTGTGTGTGTGTGTGCGAGGGCAGAGGTGAGACATGTTGAAGCATAGCAGCGTTGGTGTGTCAATGCCATGTATGCGCATACCCAGACACACCACCCCTCAAATACCCTGCGGCAGGGTACTTCAAATTGCCAAATTGGCCAGCGCTTTAGCGCACTTGAAAACAAAAAAACTGCGCTTCGTAGTGCAAAAAGCGCAAAACTTGCTTGCTCCGCCCACAGGGAGTTGCAAAAAACTGCGCTTAAAGCGCAGAGGGGGTCAAAAAGTCAGCGCTCAAAAGCGCAAAAGCGCGCGCTTTGAATTACCCTGCCTTGCGATATCGATTTTTATATGTTTTTTGCGCTTTTTGAACTACAAAGCGCAGTTTTTTTGTTTTCAAGTGCGCTAAAGCGGTGGCCAATTTGGCAATTTGAAGTACCCTGCTGCATACCCAGACACACCACCCCTCAAAAACCCTGCGATAACGATTCTTATGATGGTTTGATTACCCCCCCGGATGCTGTGGAGCGGGCTTGTCTTGGGTCAACTATGGCCTGTCTATGACCATGACCATGACCACGACCACGACCACGACCACGACCACGACCACGACCATAATAATAATAATAATAATAATAATAATAATAATAAGGGGGGTGTTCCAAAAGTATGTGGGGAGGCGCACGCTGTTAATCGTCTCCGAATTGGTCGTAAGCCCCGAAACCGTCGGAAAAAGTGAAAAAAAGTGGCTGAGGGCTGAGATTTGGGGGCTCCCAGAGGGGGGGGGGGGGGGGGGGGGTCGAGGCCGATCTCAAAATTTTCTCACAACTTCTTCGTCTGTGGCCAGAATCGAACGTGCAGCACACCATCGAAAACGCCTCGACGAAAGCGTTACGAATATGCAGTCGTTGCTCGATTTGACCCAGGGTGTAATTAAGTGGATGTACTGGAAGGTACATCCAGTCTGGACGCCAACCAGAACTTCACAACTAAGCCGACCAGTTCCCGACTTAGCAGTTGGAAGCTCAAGCAGCAGGAATCTGCGCTTGCTTACAGCAACGGATGAAAAGAAAGGTCAAGGTCCAGGCCCGGGCTGAGGCCGAGGCCAGGGCTGAGGCCGAGGCGAGAGCAGCCCAGGCCAAATCGCCCACAACTCGAGCCGAGGCGCCTTCCGCACCCGGGCCCTTGACGACAACTTGCAACATCTGCAATGCCGTGGTCCAGTGCCCTCCCAGCAACAAGGCAAGCCTAAAGTTGCACCAGGCCAGAAAGCAGTGCATGTCAATCAAGGCGTCCAAGTCTGGCATTTTCCCCCTCTCCAAGTTCTTCAAGCCACTGTCTGGAGTTCCACTCGGCATGAAGCTCAAGCCCAAGCGAGTGGATGCTATGTACAAAGACCTGCTCTTGACGCTCAAGCAACAACAACCCGAGTCAGCTGTTGGAAGCTCAAACAACAGGAAGCCCGAGTCAGCCTTGTTGTTTTGGAGCAAAGTGCTGAAGTAAAGACTAAAGAGCTTTGGATGGTCTACAAGACATGCAGCAAACTTAGCATAGCCTAGCCACAAGCGCCAAGGATCAAGCTAAACAAATAGTTTACTTTATGCGGGTGTCGGGTGGATGGAGGGGTGTTTCACTGCCGGAGGCCCCTTTGGCCCCACACCAGTGTATCTAAGGAGACTCGTCTAGCCTGCATGTAGCTGATGATATTTATGAACTAATGCACTTCGAACACTGCTTCGAACTAAATGTAACTGCAGATGAAACTCACTAGAAGCAGCCTACCTCTTATTACTGGAGATATTTTCGTGTGTGTGTGTGTGTGTGTGCAGGGATCGCTTATACGCAAGCCAAACCACGTTTTTAAGATGACTACATGATAGAGCTTGAGGTAAGGGTCAGTATACACCTAACTTTCATGACCTAATTATGATTGGTGAGGAAGATATCGACCTTTTAAGCCAATAGGGGGGGGGGGGGGGGGGGGGGGGGGGGGGGGGGGGGGGGGGGGGGTAAGGGCACACAAAAAAACTTCATAGCATGGGTGTCTAAAAATAACTTCTTGAACACCCCCTGTAATAATAATAATAATAATAATAATAATAACCTAATAGTAACAAGAACAATAATAATAATAAAAAACAATAATAATAATAATAATAATAATAATAATAATAATAATAATACAAACAAAACAAAAACAAAAAGCATGTAATACTCACGGCAGTGAGGGTGCGGCTGGGAGGGCGAGCGTTGGAAACGCCACTGGTGGTGGGAGGCATGATGCTTATTTATTTATTTTTAACTATTATAATTATAATAATAATAGCAACAATAAAACGTAATACTCATGAGGGGTGGGTGGTGTGTGTGTGGGGGGGGGGGGGGGGGGAGGGGTCCGAGGGGGGCAATTACTCACGGCGGTAAGGGTGCGGCTGCGAGGGCGAGCGTTGGACACGCCACTGGTGGTGGGAGGCATGATGCTTATTTATGCACATTAACAATAATAATAATAACAATAATAATAATAATAACAATAATAATAATAATTATTATTATAATAATAATAATAATAAAAAAACTCACGGCAGTGAGTGTGCGGCTGCGAGGGCGAGCGTTGGACACGCCACTGGTGGTGGGAGGCATGATGCGCCTGTTTGCAACGATCACAACATCCTTTCCGCTGAACTTCTTTTCAAGCTCCCTAACCAAGCGCTGCTGGATCTTCTGGAGGGCCTTCTTCAGGCGGGTAAGGCACCTGGGTGGGACGAGAGGGGGGAGGGCAGAGGGGGAGGGGGGAGGGGGAGGGGGCGTGGGGAAGGGGAAGGGGGGGGGGGGGGGGGGGGGGGGGAGGAGGAGGAGGGGGGGGGGGGAGGAGGGGGGGGTTCGGGGGGGGGGGGGGGGGGGGGGTGGGGGGCGTGGGGGGGGGGGGGATGGAAGGTTTCAATGGAGGTTGGGGGGGCAGGAGGAGGAGGGGAGTTGGGGAGGGGGGGGGGGGGGGGGGGGGGGGGGGGGGGGGAGTGGGGGTTCGGGGGGGGGAGGAGGAGGGGAGGAAAGAAAAGAGGAGGGAGGGAGGGTGGGGGAGTGGTGAGGGGGGGGTGGGTGGCGGGGGGGGGGGGGGGGGGAGTGGAGGATGAGGGGGGGGAGGAAGCAGGGGGAGGAGGGGGGGGTGGGGGTGGGAGTGGGGGTGGGGGGGGGGGGGTGAGGAGGAGGATGAGGAAGGAGGGGACGGTGAGTGTGGTGGGCGGGTGGTGGTGTAGTGTGTGTGGGGGGGGGGGGGATGATGAGATGAGGGGGATGAGGATGAGGGGGATGAGGATGAGGGGGATGAGGATGAGGAAGAGCGGTTGGTGGTGGTGGTTGTGTGTGTGTGTGGGGGGGGGGGGGGGGGGATGAGGATGAGGACGAGGTGGTGGTGGTGTGGTGTGTGTGTGTGGGGGGGGGGGGGGGGGGGGGGGGGGGGGGGGGGGGGGGGGGGGGGGGATGAGGATGAGGATGAGGATGAGGAAGAGGGGGATAAGGATGAGGACGAGGTGGTGGTGGTGTGGTGTGGTGGTGGGTGGGGGGGGGGGGGGGGATGAGGATGAGGATGAGGGGAAGAGGGGGATGAGGTGGTGGTGGGTGGTGGTGTGTGCTGCGTGTGTGTGTGGTGTGGGGGGGGGAAGAGGATGAGGGGGATGAGGATGAGGACGAGGTGGTGGTGGTGGTGGTGGTGTGTGTGTGTGTGTGAGGGGGGGGGGGGAAGAGGATGAGGATGAGGGGGATGAGGGATGAGGAAGAGGGGGGGGGGGTGAGGTGGTGGTGTGGTGGTGGTGGTGTGTGTGTGTGGGGGGGGGGGGGGGGGGATTAGGGGGAGGTGATTGGTGGTGGGGGGGGAATGAGGATGAGGGGGATGAGGATGAGGAGAGGGGATGAGGTGGTGGTGGTGGGTGTGTGTGTGGGGGGGGGGGGGGGGGGAAGAGGATGAGGGGGATGGAGGATGAGGATGAGGAAGAGGGGAATGAGGCGGTGGGAGGCATGATGCGCCTGTTTGCGACGATCACAATATCCTTTCCACACAACTTTTTATCAAGCTCTCTAATCAAGCGCTGCTGGATCTTCTGGAAGGCCTTCTTCAGGAGGGAAGGCACCTGGGCGGGTGGGTGGGTGGGTGGTGGGTGGGTGGGAGAGAGGCGTGCTGAGATGCAGTTGGCGGGTGGGGATGAGAAGGCCTTCTTTAGGCGGTAAGGCACCTGTGTGTGGGGGTGGGGGTGTGGGGGGGGGGAGAGAGGAGTGATGGGTGGGTGGGTGGGTGGGAGAGAGGCGTGCTGAGGTGCAGTGGGTGGGTGGGGATGAGAAGGCCTTCTTCAGGAGGTAAGGCACTTGGGTGGGAGAGAGGGGGAAGGGGAATGGGGATGAGGTGGTGGTGGTGGTGGGGATGATGCCCCCCCCGCACACACACACACCTGACCCCATCCATACCCCCTCCCCCCCCCCACACACACACCCCACACCCACACCCACACACAGCTATAAAAAGGCATCACACAACTTACATGCACGATGATAGCCTTCCTGGCAGTACCATGGATCTCAATCTCCTTAGCTGAGATGATGTACAGGTCGCGCAGGTCAGCCTTCAGCTCGGCGTTGGTGGCCTCCAAGTCAAAGAGGGCCTGTGTGGGTGGGTGAAGGGGGAGGGGGGGGGGGGGGGGGGGGGGGGGGGGGGGTATGAGGGTTGGTGGTGGTGATGGTGGTGCTGTTTTGGTGCTGTTTGTGTTCGTGGTGAGAGTGGTGGTGAAAACCTGTGCAACCGACTCCTCGAACCGTGCAGTGCAATGCAGTTCAGTGTGGTATCACATACACCCTCACACTCGCAGGCATACACACGTACACCCTCTGGCGCGCAGGCATTCACACATACCCCCGTACACACTCATGCACACCATGCACACCCACACATGCACATCCACACAAGTGCACACGCTTATACACGCACATAAATGATTACATACACACATACACACTCAAACGCCCCTCCCTCTCTGTAATACTCGCAACACGAACCTGAGCAACTGACTCCTCGAACTCGTCAGGCTCAGCTCCCTTCTCCTTAATAATCTTCTTGCTGCTCCTGGCGGTGAAAACCATTTTGAAACAGTGACCTGCGAATAATTAGCAGCAGTTGCGCGGTCGGGCAGGAGGCAAAATCATAGACCAGGCTTGGGTGCAGGGGAAGGGGTAGCGAATCGGATTAGCTATTGAAGGGATATGAGCGCGACAAAGGTCGCACCTCGACGTCGAAGGAGAAAGGACCTGGACAACGGCGGCAAGGCAACTTACTTCTAATCTCAGTGCCAGAACCAACTATGGCCTTCATCGGTTTTTTGCGGTACTGGGGGTATTTTCAGGTCGGTATGCCCAAAAATCCCACCGTCGGTTTGGCAGCAACTTTCTGCGAGTCCCTTGCTGTATGCACCGACTAGTTCTGGGCACGAATTCCGGTAAGACCGACCGGAATCCGATCTGGATTTCCGGTATCTGACACCTTAGTAGCTGTGTAGCTTACATGGTGTCTCAGCACTTTCTGAACAGTTGAAACTTCATCTCCCTTCATCTTCTCAACATCTGCCCTTCAAGGAAGAGGAAGATGGAAGCTCGTCCCTCCCTCTGTTAACCCCTCTGCCGGTTTCCCTTCATAAGGCTAAGGACACCGCTGCGCACAATATTTTATTAACAGAAGTTGCCGTTATCCATGGAAAGCCCCTGCCCCTAGGAAAGCACTTGCCCCTAGGAAAGCCCCTACCCCTAGGAATTCCCCTAGGACTGACCCTGCCTCTCTCATCCCTTCCAATTCCAACACTGTTGCACCAGCACCTGAACCGACAGAATACTCAGATGTGTTGATCAATGCATGGATTATGCATCAGTTCTACGGGTTTACCGGCCCCGTGATCGTTCCTACATGGTCTGTGACTGTCCCTGCATGGCATGCGCCTTTGTGCATTCCTGATGACACTCCCTTGCATGGGGGGAGACTGGTACCATCAAATATAGTTGATGGGGATGACTGTTCTGAGACCCCATCCTGCTTTGCTGAGCACAACACCACCTCAACATCAGACTCATCATCTGATACCACTCCCTTGACTGGGGGGGGACCGATTAACTATGATGGTGTAGTGATCATCGCATCTAAGCACACCACTCTGTCCACTGAGCTCGACACCACCACCACCACCTGGCATCCTGCCATCCCCATTCCTATCATCACCAGCTCCTCCCTCACCTCTCCCTTCCGAAGCATTTTCCCCCTGCCCTTAACCCGCAACCGTCGTAGGAACCTCAAGGCACTTCGCATCCTTGTGGGCATAGGATAATGGCAAGTATGTGAAGGGATGCACGGGGAGGAATATTGTATGAAAGTGGGTGGACTGACCATTGTGTGTGACTACTCACTACATGATTACCCCAATCATCATGCATACAATTCAATGTCCCTTTGCATTACTGAATTCAAATGCATTATAGTACATGGAATTGGGGGGGACTCTGCATGACGAGCAGATCTTACCATCTGATCTGATGTGCAGACCATGATTGATGCACTGATCCGAATGTGCTGATCTGTATGACGCATTGATCTGTATGATCTTTGAAGATGCACTGATCTAACGTCTGATGTACTTGCATATCTGCACATGACTGATGCTCATGCACCAATGCACTGATGTACTGCCATCCACTGATGTACTGTACATGCACTGATGTACTGTCATTCACTGATGTACTGTCATTCACTGATGTACTGTCATTCACTGATGTACTGTACTAATGATGTACTGTACATGCATTGATGTGACGTATACCCACTGATGTACTGGACAAACACTGATGTACTGCACATGACTGATGCCCATGCACCGATGCACTGATGTACTGCCATCCACTGATGTACTGTACATGCACTGCTGTACTGTCATTCACTGATGTACTGTCATTCACTGATGTACTGTACTAATGATGTACTGTACATGCATTGATGTGATGTATACCCACTGATGTACTGGACAAACACTGATGTACAGTCATTCACTGACGTACTGTACTAATGATGTTCTGTACATGCATTGATATGACGTATACCCACTGATGTACTGTACATGCACTGCTGTATGTGCACTAATGTATTTACATGTACTGCTGTACATGCGCTACGATATGTATGATGCTAGTTTTCACTAATGTACTGTACAAGCACTGATGCATTGTATATGCATTGATGTACACATGTGATGATGTACAACTGTACATACACTGCTGTCCATACATTGTTGTACATACACTAATGTACAGATGTACTGATGTACATCTGTACATGCACTGATGCCCAATACACTGACGCATGTGCACAGATGTACTTACACCATTGTACATGCACTGTACTTGTCCAATCAAGGGCCAGGTCCTTTGCCAACCTCATGGATAGGGTCACAAAGCAGTTGACCCTGGATGGATACTCCCGCCATGGCCCTTAGTTGCCATGATTCCCAGCTCCTGTTAACCAATTAGTAATGAACACTCTAGGATTTAATTCATGTTCCGCCCCGTGTACTGACCCACGTGCAGTTCAAGTTTCTACCCTTTAGATATCTCCATGCTGATAACAAGATGCCTGCCTGATTCTAATTTAGTATTTCAGTACTAACCTTCACTCCCAAATTATGGGGGGACTAGTACAGGCATCTAATATCCCATGCAGTTTCTCTGCAGCTTCCCTGTAGCTCCCAGTAGTATCCCCTGCAGCTTCCTTGCAGATCCTAGTTATATCCCCTGCAGCTTTTCTGCTGCCCCTAAGCAGTATTCCCTGCAGCTCCACCTGATTCCCCCTTTGACCAGTAGCACCCCAAACTGACTCTGCACATCCTATGCAGTTTCATCATAGACTAGATACTTTAAAGTGACCTACTGTCTACGAGACCTCGCAGGAACTCCCTTTCTTTTTGAGTCCTGATCTAAATAATTTATTATCTAAATCCCTGACTCTAGCAGATTGCACCTCAGACTTTACATCCTTTTATTTATCTTCATATTATTTTCCTTATGCCCCTCAGTTAACTCCAGGAATTCTTGATCCCAAGAATACCTTGAGTTGGGGAGGATGTTATAGACGACTTCCTTGTCTCTATCTGAGAAGGCAACGAGCGGGCCGGCTACTGCCCGGACCCGAGTTTCCCGCCTTCAGCAGTACTGTGCACTACAGACTGCCTTAGCATTTATCGCCTTAGTGCGACTTTCTATCCT
>JACBWV010000276.1:0-15000 GCA_013435795.1 Chlamydomonas sp. ICE-L
GTTCACACTCACCATCCCCTGAATAGAACGATTTCGGAGGCAATGAAGAAATGGACGGACCTTCAATGGCTCATGCTAAGGCATTCCTGCATTCTCTTTTATGATTACTCCAAGTGTGCTGTTTCTAAGGCTGTTTCCAACCCCCGAACCTCCCCCTCGGCCCCCCCCCACTAACCCCCCCAGTTTCCAACCAACACACCTTTCCACTCCCCCCCTACCACAACCCGCCACCATCCCCCCCCCACCCCCTCCCCCCCCACATCACAGCACAACACATCACACCAGAACCACCTCACCATGTCCCAAGACAGTCATTCCAAGAACCACCCACACCCACCACATAAACCCCCCCCCACCCATCAACAAATGAAACGGATTCATTCCTTTGTCTTGTACGAATACAGTTTGCCCACCCCTGTGCCTTTTTAAGGCTGAAGCTCAGTTGCAGTAGCTTTCTAGAAAATTGGCGCCCCTGCCTCAAAACTTCAGCAGCACTAGAAACTTGATTACATCAGCTTGAAGGTGCACTTGTAGCCGAAAGGCTACCAGCAGCAGCTTCTAGGCAGCTCCATGAGCCAGCCACTGGGCTAAGCCTCAAAACTTGATTACGTCAGCTTCAAGGTGCACTTGTGGCTGAAAGACTACCAGCAGCAGCTTCTATGCAGCTCCACGAGCCTGCGACTGGGCGAAGTCCCAAGATTACAGCAGTTCTAGTTTTTTGCAGATAAGTCTTTTGGCAAGAGATATGGCCATAGAGCCGTGGTATAAGAAGCTGTCGCAGCGGTGCCAGGTATGGTAGCAGGTGTATTAATCTATATGATTCTGGACACCTGATTATGCCCGAAAGGTTACCAGCAGCAGCTTCTAGGCAGCTCCATGAGCCAGCCATTGGGCAAAGTCCCAAGATTTCAGCAGTTCTGGATAGCTCATTACGGCAGCTTCAGGGTGCACTAGGTTGCTTTAGGTTTGGCTGATTAGCCAGCCAGGGGAGCTGCCTAGAAGCTGCTACTTGCAGCCGAAAAGAAAAGCACTGGTCAACTGTTCACAGGCCCCCCTATTAGCGGTTGGCCCCAGCGCAAGCAAACGAGCTGGCCCCTGAAAAGAAAAGCAGTGACAGCAAGCCATCTAATTATTGTTGTGTGCTCTAATCTATCTAGGTCGTATTCTACACTCCTGCACTTGCCATAAAGCATATCCTAAGCATGCACTGTACCCTATGTACCTATGTACCCTCGTACCCTATGCACCTGGCACCCCTAAACCCTATGCACCTATGCACCTCTATACCCTATGCAATGTACCCTGTGCAGTTCGTATGTACCCCTGTACCCTATGCACCTGGCACCCCTAAACCCTATGCACCTATGTACCCCTATACCCTCTGCACTGTACCCTGTGCAGTTAGTATGTAACCCTGTACCCTATGCACCTGGCAGGCCTGTACCTTATGCACCTATGTACCCCTGTACCCTATGCTCCTATGAACCCTATGCCCTGTGCCCTGTGCAGGTCGTATTCAACACTGGTGAACCCACAGGTGAAGTTCAAGGTGAATGCAGCGGTGAGTCAATTTTTATTACAATTTTTATTATTATTATTGTTATTATATTATTATTATTATTATTATTATTATTATTATTATTATTATTCTTATTCTTATTCTTATTATCGAGGGGGGGGGGGGGGGGGGGGGGGGGGGGGGGGGGCAGAAAATAAAATATATAAACCCATGCCCCAGATGTGTAGAGCTTGTTGAGAGGATGAAGAATCTGGTATTTTTATTTTTTTGGCCCAGTAGGAAAAAAGTTATGGGCCTCCAAAGTTGGGTGGGGGTGGGGGGGGGTGGGGGGGTTGAGAGAAAAAACTGGAATTTAAGAAAAAAAATATATGTGCTTTTCAAGATTGTTTTTCATAGCCCACAGAATGACATGGGAGTGGAACTGGGGTGTTCCTGTATTAAAGACCAGTTTCCATTGGTGCTATTAGGGCTTCCTCCCCCCCCCTCCTCCACCCCACCCCACCCCAAACCAACCCAGCAGTACAAAACGAGGAAGTACAGATTCGGCAACGAACGTACTGGTGCATGCTCTTCTTTCTTCCCATCTCTTCTTTCTATCTGGGACCATTTCATGTTGTTCAATGAACCCCTTCGCTTCTAGCATCGAATGTGACGTGTGTGGATGGGAATTGTTGATCAGGCACCCTGCGAACGTCGCGAGGCACAATAACTCGAAGGGTCCTTGTGTGATGGTGTCCCCCCAAAGCAGGCACAACTTCCAAAAGCATGTGCACAGAGAGATGAGGTAGTGGTTTGCAAAGTTCAAGGCCGTAAAAAGAGTCTGAAGATGTCATCCATGCAACTACATCTTGAGGCGTGAATGTGGTTATGCCAATGGCGTGTCAGCATGTGCTGCTGGGGCTTGTGGCTTTAGCGGTGTTGTCTGCCATGACAGAAGCTCTGGTGTGTGCAATGTGGGCTTGAAGAGGGGATCCACCTCACACATAATAGTGGTGACGTCTTCATGCCCTCAAGTTTACAAGATGTCCTACCACATCTGTTGAGAAGGAATCTACAGCCAATCCTTGTACCAATAGGCCTGTTGCATTCCCTATCTGCCTTTCTGATCCAGGCAAGACCCGCAAGTACGTGTGGAGCTACCACTTCCTTCATCACATGCTGTCTGTCCACCCAGCCCAGGAACTCAGCACGGACGACATTGAGACATTCGCCCTGAGTGTGGCTGAGTTGAAGAGGGTCATTGGCAAGGAGCACAAGTCTAAAAGGCGTGATCAAAAGGTGCAAGAGACGCAAGATCTATTGCAGGCTGAGGCAGCCCTAGTAGAGTTGCCGGCATTGTTCTGGAGTAGGGTGGTTAAGAAAGAGGAAGGGGGAGAGGGAGGAAGAGAGGAAGAGGGGGAGGATAAGGGAGGAGGTGGAGGAGAGGAAGGTGATGAGGATGAGGATGTGGATGACCCCATGGCCCACTGGTGCTAAACCTCTAGGATAAATAAAAAGGTTGGTCGTCTAGGTGATAGGTTGTAATAGTCCGAGCATGTGATTCGTATTGGCTGAGCATGTGATTAAGAGAGGCCAAGCACGTTAATTTTATAGTCTATGGCATATTAGGGGGCTGGGGGCCCTAAACTCCAGGCCCTACCTCTCATGTTACATTGATGGTGATGATATGCTTCGTCTGTGTGCCCACAAACGCTGATTCTATTGTCTTATATGATTTTTCTTGCCCCATATAGGGTGCATGGTTATGAGAGCAGCACCATTAGATAGGCCTATAAAGCTTTACAAAATGCACCCTACCTGACCCCCTAATTATTATTGTGGGAGGAGATAATGGCCTCCAAGTGGGTTCCGGAGCCGGTGGGTGGGTGGGTGGGGTGGTAAACTCAGCCCTCTGTAGGAAAAATGGGCATGGGGTAAGAGATTTGTTTTTGCCCCCCCCTCGATTATTATTATTATTATTATTATTATGATGATGATGATGATGATGATGATGATGATTATGATTATGATTATTCAAATGCATGATACCTCATTTGTTATTATTATTATTCACCTGCATGATATGTCATTTATTATTATTATTCACATGCATGATACATCATTTATTATTATTATTACTATCGGGAGGATGACATACAGAAAATATCTGGTACACCCCCAGAAAAGTTGGAATAGTCAAAAAGGGGGGGGGGGGGGGGGGGGGTACCCTACCCCACAAAATTTAGATAACACCTAGCCCATGTTGTGGCAAATCATCTCCTTTAGTACCCTGCATTTTCAAAATCCCAGGGAATGTTGTGGATTGTTTTTAAACATGACCTGAACACGATTACAAAAGATCCAAAATGCACCCTAGATAACTCAATATTTCAGCTTCCTTATAGTTCCTTGCTTTCCTTTAACATCGTTTATAGCTGACTTGCCTGGTATTGGCCTGAAACCTGCATGGGCTTGCTACATGAAACCCACCAAAAGGTGTAAATGTAACGCCCACCTGCGCCCACCATGATTATGTCAGCTTCAAGGTGCACTAGCATGCTTTAGTTTGGGCTGAATAGCCAGCCAGGGGAGCTGCCTAGAAGCTGCTGCCTGTAGCTGAAATAAAAGCTATGTCTCGAATCATTGTATGGGCCTGTAAGGGTCCATGAATTGCTCCGCTCTGAGTACACACCTAGAAGCTTGAATTGCTCTGAGTACACAACTAGAAGCATGAATTGCTCTGCTCTGAGTACACACCTAGAAGCTTGAATTGCTCTGAGTACACAACTAGAAGCATGAATTGCTCTGCTCTGAGTACACACCTAGAAGCTTGATTGCTCTGAGTACACAACTAGAAGCATGAATTGCTCTGCTCTGAGTACACACCTAGAAGCTTGAATTGCTCTGAGTACACAACGAGAAGCATGAATTGCTCCGCTCTGAGTACACACCTAGAAGCTTGAATTGCTCTGAGTACCAACTAGAGCTGAATTGCCGGCTCTGAGTCACCCTAGAAGCTTTGAAATGCCTCTGATACACAAGCGATAAACATGCAATGCCTCGCGCTCTGAAGTACACACAGCTGAAGCTTGAATTGCTCTGAGTACACAACTAGAAGCATGAATTGATCTGCTCTGAGTACACACCTAGAAGCTTGAATTGCTCTGAGTACACAACTAGAAGCATGAATTGCTCTGCTGCTCTGTAGTCACGTCTAGAAGCTTGAATGCTCTGATTACACAACTGAAGCGTGAATGGCTTTCTCTGCTCTTAGTACCACTAGAAAGCTGAAGTTGCTTGAGTACACAACTATAATCAGGAAATTGCTCTCTCTAGTACCACCTATAAGCTTGAATTGCTCTGAGTAACACAACGTAGAAGCAGGATTGATCTTCTCTGAGTACACCGTACCTCAAGCTTGAATTGCTCTGAGTACCAACTAGAAGGCTGATGAATTGCTCTGCACTGAGTACAACACCTAAAAAGCATGAATTGCTCTGCTCTGAGTACACAACTAGAAGCTATATTTAGGTTGGTTAAGCCCCTATCAGGCCTTCAACTTGCTCTGGTCCCCAACATGCACATCAGACAAGAAACTATAGTCGAGGCTGTCGAGGCTTCAACTTGCTCATCACAACCGCCATGTGTGCCACCTCGTAATCCCCAATTGGGGGTACTTGGGCCACACCACTGTGCTTTTCCTTGTGGTGGGACTCCATTCCGTACTTCCATATGGTGGCTGGGCAGTGAGGGCACACAAGCGGGGTGTTGGTGCATCATCAGTAGCTGTCCAGACCTCCCCACACTGACATGGAGGGATTTTCGCCTGAGTACCCATGCAGAACTTTTTGCTCAAACTGTTTCGACCCCGCGAAATCAGTTGCCGACTGAGCACAAAGAGGACATGTGCATCCGTTATCGTCGTCAGACAGCAGGTGGCTATCTCTCAGGTCGACATGCTGCCTCTTGGATGGACTTTCGTCGTGAATAGACTCCTCGATGGTCCCATTTGACTTTGCAGTGCTAATTGATACATCCATGCCAAACTCAGACCAGGATAAGCAGCAGATCACCGGTACAGCAAGGTTTCGAACTTGAACTCGAACTCGAACTCAAAATCGAGCTTGAATTACATAGCAGGTGTCTAGAAAGTATGGAATTAGAACGCGTGCATTAAGACGTAGTCGTTGCACTCAGTGCTTCTCCAGAGATGAAATGGAGCAGTCAGGAAAAAATTAGGAAAAAGTTTGGCAGGGGGCCGGGGGGGGGGGGGGGGGGGGGGGGGGGGGGGGGGGGGTGGGGTACCGTGCCGGACTTTCTATGGCTCCTGGCAGCCTACTGTTATTATTATTATTATTATTCACATGCATGATACATCATTTATTATTATTATTATTATTATTATTATTATTATTATTATTATTATTATATTCACATGCGTGATATCTCCATGAGTGCTGAAGTCCTAAAACGCCCTAAGTTGAATCGCTATTGTGATTCAAGGTCCTACACGACCCCAACTGCTCGGAATTGAATTCTGAGTTGATCATATTGTTCGCAAATGCGTCAGCTAGGCGCGCAGCTAATTTCTGTTCGCATTCGCATCTAGCCGCGAGCAGCCCAGCTCGGGAGGCCGGCTGGCAGTACATGAGATGTACAAGAAGCTTGAATCGACTTCAACGAGATCGCGGTACGGGGTCGCGCGAGCTACCGCGACTGAAGTTTCCGCGGGATGAAAGGCGTATCGAACCCCTGTCACAAGGTCAGAGGCTGCGCTTCAGCCTCGGCCTCGGAATTTACTGGAATAGCAGTACAACTCGAAAATTCACCCCCCTTAGACCCAATTCCACCTCCCAACTTGAGATTTCACCTCCCATTCCCAAATACAAATCTAACTTCAGATGTGGACGTTTGAAGAAAAGTTCAAAAAACAACTTTGTTTTGAATTTATTTGAAAATTGTGATTTGAAATTTGAAATTTGAAAACAAATGTTTTGAGTTATTCTTCATGCTATTAAGCAAAAACTGAAATTCAGAATGAGGCAAATGAGTCTATGCAGCTACGTATATGAGATAGGACACCCACGAAATGCAAATTAACAGTGATTTTTGGCTCTGTGTACTGCCCTACCGCCTGTACGCTACATCCCACAACCTGCCATCACCATGACATGTAAATGAAGGTGTGAGCAATAGGACTATCTACTTTTTATCTTAATGGAATTTGTTTTGAGCGCGATAGACCTTAAATCATCTTTATGAAAAAGGTGATTTAACTTAGGGAAGCCCATAGTAAAGAAATTAGCATGTTTCACTTGACCTGGTTCCCACCAATTGAGCAAACTCAAATTTGAGTATTTATATAATGAACTGATGTGGTTGGGCAACTTTATGCCACAAATATTTGTCTTTGGACTGGAGGCCATAGGCTAAAACCATGCGATTCATGCTCACCAAGACTTAGGCACCTATGGAGATACATCATTTATTATTATTATTATTATTATTATTATTATTCACCTGCATGATACATCATTTATTATTAGTCACATGCATGATAGATCATAGCCCCTAGGTTCACCTTTGCCCCCCTCCTCTGTCTGTCTGTATGTCCGTTAGTTAGTCTGTCCGTCCGTCTGTCTGTCTGTCTGACCGATCGACGACTGAGACAAAGCCTGACATGTCAGCCAAGCGTTACTATCGTAATAACTAACTGGCTTTGGTCTGCTCCATTCCTTTGCCACCTGTTGTTCTAATAGCCAACACTCTCCACCAAATTTACGCCTCACTTGCGACGCTTCCTAGGACTTATTAAATGATCCCGGTACACAGGCTGAGTTTGATAAGTGATTTGAAATTATTTAAACTATAATTTTTTTTTTTTTTTAATTATTCTTGAGCATAAAAAACAATTCCTGGGATCTTATGTAATTCCAAAAATGGACGTGAGCCAATTGCTTATATATTAGGTAAGCATGATTTGTATGGATTAGAGTTTATAGTAAATGATGTGACTGATCAGTACCATGGATCAGGTTAAATAAAGTTGTAATCGTAGTCTGTTGAAGGAGAAGGTGGTTGCCCCCAGTGCAAGCAAAACAGGCCGCCCCCTCAACCTCACCCCTCATATTATTATATTTATTATATACCCACCCACGCCCACCCACCCAACCCCCACACCTTCGGTCGCCAGCTGTCTCTCTCCAACTTAGTACCTCATGCCCTTGTACAGCCATCAGACCATGTGCCTCTCTACCTCATCCCTTCTCACCTTCGACCCCCTACCACACCTCCCCCAACCACCCAACCCAACCCATCCACCCCCCCACGCCCCCCCCCACCCCCCACCCCCCCACCCCCCTACCCAACCCAACAGCTTTGGTCGCCAACTGTCTCTCTAACTCGCGCCCGTTGTCCAGGAATCAGGCCATATGGCTCTCTACCTCATCCCTCCTCACCTCTGCCCCCCCCTCCCCCCCCCTCCCCCACCCATCCAACCCACCCCCCCACATCCCCTACCCAATCCCACAGCTTCGGTCACCAGCTGTCTCTCTTAACTCAATTCCTCGTGCCCCTTGTACAAGCATCAGGCCATGTGCCTCTATACCTTATCCCTCCTCACCTTTGACCACCTCCCACCCTCCTCTCCCCCACCCCCACCCCCACCCACCCACCCACCCAACCCCACAGCTTCGGTCGCAGCTTGTCTCTCTTCCTCATGCCCCTTGTACAAGCATCAGGCCATGTGCCTCTCTACCTCATCCCTCCTAACCTTTGACCCCCTCCCACCCTCCTTTACCCACCCAACCCACCCAACCCACCCACCCACCCACGCCCACCCACCTCCCACAGCTTCGGTCGCCAGCTTTCTCTCTCAACTCAATTCCTTGTGCCCCTTGTACAGGTACCAGGGCCATTTGCCTCTCTACCTCATCCCTTCTCACCTTTGCCCCCCCTCCCCCCCTCCCCCCCCCCAACCACCTACCCCCCACCCCACCCCATGACCACCCAACCCACCCAACCCCCATGCCCACCCACCCCACCCAACCCCACCCCACCCAACCCACGCCCAACCCAACCCAACCCAACCCAACTCAACCCAACCCAGCCCACCCAACCCAACCCCACCCGACTCCAACCGCCAGCTGTCTCTCTAACTCAATTCCTCGCCCCCCCTTGTACAGGTATCAGGCCAGGCCAGGTTTGCAAGCCCAACATCCCACACGTGGGAACAGCGCTTCACAAGATGATTTGATTTCATCAATGAGGAGTGTGCGACGAGCAGGTGACCATCCCTAGGCTCAAAACCCAAAACAGACCCACAAACTAGAACAAACCCCCAAACCAAAACAGACCCAAAACCTAGAGAAGATCCCAAACCCCAAACCATGAACCCTAAACTCTAAGTAAAGTGATAATCTCATCAAAGACGAGTGTGCAACAAGCAGGTGACCATTCCTAGGCTCTAACAAACATAAGTGCTAATGACCACTAAACAACTAAGCAAGGTGATTGACTTCATCAAAGACGAGTGTGCAACAAGCAGGTGACCATTCCTAGGCTCAAAACCCAAAACAGACCCACAAACCAAAACAAACCCCAAAACCAAAACAGACCCAAAAAACAAAACAGACCCAGAAGACCCAACAAAACAAAACAGACAACAAGACCTAAACATGCCCAAAACTTAGAGTAGACCCAAAACCCAAAACCACGAACCCTAAACTCAAAGCAAGATGATTGCCTTCATCAAAAACGAGTGTGCGACGAGCAGGTGACCATCCCCAAACTCAAAACCCAAAACAGACCCAAAACAGACCCCCCCCCACCCCCCAAAAAACAAAATCTTCTCCCAAAACAAAACCCTGAACCCTATACCCAATGCAAAAGGATTGTTATTTGTTCTCATCAAAGCTGTAGGAGGGGCACCACCATTCGAACTGAATCCTCCGTGTCGCTGGTTTGTGTCGGGAGACCCACCTCCTGGGGTTAAAGTCCTTTCAAAACTAAAACAAGTCCTAAGCAGCGACGCAAGCGACGCGGAAAATTGGCGGAGTGTGATGGCAACGGAACGAAAGGTGGCAACAATGGAGCAGACCGAAGCGAGTTAGTTACGCAACCGTTGGCTGACGTGTCGGGCTTCAGGTTTTTCGGTTGGACAAACGGACAAATGGGTAAACATGGGGGCTCCCCCCCCCCCCCCAAAAAAAACTGAGTGTGGAACTAGCTGGTGACCTTCAGGGTACTTCCTAGCGCGCGCTTTTGCGCGCTGGCTCGCTGCCTCTTTGAGCCCCACTGCGCGTTTCGCGCAGTTTTTTGCACCCCCGTGCGGGCGCAGCAAGCAATTTTTGCGCTTTTTGCACTACAAAGCGCAGTTTTTTTGCTTTCAAGTGCGCAAAGCGCTGGCCAATTTGGTCAATGGAAGTACCCTGGTGACCATCTCTAGGCTCAAAATCTAGACCCAAAACCCAAACCCTTAACCCTAAACTCAATGCAAGATGATTGACTTCATCAAATCTGAGTGTGCGACAAGCAGGCGACCATTTGTAAAGTATAACTGTCCCCTATCCTCTAAACCCTGGAACTTCAGTCCTAACTGCTAACCATTTTAAGCTCTAAACACTGCCACCCCCCGCCATCACCGCCAGCGCCGCTTCTGCAACATCGGACACTCTAATATTGTCTCCGCAGGTGTGTGCCGTGCTTGGTGGCTCATAACGGCTCAACCTTTGATTATCCAGTGCTGAAGGAGGAGGCTCGCCGTACTCTCACACCGCTCCCATCAAGCTGGGTAACCTTTGACACCTTGAGAGCTGCACAGGTGCATGTATACAGTTAAAATTTGAATACAATTTTTTTCTATTTTTTGCTTCAAAATTTGGATACAATTTTTTCCCATTTTCTTTTTCAAAATTTTAATATAACACGTTTTTCAGTGCTGAAGGAGGAGACTCGTCGTACTCTCAACCCGCTCCCATCCAGCTGGGTAACCTTTGACACCTTGAGAGCTGCGCAGGTGCGTGGATACAAATATAAATAAAAATTTGAAAACAAAACGTTATTCATTTTCTTCTTCAAATTTTGGCCACAAAATGTTTTTTCAGCCCTGAAGGAAGAGGCTCGGTGTACTCAATCACACCTCTCCCATCTAGCTGGGTGGCGTTTGACACCTTTAGAGCTGCACAGGTGCGTGTATACAATTAAAATTGCAATGCAAAACCTGTACAAAACGTTTTTTTAATCTTTTGCTCCAAACAGGAGGATGACAGGAGCCATAGAAAGCCAGGCACAGTCCGTGTCAGGGTTAGCGGGAACTTGTTTCCGTTAGGGGATCTCAGTGGATATATCGATAACCCCGGGGTCCCGGGTCTGGGCCATTATGAGGTTTTTGTCGCAGGGTACCACCCCCCCCCCCCCCCCCCCCCCCCCCCCCCCCCCCCCCCCCCCCCCCTTCCGGAACTTTCTCTATCTTTTTCCTCACTGCTCCATTCGCCTCTGGATAAGCGCAACGACTTTGTTTCGATGCCATGCGTGCCTAATTCCATAGTATTTAGCCACCTGCTATGTAATTCAAGTTCCATTTCGAGTTCGGAGTTCGAGTTCAAGTTCAAAACCTTATTTTACCGGTGATCTCCTGCTTATCCTGGTTCGAGGTTGGCATGGACATATCTAATAGGAACTGCAGAGTCGAATTGCGACCATTGAAGAGACTATTCACAACAAAAGTCCGTCCAAGAGGCAGCAAGTGGAGCATGTGGACCTGGCTGATAGCCGCCTGGTGCCTGACGACGACGACGACGTCGACGACGACACATGTCCTGTTTGTGCTCGGTCGGCAATTGGATTCGCGAGGCCGCAACAGTTCGTTTATGGACCCATACAGACCCATACAACGATTCGAGACATAACTTTTATTGTAGGCTACAGGCAGCAGCTTCAAGGCAGCTCCCCTGGCTCGCAATTCAGCCCAAACTAAAGCAACTAGGGCACCATGAAGCTGACATAATGATGGTGGGCGCAGGTGGGCGTTACATTTAAAACTTTTGGTGGGCTTCATGTAGCAAGCCCATGCAGTTTTCATGCCAATACTGGGCAAGTCAGATATAAAGGGTATTGAAGGATGGAAGGAACTATAAGGAGGCTCCGGTAAGGCGTGAATGTATGTGATATAGGAGTCTAGTGTTGCATATTGTAATTAATTGTAATCGTGTTCAGGCCGTGTTTAAAAACATTCCACAACAGTCTCAGGGTTTTAAAAATGCAGGGTACTAAAGGAGATGATCTGCCACAACATAGCTAAGGTTTTTATCTAATTTCCAGGTCCCCCCCCACCTCCCCTTATGTGACTCTATCCACTTTTTGGACGGGTAACCATATTATCCGCATTTGTCATCTTCCTGCTTCAAATTTGAATTAAAAACGTTTTTCATTTTCTTCTTCAAAATTTGTGTACAAACCTTTTTTCCATTTCTTTTTCAAAATTTGAATAAAACACGTTTTTCAGTGCTTAACGAGGAGGCTCGGCGTACTCTCTCACTTTTCTTTCCATCACGCCGGGTAACGTTGACACCTTCAGAGAAGCGCAGGTGCATTAATAAAAACAAATATAAATTTGAGTAACTAAAACGTTTTTTCATTTTTATTTCAAAATTTGAATACAAAACGTGTTTTCAAAGCTGAAAGAAAAGGCTATGCGTACTCTGTCAGGCCTCTTTTCATTCAGCGGGTAATATTGACCCCTTGAGAGGAAGCGCAGGTGCATTAA
Source organism: Chlamydomonas sp. ICE-L (assembly GCA_013435795.1). NCBI lineage: Eukaryota > Viridiplantae > Chlorophyta > Chlorophyceae > Chlamydomonadales > Chlamydomonadaceae > Chlamydomonas > Chlamydomonas sp. ICE-L. Next base: position 12,264 of record JACBWV010000276.1, read on the forward strand.
CAAAAATAAATATAAAATTTGTGTACAAACCTGTTTTTATTTATTATCAAAATTTGAATTCAAACGTGTTTTCCAGAGCTGAAAGAAAGTCTCTGCATACTCTGTCACGCCTCTTCCCATTCAGCTGGGTAATATTTGACCCCTTGAGAGAAGCGCAGGTGCATTAACAAAAATAAATATAAAATTTGTGTACAAAACCTTTTTTTATTTATTTCAAAATTTGAATACAAAACGTGTTTCAGAGCTGAAAGAAAAGTCTCGGCATACCCTGTCACGCCTCTTCCCATTCAGCTGGGTAATATTTGACCCCTTGAGAGAAGCGCAGGTGCATTAACAAAAATAAATATAAAATTTGTGTACAAAACCTTTTTTTATTTATTTCAAAATTTGAATTCAAAACGTGTTTTCAGAGCTGAAAGAAAAGTCTCTGCATACTCTGTCACGCCTCTTCCCATTCAGCTGGGTAATATTTGACCCCTTGAGAGAAGCACGGGTGAGTGGCTACTAACAACTTTTAAATACAAACTTTAAAGATGCTGGATTCTAGAGAGTATAATCGATATGGAATAAAGTTACTGTTTTAAATTTTATTAACATCTGATAACGTTTATTATATCCAGTGATGCTGAGTGATGAATGCATTATTTGACATTTAATACAAATCATAATAATCATAATCATAATCATGTGACATCTGATAACGTCTTTAGTATCCAGTGATGAATGCATTATTTGACATGTAATAATAATCATAATAATCATTTCACATCTGATAACGTCTGTATTATCCAGTGATAAATGAATTATTTGACATGTAATAATAATCATAATTGATAACGTCTTAAGTATCCAGGGAGGATGATTTATTTACTTAATTGACATTAATAATAACATAAGAACAATCATAATCGAATCTACGGTATCCTATAATCATTTGGCATCTGATAACGTCTTCATTATCCAGTGATAAATGAATTATTTGACATTTAATAATAATCATAATAATCATTTCACATCTGATAACGTCTGTATTATCCAGGTTTCGTTGACTTAATGCGTGATAACTACGTTGACTAAGCTTTTTCTTCTGGGAGACCTAATAACTTGCGCCAAAAATCCCTTAAACTTGTATTATTAGTTCTATTAGATTGTTGAAAGCCTGTGAGGAAGGAAGGGCTCCCTGCGCTCTCTTCTCTGCATTACTTATTTTATTTGTGGGTCTTCAAATCTGAAATTACTACGTTTTGTATTATCCAGTTGATAAGGAACGGCTCAATGCACTGTTTTATATATAACGTTTTTTTCTTTTTTTATTCAAATCTGAATTAATAACGTTTTTCCAGTGATTAATGAAGCGGCTCAATGCACTCTCACCCCTCTTCCATCCAGCTGGGTAACGTTTGGCAGCTGGAGCGCAGAGCAGGTGCGAGGATACAAATAAATATCACATTTGAAAACAAACTTGTTTTCGTTTCTTCTTCAAAATTTGAAGAGGCTTGCCGTACTATCCCTCCTCCTCTCCCAGCCAGCTGGGTACCGTTTGAGACACCTTGAGAGAAGCGCAGATGCATTAATAAAAATAAATATAAAATTTGAGTACACACGTTTTTTCTTTTTTATTTCAAAATTTGAAGTTTAAAACATTTTTTCATAGTGTCCGAAATAAAAGAGCTCGCGTACTGTCAGGCCTCTTCCCATTCGGCTGGGTAATATTTGACCCCTTGAAAGAAGCAGCAGGGGCGTTTTACAATAACTGGATGGTGCGTGGTACAAATAAACTGGATGGTGCGTGGGTACAAATAAACTGATGGTGGCTTGTACAAATAAACTGATGGGTGCGTGGTACAAATAAACTGATGTTGTGCGTGTAAAATAAACTGGATGGTGACGTGGTACAAATAAACTGGATGGTGCGTGGTAACAAATAAACTGGAGGTGCGTGGACAAATAAACTGGACTGGTGCGTGGTACAATAAACTGGATGGGCGTAGTAAAAACTAACTGGATGGTCGTGGTACAAAATAAACTGGATGGTGCGTGGTACAAATAAACTGGAATAGTGCGTGTTAACAAATAAACGGGATGGTGCCGTGTACAAATAAACTGGATGGTGCGTGGTACAAAATAACTGGAATGGTGCGTGGTAACAAATAACTGGATGGTGCGTGGTAAAAAATAAATCTGGATGGTGCGTGGAACAATAAAACTGGATGGGTGCGTGTTACAAATAAACTGGATGGTGCGTGGGACAAATAACCTGATGGTGCGGGTACAAAAAAACTGGAATGGTGCGTGGTACATAAACTGATGGTTCGTGGTTAACAAATACTGATGTGCGTGGTACAAATAAACTGGATGGTGCGTGGTAACAAATAAACTGGATGGTGGCGTGGTACAAATAAACTTGGATGGTGCGTGGTAACAAATAACTGGTGGGCCGTGGTACAAATAAAACTGATGGTGCCTGGTACATAATAACTGGAGTGGTGGCGGGGTACAGTAACTGGATGGTGGCGTGGTACAAATAAACTGGATGGTGGCTGGACAAATAAACTGGAGGGTGGCGTGGTACATAAAACGGGATGGTGGCGTGGTACACATAAAATGGATGGTGCGGGGGGGGGGTACAAATAAACTGGATGGTGCGTGGTACACCATAACTGGATGGGGGCGTGGTAAACAAAAATAAGATGGGATGGTGCTGGTAACAAATAAATTGGATGGTGCGTGTACAACT
>JACBWV010000276.1:20000-22500 GCA_013435795.1 Chlamydomonas sp. ICE-L
TGCCATACCAAATTACACCAAACCAATTAAACTGATGCTGTCCCTTGGGAAGACATTAGCAAGTGAGTACCGTATGCACCAAACCAAATATAATCTAATCAAACCAAACTAAACCAAACCAAACCTTTCTCGGCCAAAACAAACCAGCCCATTCCAAACCAAACCATCCCATACCCAACCATCCCATACCAAACATTAGTAAGTCAGTTCCATGTGCGCCAAACCAAACTAAGCTTATATAATATAATATAATATAATATAATATAATATAATATAACCAAACTAAACCAAACCAAACCAGTTTCGGACAATTCGAACCAGCCCATTCCATACCAAACCATCCCACACCAAACATTAGTAATTTAGTACCGTATGCATAAAACCAAGCTAATCTACTGTAACCAAACTAAAACCAAACCATACCAACCAGTTCCAGCCAAACCATACCATCCTATGCCATACCAAACCATCCCCTTCCAGACATTATCAAGAGAGTACCGCATACACCCAACCAAATATCCACCACACCAATATCAAACTTCCACACCAAACCAAACATGCACTACACCAATATCAAACTTCCACACCAAACCAAACATGCACCAAAACAATATCACACTGACACACCAAACCAAACATGCACTATACCAATATCAAACTTCCACACCAAACCAAACATGCACCAAAACAATATCACACTGACACACCAAACCAAACATGCACCAAACCAATATCGAACTTCCTCACCAAACCAAACATGCACCAAACCAATATCAAACTTCCACACCACACTAAACATGCACCGAACCAATATCAAACTTCCACACCAAACCAAGCATGCACCAAACCAATATCAAACTTCCACACCAAACCAAACATGCACCAAACCAATATCACACTGACACACCAAACCAAACATGCACCAAACCAATATCACACTGACACACCAAACCAAACATGCACCAAACCAATATCACACTCACACACCAAACCGATATCACACTGACACACCAAACCAGACATGCACCAAGCTAAATATACACCAAACCAATATCACACTGACACACCAAACCAGACATGCACCAAGCTAAATATACACCAAACCAATATCTCACTCACACACCAAACCAATATCACACTGACACACCAAACCAAACATGCACCAAACCAAATGTACACCAAACCTATATCACGCTCACACACCAATCAATATCACACTCACACACCAAACCAATATCACACTCACACACCAACCAATATCACACTCACACACCAAACCAATATCACACTCACACACCAAACCAATATCACACTCACACACCAAACCAATATCACACTCACACACCAAACCAATATCACACTCACACACCAAACCAATATCACACTCACACACCAAACCAATATCACACTCACACACCAAACCAATATCACACTGACACACCAAACCATATCACACTCACACACCAAACCAATATCACACTGACACACCAAACCAAACATGCACCAAACCAATGTACACCAAACCTATATCACGCTCACACACCAAACCAATATCACACTCACACACAAACCAATATCACACTCACACACCAAAACCAATATCACACTCACACACCAAACCAATATCACACTCACACACCAACCAATATCATACTGACACACAAGCATCCTTCCTCAGGCCGCCTAGAAAATATCGCCCTGCCCTCTGCCAAGCTGGCAGCAGCAGAGCGTACTGCCTTTGATCAAGCGTACAATGTGCTCCAAGCACGCAAACCAGACTCCAGTAAGTTGGATGTGGGGGCAGAAGCTGGGAAGAAGCTGTCGAGGAGTGGAGGCTTGGAGGCCGAAGCTGAGAAGAAGCTGCTGAGTTGTGGAGGTTTGGGAGCGGAAGCTGAAAAGAAGCTGCTGAGTTGTGGAGATTTTGTGAGAGACTGTGATTTGGGATTGATCCAGACCGTGCGCCACAGTCAGATCAGTGGCCAGGGTGGGGGGGGGCAATTCCCCGTTCGGCGTTTCACCCCTCCTGAAGAAGAGGCAGCTGAGGAGGAAGTGGAAGATCTGGATGAAGTCCAAAGTCCAGCTAGGGCTGAGGCAGGAAGAGGTGAAGCTTCAAAACAGGAGCCCAGACCAAGCCAGCCGGTTTACATTCTCTTAAGGAACATGGAGGTTGCATACGACCAATCCGAAGAGTAGGTCTAGTGTTAAACACTCTGATTTCATCCCTTTTTATCCTTTTTCACCCCTTTTCATCCCGTTTATCCTTTTTTATCCTTGTTTACCACTTTTCATCCCTTTGTATCCTTTTTATCCTTTTCCACCCCTTTTCATCCCTTTTCATCCTTTTCATTCTTTTCTCTTAAGGAACATGGAGGTCGCATATGACCAATCCGAAGAGTATGTCTTGTGTTATGTATTTCTGCGGATTGGGGATGTACTGCTCATGTATTGCAGTACTGTACATGCACTGCACGTTTATTTTTGCAGAGTGGGGATGTACTTC
>JACBWV010000276.1:25000-120166 GCA_013435795.1 Chlamydomonas sp. ICE-L
TCCTCATCATCCTCATTATCCCCATCCTCATTATCCCCATCATCCTCTTATCATCATCCTCATTATCCCCATCCTCATTATCCCCATCATCCTCTTATCATCATCCTCATTATCCCCATCATCCTCATCCTCATCATCCTCATCATCCCCATCCTCATCCTCACCTCCTCATCCTTATCCTCCTCATCCTTATCCTCCTCATCCTCATCCTCACCTCCCCATCATCCTTCCCATCCTTATCCTCATCATCCTCATCATCCTCCTCCTCACCTCCTCATCCTCATCCTCAATGGCAATTAAACACGACATTCGGATTTATCCCCTTTTCATCCTTCACACATCCCTTTTTTCGCAATTTGTTCATCATTTTCATCCCTTTTCACTCCAGATCTCCAGATATGTCCCTTATCCCACCATTTTCCATCATATCCATCTCTTTTTATTATTTTGCTCATCCTCAGAGACACTTTTGGCTTATGCAGCAGACAGAAAGAGGCCCAAGTGGCAGCTCATCCTCAACATCCTCAATGATAATTCAACTCAACACTCTGATTTCATTATTTTTTCATCCTTCGTCCCGTTTTCCACCATTTGTAATCCCCTTTTTAATCCCTTTTCCATCCTTTTCATTCTTGTTCATCCCTTTTTCATCCTTTTTACATCCCTCTTCATATTTTTCTTAATTATTCATCACTTTCAATCCCTATTCGTCCTTGTATCATCTTCAGAGACACTTTTGGCTACGCAGCAGACAGGAGGAGGCTGAAGTGGCAGCTCATCCTCATCATCCCCAATGATAGTTCAACACAACACTTTGATTCCATCCCTTTTTCATCCTTCATACGTCCCTTTCTTGCAATTTACATCATTTTAATCCCTGTCCATCCTTGTTTCATCTTCAGAAACATCTTTGGCTACGCAACAGATGGGAAGAGGCCCCTCATCCTCGTCATCCTCAATTACAACTCAACTCAACACTCTGATTATGATCCTATCCTTATGATCCTGTTTCATCCTTTTAATCCCTTTAATCCCCTTTTAATCCATTGTTCCTCCTCAGAGACACCTTTTGACACCTCATCCTCATCATTCTCATCCTCATTATCCTCAGTGACAATTGATCACAACACTCTAATTACATCACTTTTGCATCCTTTTTCATCCCTCTTAATCCCTTTTTTCCTCCTCAGAGACACCTTTGGCTACGCAGCAGACGGGAAGAGGCCCAAGCGGCAGCTCATGCTCAATGGCAATTCAACACAGCACTCTAATTACATCACTTTTGCATCCTTTTTTGTCCTTTTCATCCCTCTTAATCTCTTTTGTCCTCCTCAGAGACACCTTTGGCTAAGCAGCAGGCAGGAAGAGGCCCAAGCGGCAGCTCATGCTCAATGGCAATTCAACTCAGCACTCTAATTACATCACTTTTGCATCCTTTTTTGTCCTTTTCATCCCTCTTCATCTCTTTTTTCCTCCTCAGAGACACCTTTGGCTAAGCAGCAGGCGGGAAGAGGCCTAAGCGGCAGCTCATGCTCAATGGCAATTCAACACAGCACTCTAATTACATCACTTTTGCATCCTTTTTCGTCCTTTTCATCCCTCTTAATCTCTTTTTTCCTCCTCAGAGACACTTTTGGCTACGCAGTAGACGGGAAGAGGCCTAAGTGGCAGCTCATGCTGAAAAACAAAATCGGTGCCTTCTCTGAGGTTGGAGAGTCTCTTGACAGCCTGGCGACGGGGGTGATGGGGGAAACTGGTACCACAGCCTTGACCTCTGTACTAAAGCAGTACGGACGGCAGCAGGTGAGCACACTTTGGGCTCTTGACAGCTTGGCGATGGGGGTGATGGGAGAAACTGGTACCACAGCCTTGACCTATGTACTAAAAGTAACTATGGTGGTGGTGGTACTGGTGGTGGTGGCACTGGTGGTGGTGGTACTGGTGGTGGTGGTACTGGTGGTGGTGGCACTGGTGGTGTGGTACTGGGGGGTGGTACTGGTGGTGGTGCACTGTTGGTGGTGGTTGGGGTGGTGGGTACTGGTGGTGGTGGCACTGGTGGTGTGGGTACTGGTGGTGGTGGTCACTGGTGGTGGTCCTGGTGTGGTGGTACTAGGTGGTGGTGGTACTTGGTGGTGGTGGCAACCGGTGGTGGTGGCGCTGGTGGTGGTTGCACTTGAAGTGGTGGTACTGGTGGTGGTGGTACTGGTGGTGGTGGCACTGGTGGTGGTGGTACTGGTGGTGGTTGCACTGGTACTGGTGGGGGTGGCACTGGTGGTGGTGGTACTGGTGGTGGTGGTACTGGTGGTGGTGGCACTGGTGGTGGTGGTACTGGTGGTGGTTGCACTGGTACTGGTGGGGGTGGGGGTGGTACTGGTGGGGGTGGCGGTGGTACTGGTGGGGGTGGTACTGGTGGTGGTACTGGTGGGGCTGGTTCTGGTACTGGTGGTGGTACTGGTGGTGGTACTGGTGGTGGTGGTACTGGTACTGGTGGTGGTACTGGTGGTGGTACTGGTGGTGGTGGTACTGGTGGGAGTTGCCAATATCACGGTCAAAGTTCAACAGCAAGTTATTGAACAGCACTGTGTTAAATAGAGGGGGGGCACCCTGATTTTAACAGGTGTGTGTGTGAGGGGGGGGGGGGGGGGGGGGGGTATTATCCTGTTTAAATTAACATCGGCCCCCTGCTTGGAAGGGTGGCTACTACAAGCATCAATCATCACCAGTACAGATGTACAAGGTCGGGCTTCAAGGTGAGGTGCAGCAAGATAGGTTTCAGTCACGGTCACATTTTAGTCTGGGGCAGCAGGGGAGCCACCCTTGTTTCAACAGGTGGTGGTAGTGGGGGGGGGGGGGGGGGGGGGCTTCAAGGTTAGGTGCAGCAAGCAAGGTTCAGCCTGGGTTTAATTTCAATCAAGGGCAGCACTCTGTTAAGTAAAGGTAGTCGCCCATATTTGAACAGATGTGTGGGTAGGTGGGGGTGGGGGGGGGGGGGGGGGGGGGGGGGGGGGGGTCTTAAACTGTTTTACTTAACACAATTAACATCCATCCATACCTTTGTACAAGGTTGCTTAATCACAACTATCACTCATCACCTGAACAGATGTTGAAGGTCGGGCTTCAAGGTGAGGTGCAGCAAGATAAGTTACAGTCACAGTTAAATTTTAGTCCGGGACAGCAGGGGAGCCACCCTTGTTTCAACAGGTGGTGGTAGTGGGGGTTAAAGGTGAGGTGCAGCAAGATAGGTTTTGAGTCACGGTCACATTTTAGTCTGGGACAGCAGGGGGGGACACCCTTGTTTCAACAGTTGGTGGTAGTGGGGGGTGGGGGTGGGGGGCTTAAAGGTGTGGTGCAGCAAGCTAGACTTCTGCCAGGGTCTAATTTCAGGGTCACATTTCAATCAAGGGCAGCACTGTGTTAAATAGGGGTAGCCACCCATATTAGAACAGGTGCTTGTGAGTGTGTGTGGGTGATGGGTGGGTGGGGGGGCAGGGTCTTAAACTGTTTGAATTAACATCCATACCTACATACATACAAGGTTGCTTAATCACAACCATCAATCCTCACCTGTGCAGATGTTGAAGGTCGGGCTTCAAGGTGAGGTGCAGCAAGATGGGCCCCATGTAAAGTGGGCGCTGCACACAGGCGTATTCAAACTGAAAACAGGGAAGCCGGTGGCCCTGCCGGGCTATGGCTTGGCCTCTGTAAACCTCATGGGAGGTGAGTCTAGGGTTGCCTTGCCTTGGACTGCCTACCCTTTCATTGCCTTGCCTTGCCTTGCCTTGCCTTGCCTTGCCTTGCCTTGCCTTGCCTTGCCTTGCCTTGCCTTGCCTTGGACTGCCTTGCCTTGGACTGCCTTCCCTTTCATTGCCTTCTATTGCCTTGCCTTGCCTTGCCTTGCCTTGCCTTGCCTTGCCTTGCCTTGCCTTAGATTCCCTTGCCTTCCCATGCCTTGCCTTCCCTTGCTTTGCTTTGCCTTTCATTGCCTTCTATTGCCCAGCCTTGCTTCATTTGCTTTGGCTTTGGCTTGGCCTCTGCAAACCTCATGGCGGTGAGTCTAGGGTTGCCTTGCCTTGGACTGCCTTGACTTGACTTGACTTGGGTTGAGTTGCCTTGCCTCTCGAGGTGCCTTCCCTTGCCTTGGGTTGCCTTGCCTTAGATTACCTTGCCTTAGATTGCCTTGCCGTGCCTTGCCTTGCCTCATTTGCTTTGGCTTTGGCTTTGGCTTTGGCTTGACCTCTGCAAATCTCATGGGCGCTGAGTCTAGGGCTGCCTTGCCTTGGGTTGCCTTGCCTTAGATTGGCTTGCCTTGCCTTGCTTCAGTTAGGTTAGGCTATGGATTGGCCTCTGCAAACCTCATGGGTGGTGAATCTAGGACTGCCTTGCCTTGCCTTCTATTGCCTTGCCTTGCCTTGCCTTGCCTTGCCTTGCCTTGCCTTGCCTTGCCTGGCCTGGCCTGGCCTTTTATTGCCTTGACTTGCTTCGTTTGCTTTGGCTTTGGCTTGGCCTCTGCAAACCTCATGGGCGGTGAGTCTAGGCTTGCCTTGCCTTAGATTGCCTTGCCTTGCCTTGCTTCAGTTTGGTTTGGCTTTGGCTTGGCCTATGCAAACCTCATGGGCGATGAGTCTAGGGTTGCCTTGCCTTATATTGCCTTCACTTGCCTTTCGTTGCCTTCTATAGCCTTGCCTTGCTTCAGTTTGGTTAGGCTATGGCTAGGCCTCTTCAAACCTCATGGGCGGTGAGTCTAGGGTTCCCTTGCCTTGGGTTGTCTTGCCTTAGATTGCCTTGCCTTGCCTTGCCTTGCCTTGCCTTGCCTTGCCTTGCCTTGCCTTGCCTTGCCTTGTCTTGCCTTGCCTTGCCTTGCCTTGCCTTGCCTTGCCTTACCTTGCCTTGCCTTGTCTTGCTTCAGTTTGGTTAACCTTGGCTTGCCCTCTGCAAACCTCATGGGGGTTGAGTCTAGGGTTCCCTTGCCTTGGGTTGCCTTGTCTTAGATTGCCTTCCGTTGCCTTGCCTTGCCTTTCATTGCCTTGGACTGCCTTCTATTGCCTTGCATTGCTTCAGTTTGGCCGGGCTATGGCTTGGCCTCTGCAAACCTCATGGGCGGTGAGTCTAGGCTTGCCTTCCCTTGGACTGCCTTCCTTTTCCTTTTATTGCCTTGACTTGCTTCATTTGCTTTGGCTTTGGCTTGGCCTCTGCAAACCTCATGGGTGGTGAGTCTAAAGTTGCCTTGCCTTGGACTGCTTTGGACTGCCTTGCCTTGCCTTGCCTTGCCTTGCCTTGCTTCATTTACTTTGGCTATATCTTAGCATCTGCAAACCTCATGGGCGGTGAGTCTAGGGATGCCTTGCTTTGCCTTGGATTGCCTTTCTTAGGATCGCCTTGCCTTGGATTGCCTTGCTTTGGATTGGATTGTCTTGTATCGTCTTGCCTTGGATTGCCTTGAATTGTATCGCCTTGCCTTGCATTGGATTGCCTTGGATCGCCTTGCCTTGGATTGCCTTGCCTAGCCTTGCTTTTTTCATGTTGTTTGGTGTGCGTTATTTGAGTTGGCTTGCTTCAGTATGTCCTGCCATGGCTTGCTTCAGTTTGGCTCGGCTTATTTGTCTAAATTTCACCAGCCTAACAATACCGCCTGATGAACACACCATCAATACACTGGGCGTGAGCGATGACCACACACGGTTCGTTACTTCCATGTGGTAGCTATTGCTTAAATTGGGTGTGCAGGTCGATCTAGTGGCTGCACCTGGACTGGAACATACATACATACATACATACATGCATACATACATACATACATACATACATACATACATACATACATACATACATACATACATACATACATACAAAGACGCATACATACATACAAAGAGGCATGCATACATGCATACATACAAACATACATACAACGATTATTTGAATACATTGGGCGCGCAGGTCGAGACGCAGACCCAGAGGCCGCCACCTCTTCCAGCGGTGGTGCTGTTAGATCAAGGGAAGAGATCCTGAAAGGTGCTAGGCGGGCCAATGCTCAGGCAATCAACAGCATGCTTGGAGCTGGCAAGGTAGGTTGTTTATCATTTACGCAGGTTTGCATCGTTGTTATCTCTAGGGTTGGGTTAGAAACAGCATGTTTTGAGCTGGAAAGGTAGTTTGTTTATCATATACGCAGGTTTGCATCGTTGTTTTCTCTAGGGTTGGGTTGGAAACAGCATGCTTGGAGCTGGCAAGGTAGGTTGTATATCATATACGTAGGATTGCGACGTTCTTGTCTCTAGCGTTGGGTTGGAAACGTTGTTGTCTCTAGGGTCGGGGCGGAAACAGCATGCTTGGAACTGGCAAGGTAGGTTGTATATAATACACGCAGGATTGCGACGTTGTTGTCTCTAATGTTGGGTTGGAAACGTTGTTGTCTCTAGGGTCGGGGCGGAAACAGCATGCTTGGAGCTGACTAGGTTGGTTGTATATAATATACGCAGGTTTGCTATGTTGTTGTCTTCATGGTTGGGTTGGAAACGTTGTTGTCTGTAGGGTTAAGTTGGAAACGTTGTTGTCTGTAGGGTTAAGTTGGAAACGTTGTTGTCTCTAGAGTTAAGATGGAAACGTTGTTGTCTGTAGGATCGGGTTGGAAACGTTGTTGTCTCTAGAGTTAGGTTGGAAACTTTGTTGTCTCAAGCGTTGGGTTGGAAACGTTGTTGTCTCTAGAGTTAGGTTGGAAACTTTGTTGTCTCAAGCGTTGGGTTGGAAACGTTGTTGTCTCTAGAGTTAGGTTGGAAACTTTGTTGTCTCTAGGGCTGGGTCGGAAATGTTGTTGTCTGATCCAACTCTATCAAGTACCCTACCAAGAAACATATGCATCCATTGAGTGCCACGCACATTGAACTCGTGGTATTGGACATGTGTTATTGGATATTTGTTATATCAGATATGCAGGTTTGCGTTGGTAATGTCTCTGGGGTTGGGTCGGAATTTTTCTGATTTGATCATGCTCGATCCAGCACCCTACCAAGAAACTTAGGAAACCATTGAGTGCCTCGCACATTGAGCATGTGGTACATCATATACGCAGCTTTCCAATGGAACTGTCTCTAGAGTTGGGACGGAAATGTTTTGTTCGGTCAAACTCGATCCAGTACCCTACCAAGAAACATATAAATCCATTGAGAGCCACGCACATTGAACATGTGTCATTTCATATACGCAGGTTTGCGACGTTGTTGTTTCTAGGGTTGGGACAGAAATATTGTTGTCTGATCTAACTCGATCGAGGACCCAACCAAGAAATACATTGAGTGCCATCTCTAGGGTTGGGACTGAAACGCTGTTGTCTGATCTAACTCGATCAAGATCTCTACCAAGAAACATATGATCCATTAAGTGCCATGCACATTGAACATACAGTTTTGTTCAGTGAATGTTTTTCCCGCTTTGTATAGCGATCACTACTTTTGACCTTGTTTTGGCCCAAATTGCCTGTGTAAGAAAGTGTTGGCCCTAAAGGGCCCTACAAACTATTAAAGCCTTAAACGCTGTCCCTGGAGGAGGCATAAAATCATAAAGCTAGAAAAAAAACCACTTCCAGATATGAAAAAGAAATTTCTGGTTTTGTTACGTTATTGTCTCTAGAGTTAGGACGGAAACGCTGTTGTCTGATCAAACTCGATCCAGTACCCTACCAAGAAACATATAAATCCATTGAGAGCCACGCACATTGAACATGTGTCATATCATATACGCAGGTTTGCGACGTTGTTGTTTCTCGGGTTGGGACAGAAATATTGTTCTCTGATCTAACTCGATCGAGGACCCTACCAAGAAACATATAAATCCATTGAGAGCCACGCACATTGAAATTGTGTTATATCATATGCGCAGCTTTGCGACGTTGTTTTACTAGGGTTGGGACAGAAATGTTGTTGTCTGATCTAACTCGATCGAGTACCCTACCAAGAAACATACATATCCATTTAGTGCCACGCACATTGAACTCGTGGTATTGGACATTTGTTGTACAATATATGCAGGTTTGCGGAGGTATTGTCTCTAGGGTTGGGATGGAAATGTTGTTGTCTGATCAAACTCGATCGAGCACCCTACCAAGAAACATATACTCCATTGAGTGCCACGCACAATGGGCATGTGTTATATCATATACTCAGTTTTGTTACGCTGTTGTTGTTACGTCGTTGTTGTTGTTGTCTCTAGGGTTGGGGCTGAAACTTGAAATTGGTTACATTGCTTCAGCCAGCAATTTGGCTGCTCGCCGTTGGGACGGAAACGTTGTTGTGTTATTTGCCTGTTATATCGTGGGGTACTCAATTATGATTAGGGAATGGCAAATCATATGATATTGACCCAAGACGTGTATGATATCATATGATATCATACAAAAATCATATGATTTAATATCATACGATATGATGCCCCAGGCCAAAGTTACCTAGTCAGACCGCCGGCATCATATGATATCATATGATGACATGATATCATATGATATCATATTGCCAATCCCTAGTTAGATCGTGGGGTACTCAATTATGAAAGCGGTATTACGAATTTTATTACTCAATTATGATAGCGGTATTACGAATTGTTCTTCTTCTTCTCCTCTCCTTACAACTCCAGTCAAAAGGTTATCAAACCATTACATTTGCCTGTATAAAAAAAGTTATTAAACGGTTATATCTGCCTGTATAAAAAAAGATTCCCAAACCGTTATATCTGCCTGTATAAAATCAATCAATCAGTCAAACCGTTGTATCTGCCTGTTTAAAAAAGAGTTCTCAAACCGTTATATGTGCTTGTATAAAATCAATCAATCAACTGTTATATCTGGCTGTATAAAAAATCAATCAATCAAACCGTTTTATATCTGCCTGTATAAAAAAATCTCAAACCGTTATGTTTCCTTGTATAAAATTAATAAATGAATCAAACCGTTATATCTGCCTGTAAAAACAAATCTCAACCCGTTATGTTTGCTTGTATATATGCGCAGGTGTGCGACGTTGTTGTCTCCCCAGAGAGTGTGTGGTCCTCGCCCAAGCTAGGAGTCGGGGTCAAACTGATTGCCCAGCTTATACTTCTGCACTGAAGCGTAACTTGAACTTGAACTTGGTTACATAGCTGATAGCTCCAACCAGCAATTTGGCTGCTCGCCGTCCTCCAATTCCAAGTTCCCCCGTGCGATACCCACGAAAACCAGGGAGTGCTCTTGTCAGATAAGACAGTTGAACTTGAACTTGTTTATATAGCTTCAACCAGCAATTTGGCAGCTCGCCATCAGGGTAGTGCAGGACGCAGCGTCCTGCGTCGCAGGACGCAACATTGGAGGGTCCGTTGCGTCCCGGACGCAGGTTCTGGATGTTGGTTGCGTCGCAGACGCAGGTTCGGGATGTTGGTTGCGTCTCACCCATCAGTTGATTTGGCCCACCACCACTCTATTGCCGTGGGTTGCGGGTTCTGTTGAAACTGTGACGCAGCCTATATGTTCGATTGCGTCCCAGGACGCAACCTACAGAAGTGGGTGTGTCCCAGGACGCAACCTACCGAATTGGGGTGCATCCCAGGACGCAACCCCTGGGGTCCGTTTGAAGTACCCTGCTCGGCATCTTTGGCATCTTATGCACTGACGCGTGGCACTTCTGCACTGAAGCGTAATGATAACGCCTGGTAGGGTTGAGGTGTTGGTGTGGTGCTAGGTGTGTAGGGTGGGGGCGGAATGGTGGATAGGGTGTGGTATTTGTCAGCTATACAACCTGACCTCGCACTTCATCATCTGTTCAGATGTCAATCGAGTATGACGGCATGGTAAAGCTTGACAAAAGCGTTACCCTTTAAAGAAGGGCTCCAATGAGATGAGATGGGATAGCCCCTTCTTATGGCGGTAGGGAACGGGCTGGTACTTAACCAGGGCAAAGCTACCATGGCGAGTGAAGGCGAACTGAAGCGTAGGATGAAGATAATGATAACGCCTGGTGGGGCGTGGTGTTCAGGGAGCCCGTCGTACGCGGGTGGGGAGCGGCTTCCTACCTCAACTGGACAAGCTACCATCGCGGTTGACGACGACCTGCAACGCCAAGAGCGAGGTAGGATGAAGAAGAAGGAGCAGAAAGACAATAAGGAGGATTGTTCCATGCTTATTTGTGCTTGAAGGCGTCTAGCCACCAACCACCAATGCCTGGAGGCGTCTAACCATCTGCAGACTACATTCAGTGCTAAATTGTGGACCCCAGAGTTTTGGGGGTGCGAGATTGGAGTCTGTTGGGGTTGCTTTGGTGGGGGCTCCAAAGCTGCTAGTAGGAGCACCACAAAGGCCACTAGAAGCAACCCAGTGCTACGCCAAGACACTGGTTCGGTGGCTCCTTCAAAAACACATTTTTATAAAGTTTAAGGACATTCCTTTTGTAATTGGATTGGGTTGTTACATGTTTTTTCAGCCAACTCTGGGCTGCTCACCGTCTTCCAAAATCCAATTGCAAATGCACCCGTGCAAAACGGACTAAACAATACCGACAGAAACCGGGGAGCGGATTAGACGGTTTTAATCGTTTTCCACGTTTTGTCATCCACTCATAGCTGGCTGTAAAACCGAATGCGAGTTGAATGTGACCCCCACCCTGTCACGACAGCTAGGCTACGTGAGCTCTTAGGATATAATACAGTTCATCATCTAGATCTAGATGTCCTAAGAGCTCACATAGCCTAGCTGTCGTGACACACCCCACCCCACCCCACCCACACACCCTCCCCTGACTGCATAACCTGGTGTTTCAGAACTTGGTTAGCTTCAGCCATCAATTTGGCTGCACACCGTCTTGGGCAGTAAACAATATTTTGTGTGATTGATCGTTGATTGTTTTGAGCAGGGGGCAGTTGGAAGTTTTTTCTAATACCTATGAAGTGTGTGTTATCTGCCTTGACCCTCCGAAGTGAATGGATTTACACAACTAAGTTGCGGCCAGCCACACAGCAGTAAATTAAACAAGGGTTGCACACACATGCACACCAAAAACGTTAGAAGTTAGACGTTCGATGTTCTCTCTCTCTCTCTCTCTCTCTCTCTCTCTCTCTCTCTCTCTCTCTCTCTCTCTCTCTCTCTCTTACACACACACACACACACACATGCAATGTCTACAATCTCTTGATCCTACATATGTTTTCTCACACTCCTGCACCGGGGGGGGGCTTGAAATTGGAAGACGGTGAGCAGCCCAGAGTTGGCTGAAAAACCATGTAACAATTCAAATTCAAAATTCAAATTCACACTCCTGCATGAATTAACACTAGAGGTGCCTCCGAGTTAAAGGGGTCATCCAGGTCGTCGTCAACCGCGATGGTAGCTTGTCCAGTTGAGGTAGAAGACCGCTCCCCACCTGCGTACGACGGGCTCCCTTAACACCACGCCCCACCAGGCGTTATCATTACCTATTAAAGGGGTCAGCCAGCTCAATCGACATGCATGTATGCATGCCAGCCAATCAGCCAGCCAATCAGCCAGCCAACCAGCCAGCCAATCAGCCAATGAGCCAGCCAACCAGCCAGCCAATCAGCCAGCCAATCAGCCAATGAGCCAGCCAACCAGCCAGCCAATCAGCCAATCAGCCAGCCAATCAGCCAATGAGCCAGCCAACCAGCCAGCCAATCAACAGACCTGTATGCATGCTTCAATCCAGGGGTGGCCTACTAGGATTAATGGACCACTCAGGACTACTGTTTCCTTATTGGGCTAATCATGGCAGCTTCACGCCAGCTCTAATAGCCAGCCACTGGGTCTTTACACTGTCTAATCCGCTTACGGAGAAATGGACCATTCAACACTACTGTTCCATTTTTGGGCTAATCATGGCAGCTTCCCGCCAGCTCTAATAGCCAGCCACTGGGTCTTAAAATGCTCCAATCCACTTAGTGTGCTTCCTGGTTTCCGCGAGTATCGCACAGGGTGGGGTTTAGGGTTTAGGGTGGGGTGGGTTTAGGGTGGGGTTTAGGGTGGGGTAGGGTGGGTTGGGGGAGAGCTGGAATTGGAATCAAAAGACGGTAAACAGCCCAGGGTTGGCTGAAAAACCAAGTAACAATTCAAATTCAGATTCAAATTCACTGGGTCAAACCCAACGTTTGAGGCTGCATTGAAATATTAGCTTTCAGACGCACTAGCTAGCTTCAGGTTTGGCTCAAGGACAGGGGAATGGAGCTGCCTAGAAGCTGCTGCGCATACCCCCCAAAGGAAACGGAGAAGGGTATTTAGGGCTGAAAGAACTAAAAACGTTCGATGCAGCGTCGCCTGCGACGCTAAAAATTGGCGGAGAGTGATCGCGACGGAGCAACAGGTGGCAAAGGAAGCGAGTTAGTTACGAGACCGTTGGCTGACGTGTCTGGCTTCATCATGGTCACTTGGTCAGACGGTCGACCAGACAAATGGGTAACACTGGGGGCTCCCGCCCCCCAGAAGGGGGGGCTCCGCCAAAAACTGAGCTTGCTGTCATGCTTCGCCGCATCAGTAGCAGTACACTTTGCCGTATCAGTAGCAATCCACTTTGCCGTATCAGGAGCAGTACACTCGCCGCATCAGTGGCAGTACGCTTCAACACGTAGAGGCAGCTACAACGTCTCAGATTTTGTCATAGATTACGTCTATAAGATTCTGAGGGGCATCTTTGTTTTGCATGTGGATTCTTAGGGCTAAGATCTAAGCACAGTAATAAGCTCATCAAGCTTGATGTCCAGCTTATAGCCACTCAGCAGATGATCTGGATTTGGCTTTCGAAACACTTCGTCGCTCATAGTTTGTACCTTGAACTTGAAATTTGGCAAGTGGATTCTGTCATTTTGGCCTGCAACTCGAGAATTGTGAGAATTGTCAAAAACATGGCAAAAATGACAGAAGCAACATGCCAAATTCTCTAGTTAGAGGTACAAACTACAAAAAAAGAAGAAGTGTTTCGAAAACTCAAATCCAAATCATCCAAGTCAGAATTGTCGAAAACTTGGCCTGCTTAAGTGCAGGTACGAACTAGGAACTACGAGACCCAGATCTAAAGCGTCCGCTGAATTTCTTGAACAATAGCAATCTAAGTTAATTGATCTAGTACTCCAAATGAATACAGATGTGAAGTACTCGACCTCCTGCGCTCACCCACCTTTCCACCCCCACCCCACCTACAGTACACCACCACCACCACCAGGACACTACCACCACCAATTTAATTTATGTGTGTAGTACAATATCATGTCATCATATGATATCATATGATGCCGGCAGTCTAACTAGGCCAAAGTTACCATTTAAGTACAATATCATGCAATTGGTATGATATCTTATGATATCATACTCACCTTTGGCCCAAATCTTATGATATGCCGATCCCTAGTAATATCCCCTCCTAGTAGTCTAGACGGATATCGATTATTTGAGGTTTGGCAAGTCCCTTTGGCCTAATAGGCTACCCCCTGTAACATACACACATAATAGTAGTCCGGCACGCCGCACAGGTACGCTCACTTTCTGTTTGCTGCCTCATCTTACCCAGCTGCTGGATGAGCTGCCTGAATAGGACCAGCACACACACTGGGGGGAAGCTGAGGGAAGCAGCACACGCACACTTTGCCCATGCTCAGTCCTGTTCTGCTGCTGTGGCATCCATCTAAAGCTGAGGGTCAAGCACAATCCACTAACTGTAGAAAGACAGATATCTGTATGTAGGGAGGTAGACAAACCGATTCCTTCCGTGCATCGCATCGGTTGCCTCACACACGCACACTCAGTTCTGATCTGATGCTGTGGCTGTGGCCTCCTTCTCAAGCTGAGGAGACCAGCACAATCAACAGACAATCAACCAACTGTAGGAAGACAAACATGTGTACGTAGGTAGGTAGACAAACAGATTCCTCTCATGCATCTCATCTGTTGCCTCACACACGCACACTCAGCTCTGTTCTGATGCTGCTGTGGCTGTGGCCTCCTTCTCAAGCTGAGGGGACCAGCACAATCAACAGACAATCAACCAAATGTAGGAAGACGGACAGCTGAAGGTAGGAAGACAAACAGATTCCTCACCCACGCACACTCAGTTCTGTTCTGCTGCTGCTGCTGCTGCTGCTGTGGCTGTGGCCTCCTTCTCAAGCTGAGGGGACCAGCACAATCAACACACAATCAACCAACTGTAGGAAGACGGACAGCTGAAGGTAGGAAGACAAACAGATTCCTCACCCACGCACACTCAGTCCTGTTCTGCTGCTGCTGCTGTGGCTGTGGCCTCCTTCTCAAGCTGAGGGGACCAGCACGATCAACAGACAATCAACCAAATGTAGGAAGACGGACAGCTGAAGGTAGGAAGACAAACAAATTCCTCACCCACGCAAACTCAGTTATGTTCTGCTGCCGCTGCTGCTGCTGTGGAATCCTCCTCAAGCTGATGGAAGAGCTCTCCAAGGGAAGGGAAGCTGAGGGGAGCAGCACACTCGCGCTTTGCCCATGCTCAGTCCTGTTCTGATGTTGCTGCTGTAGCGTCCTTCGCAAGCTTCCTAAATAAGAGCAGCCCACGCAAGGAGGGGTAGCCGAGGGGAGCAGCACACACACATGCTTTGCCCATGCTCAGTTATGCTGCTGCTGCTGCTGCTGCTCTGACATCCTTCTCAAGCTGATGGACGAGCTGCCAAATTAAGAGCACCCCACACAAGGAGGGGGAGCTGAGGGGAGCAGCACACTCACGCTTTGCCCATGCTCAGTTATGCTGCTGCTACTGCTACTGCTGCTGTGGCATCCTCCTGTATAAAAAATGCAAATGTAAATGGGGCTTTGCGTATGCTCACTTATGTTTTGCTGCTGCTGCTGCTGTGTTGCGGCATCCTTCTGTTTTTAAATGCAAATGTAAATGGGGCTTTGCCCATGCTCAGTTCTGTTATGCTGCTGCTGCTGCTGCTGCTGCTGCTGTGGCATCCTCCTCAAGCTGATGGGATCAGCACAATCAACAGACAATCAACCAAATGTAGAAAGACAGACAGCTGAAGGTAGGCAGACAAACAGATTCCTCACCCACGCACACTCAGTTCTGTTCTGCTGCTGCTCCTGCTGTGGCTGTGGCCTCCTTCTCAAGCTGAGGGGACCAGCACGATCAACAGACAATCAAGCAACTGTAGGAAGACGGACAGCTGAAGGTAGTTTGGCTGACAGTTTCCTCAGCAACGCACACTCAGTTATGTTCTGCTGCTGCTGCTGCTGCTGCGGCGGCGGCATGCTCCTTAAGCTGAGGGGACCAGCACGATCAACAGACAGTCGACCAACTGTAGGAAGACGGACAGCTGAAGGTAGTTTGGCTGACAATTTCCTCAGCAACGCACACTCAGTCCTGTTCTGCTGCTGCTGCTGCTGCTGCGGCGGCGGCGGCATGCTCCTTAAGCTGAGGGGACCAGCACGATCAACAGACAATCGACCAACTGTAGGAAGACGGACAGCTGAAGGTAGTTTGGCTGGCAATTTCCTCAGCAACGCACACTCAGTTATGTTCTGCTGCTGCTGCTGCTGCTGCTGCTGCTGCTGCTGCGGCGGCGGCGGCATGCTCCTTAAGCTGCTGGAAGAGCTCCCTAACGGAAGGGAAGCTGGGGGGAGCAGCACACAAACACTTTGCCCATGATCAGTTCTGGTCTGCTGCTGCTGCTGCTGCTGCTGTGGCCTCCTTCTCAAGCTGAGGGGATCAGCACAATCAACAGACAATCAACCAACTGAACGTAGACAAACATGTGCACGTAGGTAGGTAGACAAACAGATTCCTCTCATGCATCGCATCTGTTGCGTCACACTCGCACACTCAGCTCTGTTCTACCGCTGCTGCTGCTGCTGCCGCTGCCGCTGCTGCCGCTGCTGCTGCTGCTGCTGTGGCCTGCTTCTCAAGCTGAGGGGATCAGCACAAGCAACAGACAATCAACAGACTGTACGTAGACAAACATCTGTATGTATGTTTGCAGACATCTGTAGGCAGGTATGTAGACATCTGTAGGTAGTTAGGCAGACAAACGGATTCCTCTCATGTATCGCTTCTGTTGCCTCACCCATGCACACTCAGTTATGTTCTGCTGCTGCTGCTGCTGTGACATCCCTCTCAAGCTGCTGGAAGAGCTCTGTAAGGGAATGGAAGCTGGGAGGAGCAGCACACACACACTTTGCCCATGATCAGTTCTGCTGCTGCTGCTGCTGCTGCTGCTGCTGTGGCCTCCTTCTCAAGCTGAGGGGATCAGCACAATCAACAGATAATCAACTAACCGTAGAGAGACGGACAGCTGAAGATAGGTAGACAAACAGATTCCTCACCCACGCACACTCAGTTCTGTTCTGCAGCTGCGGCTGCTGTGGAATCCTCCTCAAGCTGCTGGAAGAGCTCCCTAACAGAAGGGAAGCTGGGGGGAGCAGCACACACACACTTTGTCCTTGATCAGTTCTGTTCTGCTGCTGCTGCTGCAGTGGCATCCTTTTCAAGCTGCTGGAAGAACTCCCCGAAGCGTTGCCCAGCTCTCCCCGTGATGTTCATGAACTTCTCAACACACATGCCCAGACACTGTTCGGGGAGAAATTAGGGTAGGGGGGCAGGGGGTAATTAGGGTAGGGACACTGTTTGGGGAGAAATTAGGGCAGGGGGGCAAGCTGCTGGAAGAACTCCCCGAAGCGTTGCCCTGCGCTGCCCGTGATGTTCATAAACGTCTCAACACACATGCCCAGACACTGTTTGGGGAGAAATTAGGGGAGGGGGGCAGGGGGAGGCACAGTTAAGGACAAGTCCTATGCAGCGTCGCAAGCGACGCGTAAAATTGGCGGAGTATGTTGGCAACGGAATGACAGGCTGTGGCAACAATGGAGATGACCTAGGGCAGTTAGTTATGAGACAGTTGGCTGACGTGTCAGGCTTCAATTTCTGGTCGGTCGTACAAACGTACAAACGGACAACGGGGTGAATCTGGGGCCTCCCGTCCCTCCTGGGGGGGGGGGGGGGGGGGGGGGGGGGGGCTCCGCCAAAAATGAGGGTAGGCCATTAGGGGAACAGGAAGTTTTTGGCGGACCCCCCCTTTCTGGGGGGCGGGAGACCCTAGGGTCACCTCGTCCTCCGTCCGTCCAACCAACCGACCGACCATCCGACCACGAGATACCCTGGTCTAGTCATAAACCCTGGCTTCGGTCTGCTGCACTCAATTCCGAAGCTACCTGTCGCTCTAATAGCCAACACTCTCCCCCAATTTTCCGCGACGCTTGCGCCTGGGACTTGTTCTGGAAGAAAAGGAACCAGTGCATGTGAGTAGCACCACGGTGCTCCTAGCAGCTTTTGGGGTGCTATTTTTGCTTTAAAGGGCATTGTTTTTATGCCATTGTTAGGGGCGTTGTATTTCAAGTTTAGAAATAAGTCTGATTCCATTCACTCCGGCAGGAGCTAAGATTACGGGTGAAGTTAACCAAAAGGTGTAAGTTCAACCCCCAAGACTGCAACACAGCAGGGCTTTTTTCTGACATGTATAGCGATCGCTAGTTTTGACCCAGTTTTGGAGAAATTATTGCTGTACAGAAGTATGAGACAAAATTGTAGAATGTGTTTGCCCTAAATGGCCCTAAAAAGCTAGAAAATGCTATAAACGCTGTAGAAAGCACTAGAACGATGTCCCTGGAGGAGGCCTCTAACCCAAAAGCTAGAAAAAAGCACTTTCAGATTTGAAAAATAATTCCTGCAACGCAGCACCCCCAAAACTGTAAGGTATACAATTTAGCACTTCTGCAATTTATAGTAACTTCAAGAAAACCCTGGGCAGGGGCTGACAAGGTACAAAAACCCTGGGCAGGGGCTGACACAGTACAAAAACCCTGGGCAGGGGCTGACAAGGTACAAAAACCCTGGGCAGGGGCTGATGAGGTACACAAACAAAAACTGTCGCACAAAACATGGACACCCCAAAAAACTAGATACATGTGCCCACACGCTCATCCATGCACCCACACACTCACGCACTCAACCACGCACTCAACCACCCACGCACTCAACCAACCACCCACTTAACCACCCGCTCAACCACGCACTCAACCTCTCACACCCTCACGCACCCACCAATGCACCCACACACTCACCAATGCACCCACACGCTCAAGCATGCACCCAAACGCTCACCCATGCACCCATGCTCTCAACCATGTACTCTTGCACATACCCACGCACTGAACCATGCTTCCACCCACCTACCCACTCATCCATGCACCCACACGCCCAACCATGAACCCAGCCACCCACACGCTCATCCATGCACCCACACATCCACATGCTCAACCATGCACTAACACACTCATGTCCAACCATGCACCCCACACATCCACATGCTCAACCATGCACTAACACTTTCATACCCATGACAGAACCCACCTTCTCTTCTGCTGGAGTAACACTCTTCGTCATCATGTCCTCTGCACACTCACGGAAGCATATCTCCACCACAGCATTGTACATGCGCAGGGAGTCTCTGACCTGCATCTGCTCTAGTTTGGAGTTGAGGGCCGCCCCTTGGCCCGGGTTCATGTTCACGACCTCTTCCGATGGGTATGCTCGTTCGCTCATGGCGACTGACGGGGTTGGGATATGGTAAGTGAGAAATAAAGACTACGAAGTGGCGTGGCGTGGCTTAAGGGTCACGGGGGACCGTGCAGGGGAATGGAAGGGGCGGAGTCTCGCCTTGCGACTAATTAGCTACTAATTAGCTGCAAAGTGGGGAGTTAAGAAAAAAGGAGGCGTTTAGCGGTGGGGGTTGGGGAAAAGAGTGGATCAAACGCGCGATCGCTGTCGATGGGGGTGGATGATGGTAATCGGTTTTTCTGACGGCCGAAGAGGGGTGAGTGCAGAAGAAAGCGTGGGTGAAAGCTTGAGGTGTAACAAGATGCAATCGAACGTTGTGCACTCGAATGTGGAGAAGGAGCGACGATCTTGTCGATTTAGAAGGGGGACGTAGGAAATGTTTAGAAGGGTGCAAAGATGATCATGTGGGTTGCAGTTGGTACGAAGCAAACGGGAATGTTGTCCCTTTATGGCGCAGAGTTCGTTGTTTGATGGTTCGTCTTTTTCATTTGGTTTCGGAGCCAACCATATATTAATTTAATCGTGTTTTCAAAGATGTTGCAAATCATGTGATCATGTGGTTGGTGAGCAATATAGTTGCGTGCCTTGGGCGATGCTCTCTTCCTCTCTTCCTCGAATTCAGAGTTGTCTAATTTTCTGATTTCGTTTTTTACTTCTTAGTCTGTATTAGCTCTTACATCTCGTTACTTGTTCTACCTTGAAACCTGTAGCTGTTTATCTAAAACTTGTCAACCCGATATATATGAGTAGGTTACAGTTGCGTGCCTTCGAGATTGTGTCACCCCTTCTTGATGTTCTCTATGAAGTTATCACCAAATAGCTCTTAAATGTTGAGGCAAAGTTGCGGGTAGATAGGGCTTTCTAGGAGGAAGTGTGCTTCGTCCTCAACTTTTTTACACCGCAGCACTGGCACAGTTGCTCCTGTCTTGGGATACTAGCTCATGCGACATAGATAATATTCGGAATATAAGCCCCCGCCCTACATTTGGTGAGCTCATGCTTCATGAAGGAAGCTTTCATTTTTGATTGGTCATCATGCTTCCAGATCCAAGAGGCATACGCCCTTTTGCCCAATCCTCCACGTTTCATGAAGAGGCCGGAGCAGTAAAAAGATCGGCCAACACTGGACGGCCGATGATTAAGCAATGTTATCTGGTCAACACTGGACGGCCGATGATAATGCAATGTAATCCGGTCAACACTGGACGGCCGATGATAATGCAATGTAATCTCAAGCCTGTTCTGGAGAAAGTTTTCTGTTTTATAAACTCTGTAGAAACTGATAACATATCTTGATACAGACACTGAACTCCCAAACAAATGATAAGATTATGACTGAGGACGGGAACTTGAACTTGGTTACACAGCTTTTATCAGCTTGAAATCACTCCGGTAGAGTGGACAGTAGATTAAAGCAGCGGAACAGACGCACCAATCTATACACGGAGACAAGGATAACGTTACAGACACAGGAGACCCATAAAGGGGCACCTGTGGTGAAAGGAGGCGGTAGACAGGAACCTAACAGGGTACAGATCAGACCGGAGACGTAGGTGACAGGAAGCTGCCACTGAGTCATCTCAAGATGACTCAGTCCCACGGGAAGCTGGCTCAGGAGAGCCGATAGTTCTAAGGGAGTACATAAGTAGTAACCAAGTCATAAAACGCGTGAGAGCACCGCTATACATGCTGATACTCCACCTATGACACAGGTGACATACAATAGTACTACTCCACCTATGGCACTGGTGACATAGAACTATATGTAACAAATTAAAAAAAAAAAATCAAAGAACTCCGAAAAAAAAATCGAGAGAAACTTCAAATGAAACCCGAAGGGTGTAAGGGAAGGTATGAAGCAAGGCAAAGAACCAAAATTTGCCAAGTGGATATAAGAGGACAACTAAATATCAAAGTCGGGTAACAACGGTATAGAAAACCCGATCCGGGAATAGGAACCTAATGCCAATCAATGATAACTTAAAGAAACTCTAAATGTAACCAAAGAAACCCTAAAATGTAACCAAAAATTCCAGAATACATGTAACCAAAATTCTAGAATACATGTAACCAAAAAAAAATGGTTTAAGGAGAAGCAGTCATTCCAAACATGCGAATGAAACGCCAGAACACCATAGGATCAAGGGGCTTGGTGAAGGGGTCAGCACAGTTGTCCTTAGTGTTAACATAGGCAACATCCACCTGGCCATCCTCCACCAGCTCCTGGATATAGTGATGGATGACATCAATGTGCTTGTTGCGAGGGAGCAGCTGACAGTCATTGGCCCAGCTCAAGGACCCCAAGTTGTCACCCTGAATGGTGACCAGGTCACAAGGCAGCCCTAGATCAATTCTCAACTTTTTCAACCATTGCACCTCCCTGGCAGTCTGAGACAGGGCCTGATACTCAGCCTCACTGGAGCTAACAGCAACAGTGGGTTGCCTTTTGCTCATCCAGTTCACAAGGCAGCCTCCAGCAAGCACAGCATAGCCAGTCTGAGATCTCCTGTCAGACCCATCATCAGCAAAGGATGAGTCACTAAAGACAGTAAAAGAGAAACCAGGGCTGTGAGTGTAAGTGAGGCCCAGATGGGAATGTTCTCTCAAATACAAAAGCAAGCGCTTGGCTGCAGCCCACAGGGGGGCAGTGGGTTGAGCAGAAAACCTGGACAGGTAGCTAACAGCAAAAGAAATATCAGGCCTTGTGCAGGTAGCCAGGTACAGCAAAGCCCCCACAAGAGAGAGGTACTGGCTATTAGAGGCCAGAGGTTCTCCAGGAGGATCAGTGACAGTGCACTTGGACATGGGAACTGAAAACTTGGGCTTGGTAGCAGCAGTGAGACCAAACTGCTCCACCAGCTCAACAATGTAGGAGTGCTGGGAGAGGTCGATCTTAACACACCTGCCGTCAGAATCAAGTGTACAAGTCATGTCCAATGAAAGGAACTGGACAGGTACACCCATTTCCTTGATTTCCCACCCAGCTGCTTCCATAGCCTTGATCAGCAAGGCATACCTATGCAGCTCACTAAAAGCACAGATAAAGTCATCCACATAGGTCAGGACATAGCTCCACCCACCAGTAGAATCCCT
This sequence comes from Chlamydomonas sp. ICE-L, assembly GCA_013435795.1. NCBI lineage: Eukaryota > Viridiplantae > Chlorophyta > Chlorophyceae > Chlamydomonadales > Chlamydomonadaceae > Chlamydomonas > Chlamydomonas sp. ICE-L. Next base: position 46,687 of record JACBWV010000276.1, read on the forward strand.
CCTGAAATACAGAGCAGGTTCAGCTTTGCACATGGTAAAACCGTGGGCAACCAAAACCTGCTTTACATCTTTGCTCCAAGCCCTGGGTGCCTGCTTCAAACCATAAAGAGATTTAATTAGCTTGCACACAAGGGGAACATTGTCAGGACCAAGTTCATGAAAGCCCTCAGGCTGGTAACAGAACAGGTCCAGACCAGGTTCCAGCTTGGCATTCAAGAATGCAGTCTTGATGTCCAGCTGCCTCACAAACATTTTTCTATGAGTGATGGCAGCAAGGAGCACACGAAGACCTGCTTTAGAGGAGACGGGGGCATATACATCATGGTAGTCCAGTCCAGGACGACGTCGTTGCAGAAAACCACGAACTACAAAACGAGCTTTAAAACGCAAAGAACCATCAGCCCCATGTTTCTTGACAAATAACCATCTGCCAGATAGAATCCTCTGCCTAGGAGGCTGTGGAGTGAGGACCCAAGTGCCATGAGCATGGAGGGAGGCCATCTCATCCTTCATAGCCTGCAGCCAGAGATCTCTGTCAGGGTTGGTAGGTAACATTGCAGCTTTATAAGAGAGTTCAGTAGAGGTAGAAATAAAAGCCCCCACGTACAAGCAGTGTACTTGTACATGGGCAGCGGGGATATCAGCAGTATCAGCAGTAACCGGTAATAAAGCCCCCAGCGCAGCACTCATGCGTGGTTGAACAAGGCCGGCCTCCTTTGCCTCTAAATCGTCGAAGCCTGGGTACACTGGAACACCCCAGCCATACGCAGTATCTGACCCGGACCAGTGTTCGAGGTCATCACTCACATCATCTGTGACGGCCACATCGTCGCAATGCCTGGTCCGGTATAAACCACCAGGTATAGCAGGGGGTGAAGTGATCAACAACTCCCGCGAGCTATCCGAATAGGTGGACGGGGGGTGGCGACTAGTGGGCAGTGGACCTGTACTAGGTTCCACTATGACCCGAGGCTGTCCTAATCCTACGACTTCACCGACGAAACGTGGCGCAGAGGAAGGCCCGGCGACCCCCTGAGATTCGAATAAATTAGAGCTTGAAGGAACATCAGACTCCCCCTGGCCCAATGCCGCCGCACGCGATACAGCACCATCATTACCTGGCCTGGGACGCATCGTCATCCCATGACCAGTAAAGCGGTCAACAATCGGGGTTGGTAAAGGGCCCAGGACATTGTCAGTAGTATCAAGCCCTTTACCGATGATAGCGGCAGGGGTGCGAGAAAAATACTGAGATCCATCATAGGGAGAGAGCCCAGGGATACAGTTATAGCTAAACTGTTCATAGAAGAGCACATCACGACTCTCTACCACCTGGCGCAACTTCGGAACCCAAACAAAATAACCCTTACTCACCAGAGAATACCCAACCAGTCTACCAGATAACGCCCTTTCGTCTAGCTTATTGCGTTTCTTCCCATTCACTAAGGTAACATAGCATGGGCACCCGAACACGCGCAATAACGATACATCAGGTAGAACCCCAAAGAACAACTCATAAGGAGTCTTGTCACCCTGATTAGGCAGCCGGTTGCGTAGGTAACAAGCGGCGAGGAAGGCATAGGGCCAGAAGGACTTAGTGAGCTTAGACTCTAAGTGAATGCTCCTAGCTACGTTCTGAAGGACCCCATTGTACCGTTCCACAGTCGCATTCTGCTGAGCAGTGTAAGCCATGGACAATTCATGCACAGCACCAACCGATTCTAACCAATCCTCGAACCACTTCACTATAAATTCCTTAGCCGTGTCAGACCTAAGACACTTGAAGACAAAACCATGCAGCTGAGTCATCCATCTGAGGATGGTAGTTTGAACTGCTAAGGGAGCTTCCTCCCTGGTTCTCAAGCACAATACCTCAGCATAGCCAGAGTATTGGTCAGTGAGACACAGAACATAAAACTCCCCACGCAAACCCCTAATATTAAATGGCCCCATGATGTCCAAGTGAAGGCGTTGTAATGGGGCACGGATCCTAGTTTTGCTTTCTTTAGGAAAAGGGATACGTTTTCCCTTTGCCTTCTGACAAGCATCACATGGGATCTTAGACAGTCTTTGCACCTGTTGGAGAGTGAGGGGTAAGTTCTGAACCAAACCCTTCCTTACAAGGTTGTGCATGGCATCATAGCCAGGGTGACCCAGCCGCCTATGCCACAACCATTCAGGAGTGGTAGGGACCACAACTCCACCATCCTCATCAACATCAAGAGCAAAAGCTGGATAATTTTCAGCACCATACAAACGGCCACGAGGGGTGTGACAAGGCCTACATGCAAACTTGTACACACCATCACTGGAGGCAGGGAAAGACCACAGAACAGAAGAGCCCTGTGTGGCAGTACAACTAAGACTATCAAAAGAAATCTTGCAGTTGTGAGCATGGGCAACAGCATTTACTGACATGAGGTTCACCGGACAGTGTGGGATGTAGAGAACATTGGTTAAAGTGATTGGTGTTGGTAACCAATCACTACATAACACAATAGAACCCTGACCCACAGACCGTTGAACCACACCATCACCAAATTTAACTGCTGGCCCAGTCTCAGAAGCATGAAACACAGTGAACAAAGACATATCACCTGTGATTGACATCCCAGCTCCAGAATCAACATGCCAGACACCCTCAGACAGGCTCGGGCTGCAGACATTTGAAAATTTCGCAGTGCAAGAGAAAAGGACAGAGCGTACCTCCTATTTCTTGTCCAAAGCATACCCATCAATCTGAGCCTGCAAGGAGGCCAGCTGCCGCGGAGTAAGCACACCTGGAAGGGCCAAGGCCATGGGCACCGGATTGGTAACCGGTGCACCAGGCTTGGTCTTACGCAGGTGCGGATGCTTCGTGAAACAGCGATCCTCCGAGTGGGTCGTCTTGCTGAGGCATGGGCCCCAAGTGCAATCCAGACGTCGCTTGTTGGAACCAGAACCCTGAGAACCAGATCCCTGCCCACGCTGAAACGCAGCATTGGCAGGAACCTGGGGAGCGTCCCGGGACCAACCAGGATGCCTGGAGTCGGACCTGGGGAGAGCAATGTTCAAAATGTCGAGAGACCGATATGCCTCCAGACAAGACCAGTAATCTACAGTCTGTCTGTTAGCCAACATCATACCGTACTGGATCCGCAGCGATTCAAATCGGATCAAACGGATCCCATTCACAATGGTTTCCATGGCGTGGCGCTGAGTGACAGGATGTCCAGCACTGCGGACGTCAGTGCACAGACTGCGAACCATGCGAAAGAAATCATCGACACGGTCAGAAGGGCCCATGTGCGCATTATGAAGTTCGATACGCACGAGAGGGACTCTAGAGGCAAGGGCATCAGACTGCGTCTTCCGGATATCCAAAAGGATATCCCGAGGGGTGGCAAAGTCCTGGTATACCTTGACCATATCGTCCTCCATGTTCGCGAGCATCATAGTTAAACACATGAACTCCTGACGTTCGAGAGGCAGTGCACTGAACCCCAACAGTGCAGGATCAAACCGAGACTCACCATGAATGAGGGTATTAGACCCAGCTCCAATCGCAGAAGGGACAGGAGCCAAGGACCTACGAATGTCCATGAAATACTCCGCAGCAAGACCAGCGTCAAGAGCGCGCTGGTCGTCTATGTTCCTAATCACAGGAATGGACCTCGCAACACTCATAAGCAGCTCGAAATCTGGGCTAACAGGACACAGAGGGACAGGCACTCGCACAAACTGATAACCAAGCTTCTCGTGATCACTACGCCTCGTACCACCAAAGGAAACACCATGATCTGGGGGATACAGAATCCCAGAAGTGACTGGACCAAGAAAAGAATGACACCTGGTACCAAGCTCAGAGAAAGCCATCACTCGGCGATGCCTCAGCTTCACACTAACATTTGCCATTGTAGCCTGCATATCCATCCGACCGTACAAAGAGCGGTTCAAGGACTCACCATCCCGTCGATCCTGGTTGATCAGGCGGTAGTCCCGCAAGTTCAAAGTCGGAGGAGATCCACCAGTGAGCAGATGCTCCCAAGATTCGCATGACCGCGTATATAGCATAGGAGGAGGGCCAGGGGCAGGAGGCAGCTCCACCGGCGGAGGCGGAGGGGGTTCCAGGGAGGCACCAGCAGCAGAGGTGCGTGCAGAGGAAACAGCAGCCTCGCGAGAGCGAGTGTGGTAGCTAGGGAGGCCACGCTCCATGGGGGCAGATGCAGAGGAAAAAGAAGCAAAGCCCTTCAAGAAAGTGGGCTTAGCCACCTCCGGGTAAGCCGGGGGAACAGGCTCAAAGGGAGGCGCCGACGAAGGCTGAGGCTGATACACAGGCGAAAGCTCTCGATTAGGCATCTGCTGATCAGCAGGCTCATACACCGGTGAAACAGCGGAAGTCTCAAAGACACGAGTGGCAGCAGCAGATGGGGTCACGCCACCGAAGTCAGCAATCGTAGCACTCTTCAAGTCCTCCTCATCATCAGTAGTAGTAGAGTAGTCTTCATCATAATTGAAGGGGACGCAATGAGGCTGCGGGTCTGATGCACAACGGATGATCTGTGTCTGTACACAACACAGCTTCATCAGGACATCCTCAACATCAGAGGACAGGCGTCGAACATTGAGAGAAGGAACCGTAAAGTTGGAGGATTGATCGGGGGGGGTTACTTCCTTGATGGCGGAAGGACCCTCCTCTCCGGCAGCAGAGGCCGCTGGCGCGCAGTCGTCTAGCCAATCTAGAGGAACCTTCACCCCCGTTGGGAGGATTCGGTCGCATCCATTGCTCACAATGACACTGCGGATCCCACGAGCCCATGAAACACCATTAAGTTTGGTAAGTTTCACAAAGCCGGCAGGAGGCCCTCGCGGAAGTTGCATTATCAAAGCAGTGGTAGTGATGAGGAGCCCAATGACCTATCAGCTTGAAATCACTCCGGTAGAGTGGACAGTAGATTAAAGCAGCGGAACAGACGCACCAATCTATACACGGAGACAAGGATAACGTTACAGACACAGGAGACCCATAAAGGGGCACCTGTGGTGAAAGGAGGCGGTAGACAGGAACCTAACAGGGTACAGATCAGACCGGAGACGTAGGTGACAGGAAGCTGCCACTGAGTCATCTCAAGATGACTCAGTCCCACGGGAAGCTGGCTCAGGAGAGCCGATAGTTCTAAGGGAGTACATAAGTAGTAACCAAGTCATAAAACGCGTGAGAGCACCGCTATACATGCTGATAGCTTTGTTTTAGAATGTGTGTGTATGTGTGTGTGAGTGTGTGTGGGGGGGGGGGAGGGTGTGGGTGTGGGTGTGGGGGGGAGTGGGGTGGGGGGTGGGGGGTGGGGGGTGGGGGGTGGGGGGTGGGGGGTGGGGGGGTTGGTGGGTGGGGGGTGGGGGGTGGGGGGTGGGGGGTGGGGGGGGGGGGGGGGGGCAGCATGACGGAAAAGCTGAGATGATGTATACCAAGACAACTTATGTTTGTGTGTTTTATCACATTTATTCATATCATATGAATCATATAAGTTATCAAATATTCCCACCCTTAAAAATGTTAAGGGTTCCTTATCGTTCTCATATTATAACTATTATTATTCATTTATTCATCACTAGTATCAGGTTTTATAACCAGTTTTTCAAGCAGCACTTTTATGTCTTCAGAATGCAAGGGGTAATCCGTACAAGTGTACAACAAGTACCGCATCTCATTTTTTTCATGACCATCAGAAGTCCCCTTTGACTCTATCAAGCCTCGGTAACTTGGAGTTCAGAAGGACACGAGGATCATGTCATCATCATCATCGCCATCTTCTTCAACAGTTTTCTGTCGATTGAAGAAAAAATGAAAACTGGAGAAGTGATTTGTTCGCGTTAACATTTCCTGGCACCAATTTTGTTTACTCCCGAAGACGGCAAGCAGCCAAACTGATGGCTGAAGCTTAAAAAGGTAATGATAACGCCTGATGGGGCGTGGAGTTAAGGGAGCTCGTCGTACGCGGGTGGAGAGCGGTCTCCTACCTCAAGTGGACAAGCTACCATCGCGGTTGACGACGACCTGCAACACTGAGAGCGACCGAAGGAGGAGTCGAACCCCCGACTCTTCATTCTGAGAGTGACTTAGTCTACATGGCTGAAGCTACGTAACCAAGCATTTAATGTCTGGTAATTGGAATGAGTACAATCTAAATCCCTTAACGAGGATCCATTGGAGGGCAAGTCTGGTGCCAGCAGCCCCGGTAATTCCAGCTCCAAAAGTTAAACTTCTCTTGATTGATCATAAAATCACAAACTCTGCAAGTTCTGTAAGCTCGGAGCTGGCTCGGGGTACCATTTTTAGTTGGGTCTGGTTGGAAAAGGATTTTCAACCTAGGAGCTGGGTCACCCGACGCAATTCAGCGACAACACCTCCTGTCTGATTCCAATTTCTACCTGATTCCACGGTCTATCAGATTATTTTATAGACGAGGGATGCAAGTCTAGAAGAGTTAATGTATTTACATCGTTAGGCATAAGGGGTTGCGCAGACTATAAGTAGCAGGGCAACCCAAGGAGGTTAAGTAGACCCTAACCTCGAGTACGCCAGCGGTGCGACCGACTGGCGTGGTCTCAGTCACTAGCTAGCTGGCGGTCTCAGTCACTGACTGACTGGACAGGGTGGAAAAGACCTGTAGCAGGTAGCTTCGCGTGCCACAGGGTACGGCCTATAAGCCGTACCATAGCAGATTCCACGTTCTATCTGATTCCACGTTCAAATTACGTGCACATATGCATAATCTAGCAATGCATTTGATATCATCTTTGACACTCAGCACTTCCGTTTTCGTTTAGTTCCCCAAAGTCACGAAGGGAAGCTGCCTAGAAGCTGCTGCACGCAACCAGAAGGAACATGCTACAGGTGTGGGCAGTGCAGCTAAGTTATGGCTTTGCTCATATTCAGCTTCCAAGACTCACAAAGGGAAGCTGCCTAGAAGCTGCTGCACACAACCAGAAGGAACATACTACAAGTGTGGGCAGTGCAGCTAAGTTATAGCTTTGCTCCTTCAACAACAAGGATTCCTTGTCCACTATCTAGTCTTCACAACAGGTACCACTGGTACCATACCCATCAAAACTATTACCAATCTCTCCACCTTACGGATAAGTCGCTAACACGTAGACAAACTCATCTCTAAGCTGCACAGAAAATATATTGCCTCCTGTACCAGCATTCTTGCCACACGTCGCATGAAGGAGTCCCTAGCTACCGCCTGGAGGGCAGCACTTACTATCAGTGTTTTTATATTTCAGATTTCTGTAGTCCAGGTTGAGTAGCTACTTGGGCTACTCAACCCTCATTTCAGGATAGTTGCGTAGCCATCGCATGGTGGAGCATGAAGCGCAGAGCCTGGGGGGTTCCGGGGGCAGCAAGTCTCGATATCGGGGTGTCCGGGGGGTGTAGCATTCGACGGAATGGCGATGGAATGGAGATGCGTCGTCAAAAAAAGAAACACTGCTTACTATGTCTGCCATGGTGAATTTCCCCAGCTGCGGCGTACAGGAGGGTCCCCTTAACACCACGCCCCTCCAGGCGTTATCTTTTTGTATAGCTTTGCTCTTATTCAGCTCCCATGACCAGGGTACTTCCAAGCGCGCGCTTTTGCGCGCTGGCGCGCTGTCTTTTTGGGCCCCACTGCGCGTTTCGCGCAGTTTCCTGCAACCCCTTGTAAACGCAACAAGCAATTTTTGCGCTTTTTGCACTACTAAGCGCAGTTTTGTTTTTTTCAAGTGCGCTCAAGCGCTCGCCAATTTGGTCAATGGAAGTACCCTGCCCATGACTCACAAAGGGAAGCTGCCTAGAAGGTGCGGCATGTAACCAGAAACAAGACCACCAAACACTCCTGCCAGCATCAATTGGTGCGCCTGGCAGCAACCTCTCTCATGTAAATGCGTCGATCTTTAATATCCATGCCCACACGAATGCTTAGGCTCGTGATGTATGCTGCCAGGATAAGCAACCTACTACATTGGTGCTCTGGTTCAACTAAGTCATTCCTCAAATACACCATCAACCAAAATGTGTGGTGGAAAGGCCAAACCATCTTTACTGGCATCTGCTCGATCAAAGGGGAGAAAATGGCCTCCACCGGTAACCTCAACTTCGACATTATGCCCCCGGTGATATCTCCCAGCCCCAAGATGGGCAGAGACGTTGCTGTTGCCCTTGAGATGATCATCCAAAGGACCGTGAATCCCAGGTGATCAGCCCATTCTTTGCGGCAGAGTATCCGACAGGCAAAGACTGGTATGAGGACTAGAATGATGAAGAGAAAGGTGAGTTCATGCGGGCTTTCTTTTATAATTTTGGAAAACGCCACTGAAATAGCCACGCAGCGGAGGTTAAGACCCATGGTGGTGACAGCCAAGTGCCTTAGCACCAGAAATTGCTGAAAGCCGATCTCATTATCTCCCTCAAAGCCCAATAGCACCATCCGCAATGTACTCCGGAAGTCTTGGGGCAAAATGGAAGGGAAGCTGCCTAAAAGCTGCCTTGAAGCTGCAGGAGCACGGTCCGCAGCCCCAGCAGCGTTGCTCCCATCTGCCAGGGCAGACGTAGGGGGCTGGGTCATTCCACTTCTGATCCCAGCGTCCCTGCGATTGATACCAGCGTGTGTACCCCTTCGCATCACAACGATGCCTAGGGAGGCTTGCCTCCTCGTCAATCACACAGCTAGCTCGCAGCCAGACTGTTGGAGCACGACTAGGTGCGTGTGTATTGCTAGGGAGCAGGACCCTTGTACTGCCCAAGTAGCAGTCCCTTCTTAGTCAGACCCTTGTACTGGCTGCGTTTCTGAATGTTACTTGTGTAAACAATGACGTAGCTTCCACTCTTCCCCTGCCCTCCAGACAGATTGCAGCCAGACCTCCTCAACAGTGACAGGCGGACTGGCGGAGGCGACCCAGATTGTATGGCCGTATCCTGAAAGGGCAAAGATTGGGGGTGTCAGGCAGTTTTTCTTTTACGATGAGGCGTCTCCACTGCGTCGCCATTCCATCTTTGCAAGGCGACGTGTAGGTTTGGCTAAACTAGTAAGAATTGGCCTTCCGTCCACTGGTTGGCCCACTGAGCTACGGAAAGCCATTGGCCAACTGTCAGCGCATGCTAGTCTGTGGTTGGTCGGCCCCCTATGGGGGACAAACCTATGCGATACTTACGCAAATTCGTCAAATCTTCAAATCTTCCCAAGAACGCCGGTCAAAATTGCCGGTTAATCTGACTGGCCTGAAATATTAGCGACTCGTGTTCGATTCCCGTCGGGGGCGGATTACCTTTAAGGGCACTTTTTCGCGAACGTATCTCAGGGTTGCGGACTGTGGACGCGGCGTTTTCATTTGTTGTTTTCCTCCTGTCCTGTGGACTCAATCTAGGGACCTGGAGCATGTCTAAGATTTCCCTTGAAGAATTCGCTTCTTCGTGACTCTCGTAGCTCATTGCATCAGCGCATTGTGCGTGACAAGGAAATCTGCTCTTTCGCACTAGTTCCTGCAAGTTGCGAAGTAGCAACTGTAGCCTCGGGAGTTGCTGCACCTGCCTCCATGGAACTTCGGGAAGTCAATGAGCTAATAAGTTCATTAGCCTTACAGGACACCAAGTTGAATAATAATGCCATGCCATGCTACATTGATTCTTGACCCCCCCAATTTTTAAATTGTACGGATAAGTAAGCAACTGCTTGTGCATCTATAACCAAGGAGTCTGCCACTGCTGCTTGACGAACATTACACCACCCCCGGGGCCGACCTCCAAGGGACCTGCCAGGGCACCCTACTATGAAGACATGCAGTTTCATGCGGGAGGGTATATAGTTATTTGTGTTTGTGCATTTTTTGTGCTTGTGCGCGCAGTATGTTTGTGCGCTTTTGTGTGTTTGTACGTTTTGGGGGGTACAGAGTTTTGTTGTGTGCGACTGCCCTGCATGGCGACGCATGGAACAAACAGAGAACACAAGTGTTCGTGCGCAACGGACAATAGGTACCTTAAGGATTACAGGCCAGTCTGCTCTACGAGTTCATATCGAGGACCGAGTTTGTCACCTCAACCATCGGGGCACCCCTAAAATGCAGAAGTAACTAACTGCGCTAAAAAGTAGTAGTACAGGGGGATGGCATTTGGCTATACGCTGGCTAAACTTGTTGCTTTTGACGTACTGGCCAATACAGACATTGGATCCCCACGTTTTGTTTATTGGCATGGCGCTTCCTGCCGTTTTTGCCCCCCCCCCCCCCCCCCCCCCCCCCCCCCCCCCCCCCCCCCTTTCCGCCTCCTTTTCTTTCTAGTCCAGCTATGCTTAGTTTGTTGTTGTTGTTACTCTAGTTTTATTTTACTCTTACTTGTGGCTTATGACGTACGGGCAGGGCTGTGTGTTTGCTGCAGAACCTATCAGATACTCACAGACAACAGGTCTGCCATGTGTGGTGGATTCCTTGGCCCCTGTCATGTGTGGTTGCTTTTGGACTCTTGCTAGTTTGGTTTTTGGACACTCTTTGTTTAGTCTGGACTCTCCCTGGGGTGCCTATGGTATATCTCCCGGGCACTCTGGTCTATTTCCCTCCCCTTTCCGTTCTCCTTTCCGCCTCCTGTTTGCTTGCTTCCATGGACTGTCCTGCTCTTAGCTTGTTTTCCAGGTTTGTTGGGGTGTCTTAAACCCTCTCATGCTTCCTGTTATAAAATTGGACGGTAGGCACTAGGCAGGCTGTGCTGCTGTCCTATACGGCACTGCTTTGCTGAGTTTATGCAACGATCTCTATCTGTGCCTGGAAACATCTTTCCGAAAGGTGTGTGCGTGCTTTTGGACTTCGACACGCTAACACGTCTGTTTTGAACTACTCTGCCAGAGACAAGCGCGACTGGTTCACCACCGAACGCGCCCGCGTTCGTTGGCGAACGATGGGCATGGATATGGAGCCTGAATCTGGACAGCCAAATCTGCCACAACAGCATCATCATCATCATCTTTCTGGGCAAAGGAACTTACCTTGGACCAGCCTTGGACAGAATTGTCGAGTTCCCTAGCATCGGCATCCCGTGGAGACAACCAGGCCATGCTTGAGGGTCGATAGCTTCGACATGACGCAGGTTACTTATTATTGGGTTCTCTTTCTCCTTTATATAATAATAAATGCTTTCTTACTTTCCTTGTCCGACTTCTGTTCGCGGCTCAATCAGACTCGACTAGGCCGTCGGTTGTAGAATAGAATAGAATGAACGCCTGGAGGCGTGGCTTTTAAACTAACTCGTGGTACAGGTGTACCAGGACCGCACCAGAATAGAATATCAGAATAGAATAGAAACGCCGGTCGGCGTCGTACAGCGGTACCAGGACCCGCACAGTACAGATTATGGCGGGTTGTCACGACGTCGCGACCCGTACCGACCGACCGCGGTCGGGTGAGGGTCTGAGGGAGCGTTCCAAACTCTGGTTCCAAACGACGACGGGTAACAACAGAGATTCTCTGGGTAACAATGATTGAGTGGGCAACGTGGACAGGATGAACATGGAGGGAGCGAAGAAGGGAAGGGACTTTGGCTGGGAGAACGCCGAGGGTCACAAGAGTGGTGTCGATGGTGAAGATGGTACCATATGAGCCAAGAAGAGTGATGTGGGGTGTGTGTGGGGCGAGAGTCCAGCCTGCATGACTGAGATAGGAAAGCAGGGGAGCGTGTTGAGCAGATTTTGCGATGAAGGTGGCATCGTGACGGAAGTCGTGAGTGTAGTCGAGGTACAGTAGGTGACCGGTACATGACCGTTGGAGGGCGTGGAGTTGATCTAGGGTGAGTGTGGCAGTCGTAGTCAGGGCGTGCGCAGGGTTGATACCTTGAATGATGAGGAGATCTGGGCGAAGCTTTGAGAGGAGGTCCAAGGGGATAGCGGGTAAGAGCCAGGATGGAAGACGGTTATTGTAGACACCAGTTGGAAGTTCGGTACATTTAGTAGCATCTAGGATAAACAAAGAGGAGCCGAGAGAGCCAGAATGAATGGCATTGAAAATTTGAAGCAGAGCCTTATTATGTATATAACTATATTGGGCCCGGAGTTGAGGGTGGGTACATGAACCAAGGATGTGACCAGCTGTGTCGAAGTCCGGGGAGGGGCATATGGGGCAATGGCCGTCGGTGAGAAAGATATGAGCGCTGGAAGGGGTGCCTATGTAAAGTAGAAGATGGTTGCAGTCGATATCGGTTACAGTGATAGGAGCTGAACAACTGGCGACGGTACCTTGGCAGTACATCGCCCGATAGGGCAGTGAAGTCGATGGTCACCAGCCAGGTAGGACCCCTAGAAAGACCTAAGGGTTCGTCAGGGGTTGGTACCGTATGCGCCTTCAGTATTGGCAAACGGTTTGGCAAACGACCCTTCGCCAAACCGGATTAGGGATCCAGCTTGAGACCACTCCAGGTAGTTGGCCTTTGCCAAGTTACGGTTACCATGGTACTCTGTCTTCTAAGCCCTAGCAAGTTAAATGTTCCTGATTTGAATTGCTACATTGCTTTATTTTCAGCAAGCTTGGGCAGACTACTTTGTGAACATGTACTTGACCTTGAACTTGGTTACATGGCTCCAGCCAGCAATTTGGCCGGCTGGCGCCATGTACCGGTCTGGCTACTAAGCCCTAGCAAGTTTAATGCTCCTGCTTTGGATTGTTACATGGTTTTACAGCAAGCTTGGGCAGACTACTAGGTGAGCATGTAACAAGGAAATGTAACAATAACATAACCCTTTGCCAACTGGATTTCATGTCCGAGCTTGAGACAGTCAAAGCCATAGACCCCTTTGCCAAGTTAGTTTTGCCATGCTTTTCTGAGACCCACTTTTAGGGGGGAAATGACATTTGCCAATACTTAATCTTGCCAATACTTAAGGCGCATACGGTACTCAATAATATAAAGATGAAACTACCCCCAGATACAGCCTGTTTCTATTATAGTAACTGGGTTACCCAACATTCGGAAACACTCGAAACCTGTACTTCGACCGACTTGTACACTGGTTTCCGGCAAAAATGATGACGTGGAGGGGAGGATCGGGGTTGCCATAACCGTGCCCGTCGTAAGCGTAACCCCGATCCTCCCTGGTCTTATGGAAACAGGCTGTATAACGAACTAGGACGTCCATAGCAAGCATATGAGCGTGGTACCGCAGAAAGAAGGAAGCTACCCGCGTTGATTTACTGTTGCATGACCGCCGTTGTGGGGTGGTGTACAGCGGGGCGTGGTATCGCAACAGCAGTACCAGGACCGCACCAGCAAGGACAGCACAGGTTGTACACCACCCCACCACAACCTTTCGTTGGTTGCGGAGGGGTATGGGCGGGTGAGGGAAAAGACCACTGTCAGCAAGTAAATTGGCCACTGTCTGCAGAAAATATGGAATGCAACCCCATGATTGGCTGTAGGAGATACTTTTTTATGCCCAGTTGTATCAGTTTAATATGCCTCGTCCCAGGATATGAAAAATGAAAATTGAAAATTCGAACATCCAAGTAAGTCACACTGCCGGGGACAGTTTACCCTACTAAGGACGTGGTCCCAGGATATGATGTAATAACATGCATGCCCAGGATATTATTTATGCCTAGGCCCAGGGATCAATATCTGATTATGGGATATTGAACGTGGTTTAAATGGAACCGCCATGGCCAAGAATGTGTTTCAAAATTGAACCTCCAAATAATGGCACTGTGGCCAATTTGTGGTTCTATCCAGATTTTAACTTACCGCCAAAGGGCGCAGGTTGACTTGGTTCACTTTGTTTTGCAACTGCAAACTACTTAGACCTCCATCAATTCAGGCGCATACGGTATTACGGTACTGGTTGAAATCAGTTATTTAATTCTGGAACTCTATTGTGAAATACTGTGATAGTAACCTGGGTATAATGAGGCCATGAGGGATGTTGCTAATCTCAACATTGCGAGGGAACTCAAAGATGTGTTGGAGCAAGGATGTGTCTGATGGCCTAGCCATGTTATATATGCTGTACGCCTTGGAAGATTCCCAGGAAGAATCTCTGGCCACCAATTTACATGGAGGTGTGGGACCTTTGAAACTTAAACCAGTCAACTGGAACGAAGTGGAGAAGGTCCTTTTCTCCGATTTTTTTTTTACTTAAGCACTATCAGCAGTTATGCTCTACCAGATGACCTCAATTGACATTTGATATCAGATGTCAACTGAGGTCATCTGGTAGAGCATAACTGCTGATAAGCACCCAGTCATGAGATACGCGCCCTATAAATGAAATATCGGGGTCACAAGGAAGGAAGAACGCTGTGTACAATACTTGGATGTCCTCTTCATGGGATGAGAGTGGGAAACCCGAGATTCCTAATTATCTCATCAGAGATCTACCTCACAAGGTGGTGCGTAATACGTTATATGTATAGATTTAAAAGTTCCTCCCACTACCTGAAAGTTGAATCTGATACCGGTAGACAGAAACGTCCCGTTGTTCCTTGGAAGGATCCAGTGTCAACTATGTAATTCTGTTATATATTAGTAGGATGGCGATCCTCGATTGCTCTAATCCTCGAATTCGGCGTTTTCTAATTGTTTGATTTCGACTTTTTTCGAAGTCTTTATTACTTTTACATCTATTTAACTGGAAACCTTAGATATGAATCTGAAACTAATCAAACCCGTTATATATTAGCAGTATATGATTTTGGAACCGTTCAAGATGAACGCCATGTGGTCTTTAAATGTACTGACGAAGCCTTACTAAATTCGAGAAGAAAGTATTAGAAACCGATTTCACGATCTGAGAGTAAAATGATTCCTCTGCATTACCTGATGTGCAATCCAGAAGTGGAAGGTCGAGCGAAGCTTCCTCTGTTCATCCATCAGTGTATGGAGAGATTGGACCAAGTATTGTTTGATAGGTGTGATTAGTTTGTTGTATTGATTTTGTTATCGTTCAGAAGAAGAAGAAGAAACGAGAACAATTAAAATGATACAAACAAGAAAAACAATTTATTTAAGGGGGCGGTAAGGGGGGAAATGATTTGTTCGCAGTTACATTTTTACTGCTGAAGACGGAGAGCAGACAAATTGATGGCTGAAGCTATGTAACCAAGTTCAAGTAACGTTGGGCCTCCAGATAAGGCGTTTTTTAAGTGATTCTCATAGATGGGGATCAGATGGGCTCCAAACGCTGACGTGCTCACACAAAAAACGCACGCTCCATAAAACCCTGATTGGAATATGTTGAAACTAGAATGGCGTAGCCCCAAACTGACCTTCAATTTCATTTTAGCTACCGAATACGGCCGCATATCCACGATTTTTAATCGTGGATATGGGGGTGTAAATCCTTTGGGGGTGAAACCGGGACTGCCGGAGCCGGCGAGCAGCCAAATTGCTAGCTTAAGCTACGTAAACAAGTCCAATTTCAAGATACCGTGAGTGGGACAGAAAACCAATTGGCCATTGAGTGACTTGGATATTTGAGAGATTGGTGACTTGCATTGATTCCAGAGGTTTCAGATATGCTCGAGGTGCTGACGGTTGTGAACAACTTCCATGACGAGTCGGTGGGTGATCAGTCCGCCTTGTCCGTGGGGGAGCCACCCCCACAGTTGGGCCATAGAGTGGGAGGGAATACCGTTACACTTAGTGTCGTATATTGTCAACTATTGAAAGGCGGAAAATGGCAGTAGTGGATACGTTCACCACCAGCCTGCCCTCAGACTAGTTGATGGGGCTGATGCTGGATCAACCTTCACCATCAAGCCACGCCAGCTGTCGTCGACTGCCCTGAATAGGCAGAATGGATGGATGAAGGAACTAGGGTTTTAAGAGCTACTGGGACACGGACATGCATGGCACACATCAGGGGAGAAGACTAACATGCGATAGCTATGATTTCCCTTTCCGCCTTTAGAGCTATCTCCTGAGCAGCAGCAGCAGTGCATTCTATCACCCGGCCCCAGTAAATATGGGGCAGGTATGCTCGACTGTGCTGCTCAACATCACACCATGCAACAGCGGGACTTGCACGCTTGACTGTGGCGATCACAATGACCGTGCAAGGCCATACAGTGCAAGACCCTAAGTGCAGCTGCAGCTGCCTGCATGGTCCACGTGGGGGCAAGGGGTCCCCACACCAGCTTGATGCTCTGCAAGGCAAGGCCCACAGTGCAGCTACCTAAGTAGCTGCATACATGGTCCATGTGGGGATAGGGGGTGGAAACACCTTAAGCGAGTGAGACGGACTGCAAAGCGGACACGTTGAGCTTGATGGAGGGGCCCATGGTGGTGCACACGTACATAGACTTCCAGTAGATACCCTTGGCGCCAGGGGGTCTGTTGCTGTCGATGGACTCCTGGAAAGGGACAAGAGGTTGAAGGTCAGTTGACTTGGCATGGGGGTGGGGGTGGGCCACATGGGTCAGAGTGGTAGTGGTTGAGGTGGCAATGTTGTTTTTGTTGGTGTTGTTGTGTTGATGGTGGTGGGGATGGACATCTGGAAAGGGATGATAGATTGAAGGTCAATTGACTTGGCATGGGGGGGGGGGGGGGGGGGGGGGGGGGAGCGGGGGTCACATGGGTGATGAGGATGATAGCGGTTGTTTTGGTACTGGTGCTGCTTTTGTTGCAGTTGTTGTTGCTGGTGGGGGAGTCGATGGACTCCTGAAAAGGGACGTGGGAGTTCAGTTGCTTTGGCATGGGTTAGGGTTTGGGTCACATAGTTAAGGAGGGTGCTAGTGGTTATGGTCGTTATGGTCGTTATGGTGTTGTTGTTGATGGGTATGTCAATGGACTCCTGAAAAAGGGCGAGAGGTTGGAGTTCAGTTGACTTGGTATGGGGTTGGGTCACTTAGGTAATGAGGGTGACCGATGAGGGTGATATTGGTTGTGGTGGTAGTGTTGGTGATCATGTTGTTGGTGGTGTTCTTGTTGGCAGTAGTGGCTTTTGTGTCGTTCATGCTGATGCTTTTGTTAGCTTTGATGCTTCTGTTGGTGGTGTGAGGCAGGCTCTGACTGTTTTTCTTGTATTTAATTTCTTTCCAGCCACGAGCAGCAGCTTCTAAGCAACTCCCTGACTCTTCCACTGGCTTATGTGTCAAGATTTGAACAAGTCCTTGTATGTTACAGTCCAGGGGTAGGCCTAATAGGCTAAAGGGACTTGCCCAACCGTTTAGGAAGGGCTTTAAAATAAAAAGCACCGATGAAGTGGACCCCAAACAATCGTTTAACAGACTGGGGCCCTGAGTACGTGCTACAGTGATCATTTAATTATACAATATAATTAAATCATGAACAGGTGTAGAATATGTATGACATCAGCATCCAGGTACAGTGTACTGCCTTATGCGTCAAGATTTGAACAAGTGTAGAATATGTATCAGCATGTGGAATATGTATGACACCAGCATCCAGGTACAGTGCACTGCCTTCAGTTTGGCTGGATAGCCAGACAGGGGAGCTGCCAAGAAGCTGCTGCTTGTAGTGGAAAAGAAAAGCCAAGGCTGGTATGGTCTGGCCCCTAGTGGTGCCGATTGGACATCCTGCCCCACACCCCCACAGCATACCGCACCCACACCCGTTGCCAATCTGCTCTTCCCTGTAAGCACCTTAATACGTCTGTGCTGGTTGTGCTGGTGCACCACTGTGTGCACGTGTGTGTGCAGAGAGAGAGAGAGAGAGAGAGAGGAGAGAGAGAGAGAGAGAGAGAGTGCACCACTGTGTGAGAGAATGTGTGCACAGGTGCACCTGTGTGGCTGTGCGGGTTAACAGGAGCACCACTGTGTGCATGTGCATGTATGCGTGCATGTGTGAGTGTGTGCAGGTGCACCACTGTGTGTGTGTGAGTGAGAGAGACAGGTAGAGAGTGTGTGCAGGTGCACCTGTGTGTGATTGTGCTGGTGAGACAGGAGCATCACTGTGTGTGCGCGGGTGTGTTTGAGTTTGTGTGTGCAGGTGCACCTGTGTGTGATTGTGCCGGTGAACAGGAGCATCACTGTGTGTGTGAGAGAGAGAGTGTGCGCAGGTGCACCTGTGTGTGGTTCTGCTGGTGAAGAGGTACGTCACTGTGTGTGTGTATGAGTGCGCCTGATAGAGTGTATGGGTGCGTGTGTGCAGGTGCACCTGTGTGTGGTTGTGCTGTTGAACAGGTACATCACTGTGTTGGTGTGTGCGCATGCTTGCGTGTGTATTTGTAAAGGTGAGGGCATAGTATGTGTGTGTGTGTGGTGGTGTACTGGTGTACCACTGTCTGCATTGTGTGTGTGCATGACCTCCAGTTTGTGCATGGTCTTCCGTGTGTGTATGTGTGCAAGCGCAAACATTGATTTCGTGCATGTGTATATGGTGTGTGTGCGCGTGTGCGTGGTGGTGTACTGATGTACCACTGTCTGCATGTCCGTGTGTGCATGATCTCCCATGTGTCTGTGTGTGCTTGCCTGTGTTCATATGAGTATGTGTGCAAGTGCAGGCATCGGTTTCATGTACGTGGTGGTGCACTGGTGAAGCACTGTCTGCATGATCACCCGTGTGTGTGCGCTTCCCTGCGTGCATATGCGCATGTGTGAAAGTGCAGGCATTGGTTTTATGTACGTGGTGGTAAGCTGGTGTAGCACTGTCTGCATTATCTACCGTGTGTGCGTGCGCTTCCCTGTGTGCATACGTGTATGCGTGCAAGTAATTATTTATTTGATTTCATTTATTCTATTTGAGGCATTGATTATTTTGTGTGTGCCCTATGTCACTGGGGCGCCACAAAGACCTTCCATCTCAACCCCACAATCCACACCTGCACCTCCCCGCAGAGCACACCTCCCCGCAACCCCACAATCCACACTTGCACCTCCCCGCAACCCCGCAATCCGCACTTGCATCTCCTCGCAGCCCGCACCTCCCCAAAACCCCACAATCCGCACTTGCACCTCCTCGCAGCCCGCACCTCCCCAAAACCCCACAATCTGCACTTGCACCTCCTCGCAACCGCACCTCCCCAGAACCCCACAATCTGCACTTGCACCTCCTCGCAGCCCGCACCTCCCCAAAACCCCACAATCAGCACTTCCCCAAAACCCAACAATCTGCACTTGCATCTCCCCGCAGCCCGCACTTCCTCAAGACCATACAATCTGTACCTACACCTCCCCGCAACACACCTCCCCAGACCCCCACAATACGTACCTGCACCTCCCTGCAACACACACCTCCCCGAACCCCCACAATACGTACCTGCACCTCCCCGCAACCCCCACCCGCAACTCCCCACAATCCGCACCTGCATCTCCCCGCAACCCCACAATCCACACCTCCCCGAAACCCCACAATCCGCACCTGCACAGCCTTAAGGTTGGCCAACAAGTCAGCATCCTTGAAGTTAATGTTTCCAAACAGCACGTGCAAGTTTCCGGACTTGTCCAACCTGTACTCAACCTTTCCGCCCTTGAAGTCCTTGACAGTCTGAAAATGGAGGGCGGGTGGGGGCGGGGGAGTGTGTGTGTGTGTGCATGCATTCATGCACGTGTACGTACAACAGGAGGGGCGTGAGGGCATGGGGTGTGTGTGTGGGGTGTGTGTGTGGGGGGGGGGGGGGGGGGGGGGGGGGGGGCATGTATGTACGTGTACCAGGGGGGGGGTCAGGGCCTGGGGGGGGGGGGGGGGGGGGGGGGGGGAGGGGGGTACCAGCTAGAATACCTCCACACTGGGCACCAGCAAACCTCCAACCAATCACCAGCGCACTTCCACACCAGGGCACACTAATTGATCACAGTACTAGACATATCTTCTGACTTTCAGAAAGCCACCACTTCTTAATTATCAGTTTACCTAGACACACACTGATCACCACCCACCACTTAAACTATCCAAGGCTGATCACCACACCTCACACAGCCACACCACACCTCGTACTGCTGCCGCTGCTGCTCTACACTAACTGCTTCATCCACACCCCAGTCAACATACCACCCACCACACAGACCATCACAAGCTGATTACCACACACAGCCACACAACACGTCTTACTCCTCCTGATCTACACTCACTACCTCATCCACATCTCAGTCAACTCACCACCTGGCGCTGCTGCTGTTCCTGTTACTGCTGTAGCTGCAGCTCTGCTCCGCTCTCAGCATATTGCAGATCCACACACACACACACCCCTCCCCCCCCCCACTCACACACAAACACCCACACACACCAGCACCACCACACACACTCACTCTTTATATCGACATGCTACTAGCAGGCCTAAGTTAATCGCATATTCTTCACCGGTATGCTACTTTACATCACTTGGCGGTACAAGAAGTCACACCCTTTCCATTCTACGTAGGAACCAAAGCTGTGACATGTTTCTGGACCCTGCTCTCTCTACCACATGCCCTCCACTCACTACCACCTGCCCTGCTCTCTCTCTCACATCCCCTGCTCTCACTACCACATGCCCTGCTCTCTCTGCCACTGCCCCCCACACTCTAATCCATGTGGCCAGCTGCTCCAGGGATTATTATTTCCACTATATCCAGCGATCGCTAGTGTTCACCCCATTTTGGCAAAATTATCGCTGTAAAAAAGTAAAAAAAAAAGTTGTATATACCCTGAATGGTCCTAAAAAGCTACTAAAAGCTGTCCTAGGAGGAGGCCTAAAGCCATTAAGCTAGAATAAACCCACACACAGATTTGAAAAATATCACTGAACTCCTCCTGCTGCCGTGGCTGCTCCTGCTGTTGCTCTGGCCATAGCAGTGTACCTTGTAGCCTGCACATACCAATACCCACCCCCATGCTCTTCAACCAGCCCCTACCCTGGGAGGTGCAGTCTTAACCACAAGATCAGGGAGGTCCTAATGACGACCACCCTTCGCCACTTCCCACTTTCCCTGAATTGTCACCCGATTGTTAAGTACAGCCAGGCATGGCTACTCGGCAGTGCCCGCTCACTTACTGTGGCAACATCGGTAGTCACAGTACCGGCCTTGGGGTTGGGCATCAGGCCCCTGGGACCCAGTACACGACCGAGCTTGGCGGCCTTGGGCATCATCTCAGGGGTAGCAATAAGCTTGTCGAAGTCCATGAACCCTGCGGCAATCTTCTCCACCAAATCATCGGATCCGAAGTAATCAGCACCAGCCTCCTCAGCGATCCTGATGTTATCACCGCTAGTCAGGACAGCCACCTTCAGCTCCTTACCGGTACCAGCAGGCAGAGAGCAAGTAGCGCGCAATTGCTGGTCGGCGTACTTGGGGTCCAGACCCATACGTGCGTGGAACTCGACGCTCTCAACGAATTTGGTGGAAGCACAGTTCTTTAGCATAGTCATAGCCTCAACAGCCCCAACTTCAGTGTTGGGAGCGGCGACCTTCTTTGCCATGGCTTTGAAGCGCTTGGACCTGGGCTTGTCCTTGCGAACCTGCTGGGTGGCCCGAGCAATATACTCAACCTCCTCATCGATAGCAGCAGCAGCGGCAATAACTGAAGTGCGGACGTGCAGAGGGCGGATTGGCACAAAAGGCGCCGCCTTCAGAGCCACGCTGCGGGACACGCTAACGGAGGGGGCAGCTTTCAGCATGGCCTTGATGTGAGACATGGTTGAGTGGATGAGGGGAGAAGCAGACGATGAGAATTATCCTTACCCAGAATGGGTGGGAAAGAGGACTGGCAGCTAGGGTGGACCTCATAAACCCGGAAGATAAGAGTGGCTCAGATAAGTACACTCAGGTGCGGTACAGGAACACGCACAGAGAGCACAGGTTTAATATGTTCGAATTCTACAACAATGGTTAGCTCTGATGGTCAGCGTTCCTTACGCCACGCGGCTGCGCGTTCTTCTCTTATTTTCTCATCCGTGCGCAAAGCAGCACTGTTGCGCATACAATTTAGTGTCCAGACGATATCATACGCAAAGGATTGCACCCCCAAGATGCACGCCTGTAAAGATTATCAAAGCGTCTTCTGAACAACCTGCACAAACTCACCAGAAAGAAATCCGGCCTGAGCATTCGTTTTAAATGCCCAAGGCATTACATATCTTAGCCTTGCATATTCCAGTTTTCTGGCTTTGAGTGGCCTGATGATATATATTGTTAACTGGATAGCAGTTCTGCTGGCCTGCTAGTGCCGGCTTGCTACCCAAAAGACCATTTTTTTTGAAGTTGTGAAAGAACTTTCACCCCAGGAGATGGGTCTCCCGACACAAACCAGCGACACGGAGGATTCAGTTAGAATGGTGGTGCCACTCCTGCAATATGCAAAGTAGGCGCGGAATTGCAAAGCATCAAGGCTAAATTGTCCACCAGCATACCACAGCTCATCAGAATACCACCTGCCATCATGAAAAGGAAACCTACGCCTTCTATATGGTTAACACTTTCATGTTTATGTGACTAGCTAGTGAGTCCTGGGGGATAAATTATGGCCAAAGAAATTATGCTAACCAAGTTTAACTTAAGCTTTCTCATCTGATAAGTGTACTACCCCTGGACTGTGACATGCAGGGTAACTTGGAATCGGAAGACGGTGACCAGCAGGGTACTTCAGGAGGACCTACTGGTCTGCTGCCTGAGACCCATCCAGTTGTATAGCCTGCGTTCCGCGACGCAATGGACCCTTCAACATTGTGTCTGCGACGGAGGACGCAGCGTCCTGAACAACCCTGGTGACCAGCCGAGAGATGGCTGAAAACCCATGTAACAATCGAATCCAATGACACCAGCAATATCAAGTATGTGTATATTACAGCCCAAGGGTAGGCCAAATAAGCAAAAGGGACTTGCCCAACCGTGATAGGGAGGGCTTTACAAGAAAAAGCATAGAAGAACTGAAACCTGAAACAATCATTTTACCCACGGGGGCCCTGAGTTCGTGCTACAGTGATCATTAAGTGATATCAAGTATGCAAGTCCTTGTTGCGCCTACAACCTGACCACCCTTGTCAACCTGAACTGAAAATAGATTTTTCTATTTTACACCATCCTGGTAATCAAGTTTTTACTGCCAAAGACGGCGAGCAGCCAGATTGCTGGCTGAAGCTATGTTACCAAGGCCAAGTTCAAGTTAACCTGAGATGACCGGCCCATGTCGCGGGTACATGCACAGGTGGTTTTCAGTCGACGCCAACCCCCCGGGAGTAATTGGCACCTCATCCGGTGAAACAAGTTTTTTTAGTTGTGACGGGAGTAGAAAAAAAGATAGGCCACACCACGCCTTAAAAAACTGGGGAGGGCTGACCCCTCCCCCCCCCCTTCAATAGAAATGACCCCTTCTTGAAAAACTTAGATATGGATTCTGGGGGTTTACAGTATGACGCACATAATGGCATCCTCGGAATTCCCACATAGGGATTGTGTGATAGTCAAAAATCAGTTCTGCACCCCCTCTGGGTTGCCCGAGTACCGTAGTCACCCTTCACCTTTGCAGGGGGGCGGCCCAAAACTGGAGTTCTTATTATTTAAAACAAAACAGTAGCAGGTCAGTTTTCTTAGCATGGTTCAGCCACACTTCCCCTTGGGTCCTACCCAACTCGGCCTCGTTTTGGTGGTGTCGCATGGTGGAGGGTCGAGGCGGGGGTGGTTGGGTGTGTGTGGGGGGTGGGGTGGGGGGGCACCACCCCACCCCCCACACACCCATATTATCAACCCATACCCAGCCATTTACCCTCTCATACTCTGGGGTTGGGTTTGGGGAGAAGGTTTGAGGGGGGGGGGGGGGGGGGGTAAATACTTATTGCATGAGGTCCAAAGTGGTGCCAATATACTACCCTTATGAATGCCTACTCATAGGTGGTCTCAGAATTTCATTTGGAGGTCTGAGTAAAAAGTTAGCAAAAAACAAAATGAGGGCTGACCCCCCCCTCCCCCTAAATGAGGTGCTCAGAATGACCTGAAATGTTACTTTTAATATCGCCTTGTTACATGCCATTACATCCCCGTTCTCAGAAATAATCGATCGGCCAGACTGAAAATTCTGTGGCCTGGGCTAAGACTCCTGATATCCGTATAAAATGATTTTTGGTTTTTCGTTTCTCAAGTAATCGTATTCGCCCAGGCTCACTATACCGTTTTTGGTATTCAGTTGCAATTACAATTATAAACACCTTCGCTTCGGTACCTGAATCCGGCTCTGCAAAGGCCCCGATTCCGGCATGCTGTATACCAGCAACTTTTCGATAGCCCCCTGCATCATGTTACAACTTGATGCCAAGCAGCATCTACACACATTTGTAGTGTGCATATTTGCATAAGTCATAAATGCATGCTTGCAGGAGCAGGCTGCATCTAGCTAGCCCATTGCACTGGCAGGATGATGTGCATGGGTAAACAGCCGGACCAGTGTACTTGTATTTCATCCCTTTGGATGCCTTGGAGGGGCAAGTCCAAGGAAGC
Organism: Chlamydomonas sp. ICE-L; assembly: GCA_013435795.1. Taxonomy (NCBI): domain Eukaryota; kingdom Viridiplantae; phylum Chlorophyta; class Chlorophyceae; order Chlamydomonadales; family Chlamydomonadaceae; genus Chlamydomonas; species Chlamydomonas sp. ICE-L. The sequence continues at coordinate 71,041 of JACBWV010000276.1, forward strand.
ATGCACCTGTCTAAGGCATTGCTAACGTCACTCTGATCATCGCCTTCCACAAAGTAGCAGCAGTTTGCATAATCGACATCAGTATTGCAGACCGAGCCCTCATAACACTCAGTGTTGGTGGAGCAAGCATCCTGGTCAATTTGTGAGCACTGATCTTTGTGGTCGCACACCCTCTCGCCCTTGCAGTCGCAACTGTCTTTGCAGAATCCAGCAGATTCAAAGCCGCTTATTGGAACGTAGGCAGGGCTCTTGTCTGAACCGGGGCAGCGAGCAATTCCCTTGCATCTCCCGTTCTGGCATGTCTGCAAAATCAGGGGGCAAAAGGGGGGCAGTCAATCACAATCAAGGGGCAGGAGGGGGGACTGTCGACCACGATCAAGGGGCAGGAGGGGGGCAGTCAACCATCATCAAGAGGCAGGAGGGGGACAGTCGACCACGATCAAGGGGCAGGAGGGGGACACTCAACCACGATCAAGGGGCAGGAGGGGGACAGTCAACCACGATCAAGGGGCAGGAGGGGGACAGTCAACCACGATCAAGGGGCAGGAGGGGGACACTCAACCACGATCAAGGGGCAGGAGGGGGACAGTCAACCACGATCAGGGGGCAAGAGGGAGACACTCAACCACCCACACGGGCAGCAAAGTCCGGAATGACTGGGCTAGAGCTAGAGAGAAACACCTTAGAGGTCAGGTCTGGTGAAGCACTTGATGAGGGGTCATAATGGGGGAGGGGGTATCATTCACTCACCCTGTGACCATCGCACGAGCAATCCGTGGTACACTTGCCAGCACCCTCCTTGCTGTACTGCTCCTCCCATTCGTAATCTCGGGACTTCATGCATGTTCGGGGGGGAGTCCTGGCTGTCCAAAGAAAACTGATTTGCCTGGCTCGGCAGGAGTGCCGATTGCGTTGAATTCGGGGTTCTTGTCTTCATGGTACACCGTGTTGGGGGCAACAACGGTGAGGTCACCACCCTGCGGTCCATCGGGAGGCAAGTGAGTATATATATACTATATAGTGCAAGAGTACATACAATATATAGTGCAAGCATCCCATTTCAGGTAAACGTGAGTGCCTAGATATGTAACTTCCACTATATGTATGCACATTCTTGCGTATGAGTGCAGGCATTCCATATTGTATGATGTCACCACAGCCGTACCCATTCCCAAAACTGCTCTTAACAACCCTGCATATAAGTTTTTGTCAGCATGCTGACCCATGCGCAAGGCAACACCACACAGCAAAATATAAATAGAAGGAAGAAACTGTCTTCAGCATGGGCATGCTGACTACCATTGCACTGAGTTAACATCTCAGTTAACATCATCTAGTTGGCTCGATCAAAATGCCACACGCCAGCTCATCTTTACTTATCTCCATGTAGCAACCATTTTGATGGAAGACTACATGGCCCACAAGAAACTGTTTGGCGTCTACTGCATAACGAATATCCACAATATCCACTGAGCAGTCGAGCGTTTGTAGAGTGCTGAACTTAGGTTGGATGGTCAGAGTCTGATACGCGGTCCCTTCTGCTGTCTGATTCAACTCATGCATCTCATCTACACATGCTGCGTTGACGAATCTGAGGCTGTCCGCAGGGGCCGTGACGAGAATTACTCCCAAGCTGTTGCAAGTCCGTACAGCACCTCCAAAATTTGCAGCCCACTGCTCGGTGATCTTCGCAAAGCCTTCCCACATATCAGCATGGACATTGAGCAGTAGTAGGCTACAGACACACGCAGTCACCAAATTTTTGAGAACTTGTGGTGTCGTCATTGTTTCAAAACAACCTGCAGATTGTGCAGGAGGAGGTCGCGTGAGGCTCTGAAAAAGAACTAGCCATATTTTGATATGTATCACTGCAAAAACAAGGGGTCATCCACACCTTCACCGGGAAGCATCAGCGCATAGGCCGGCCTATGACAGGCTGTGTGTGTGTTTTCATAAATTTTCAGGCCAATTTGGTAGCCACAAGTGGCGACCACAGGCTCATTCTGGGATGGTGGGGTAGCACCATCTGTAGAGCGCAAAGCGCCGCTACCTTTAAGGAGGGTCCGGGGGGCGTAGCCTCCCGAATTTTTGTGTGTGTGTGTGTGGGGGGGGGGGGGGGGCTTACAAAACATGAATTTTGCACATGGATGCCATAAGTTACACTGGTTTGTGACAACTTTGTCGAGCCTCTACTTGTACAGAACAGTCAACACTAGTCTAGTACTACAGCCTAGCCCGGTAAACCTAAAATCCGTACCATACCCACTATTCAGTTATCATCAAAACACATTCCTCGCGCATCATAAGAAAAGGGTCAACTTGATCATGTCACATCATGCAAAATGTGATATGATCAACTGTATGTGGTGTCAGCATTTTAGGGGGGGGGGGGGGGGGGGGGGGGGGTCTTCAAAAAACATGCATTTTATTTTACACACGTCGAAGTCGACGACCAGAGATAGTGGTGGTGCTTTGGTAGGACGTTGGAAGAGGGGTGGGTGGTGCGTATAGACTCGCATAGTCGCAAGGCTGTTCTAACGGGGTTCAAAGGAGTAGCCGCGACTGGCTTGAAGACGCTCGACAAACGAGCAGCGCAGGCGCGTGCAAACGAGCAGCGCAGGCGCGTGCGGTTTAGAACGACAAATTCCGCTCATGCCTTATGCCGTTGCAACAATCAACCAATCAACCATCAGTAAAAAAAAGTACCTTCAGGTCCTCATGACTCGAGTAGTTCAAGACTCGAGTTGTACATCTGTATTGTCTGGCTTGGGGTGGGCCCATGCTTCATCCCTGGGGTCACTTTCACAGTTCTGACTAGGTAACTTCCACCAGGGGTGGGCCTGAGCTAGCTACCTGGGCTGGGCCTGTGCAACTAGGTTGTTCGATAAGCTACCCCCAAATTTAGTTGTTATGAAATTCTACCCACAAATTTAGTTGTTATGAAATCGCCGGACAATTTGGTTGGCAGAACACCGCGACCAGCGACCAACAACTAATTTAGGGGGTAGTGACCCTTTACCACAAGCAACCCACTAATTTAGGGGGGTAGTTACCCCCCACCAGCAACCAACAACTAATTTAGAGGGTAGTTACCCCCCAACCGGCAACAACCCACTAATTTAGGGGTAGTGACCCCTTAAACAGCAACCGACAACTAATTTAGGGGGTAGTTACCCTCCACCAGCAAGCAACAACTAATTTAGGGGGTAGTGACCCCCCCAAAAAAACCACCTACTAATTTAGGGGGTAGTTACCCCCCACCAGGAAGCAACAACTAATTTAGGGGGTAGTTACCCCCACCAACAAACCACCCACGGTTAGGGGGGTGCCCCACCAGCAGCCACCCACTAGGTTGGGGGTGTTACCCCAACCACACACAACTAATTTAAGGGGAGGGACCCCCACCACAACCACGCTAATGAGTGGGGTAGTGCCCCTCCACCAGCCAACCACCCACTAAGGAGGGGGATTTACCCCCACCCAAACCACCCACTAATGTAGGGTAGTACTCCCCCCACAAGAACACGAATTTAGGGGGTTGACCCCCCACCAGCAACAACAACGATGAGTGGGTAGGGTTCCCGCCACCACAAACCCCACTAATGGAGGGGATGAACACCACCCACACCAACAATCGAATTATGGTAAGGAACCCTCCAGTTCCCCCACTAGTTAGGGGGTATGAACCCGCCACCATCAACCACCCCATTTAGGGGGAGGGGACCCTGTAGTCCAGCAGACCAACAATAGTGAGAGGAGGGATGACCCACTTCCACAACCACCCCCGAATTGAGGGGGGAGGTGCCCTCCACCAGCATACACTAATTGGGGGGAGTTACCACCCCCACACAGCAACCACCCCACTAATTTAGGGGGAGGGTAACCCCCCCCCAACAACTAATGTAGTGGGGAGTGACCCGCCACCAACAGCCACCGACTAATTAGGGGGGTACGCCCCCCCCCAGCAACCACCCAACTCGCATTAGTGGGATTGACCCTCCACAGCAACCGACCCCAAATTGGGAGGGGGGGTGACCCTCCACACACAGCAACGAATTTAAGGAGAAGTATGACCCCTCCAGCAACCACCCACTAGTTAGGGTAGTCCCCCCCCACCAGCAACCACACGAATTTAAGGTGGGAGTTACCCCCACCAGCAGCACCTCTTTGGGGGTAAGTGACCCCACCAGCAGGACCCCCTATTCGGGAAGATAGAGCCCCTCCGCGAGGGGCCACTACTTCCTTCTATGCGACTGCCCACGATGGCTTTGGCTCGGCGACACAAGGGCAGTACCATCAAAGTAACGCGAAGCGGAGGTGCGCCCCCGACCTGTACAGGGTCGACGTGTTGTGTCTCTGCTGTTCGAAGTACGCTTCATATTGCTTGGTTCCGCCGAACTCCCTGTTTCTGTTGTCTTCTCTAAAGATGTTCTTCATGCGTTTCTGTGGTCCTTGTCCCTTTCTCTGGAGTGTGGGGGTAGCCAGGGCTTGGGAGAACCTCCAGACCCGCCACGCGCGGTCCGCTCGTCGCCAGGGGCAGAGCGTTCGCTACCCTGCACGTACGCCCAGACAGGACGTTCTCCGAGTCATCTTTTCAATGCCAAGAGACAGGTGCATCGGAATCGTTCTTCTCCGTGTGATACTGAAGATGAATCCCTGGGATCAACTGCCCCAAAGCCATCAGAATTTGCGTCCCCAGTCGACCGCATAGCAAGGGACGCTCCTCCCCGTGCTGCTCCCCTTGACACGCTCCCCTGACATCGGCTCCCCATGCTGCGCCCCATCGACAACACTGCCATGACAGGTCCTCCACAGGCGCGCCCTGACACACCATCACATAAACACCCGTCCACCCCCTTGCCTGCTCTCCCATGCTGCTCATCCATCAACCATCACATGAACACACTACCACACGCACCCCACACCCCATCACCATCACCACACAGACACATACCACACACTACACTCGCACACACACCACACAAAAACATGCCCTAGCCACACGCCCACCACACACACATACACCCGCACACATGCTGGAGACACACCAGACACACCCTCCGACACACCTCATACCCCAAGCACAACACACACACAATGACACACAACAACGCCGCACACCCACGCATACTCACACACGTGCACCACGCACTCAGACGCACACACTGCACCACAACTAGACCCAAACACACGCACACAATAAACACCAACACACACACTCACACACGCACCGCACACAAACCACATCACACCACGCACATGCACAATTCACTTCCCGACCCAACACACCACCTGCACCCGACACATACACACGCTCACATAAACATGCTTTCATCCACCACATACACACACAATCAACCCCGCACCGACACCCACAGAGAATCACACAACACACGAGGGGCGCACACACACCACGTAACACACACACACACACCACACACACAACTGACGACACACAGACATCCGCCACACACACGCCATACTCACCCATGTACACCATGCCCTCAGACACAACACACCGACACCAACGCGACACACACCAGACACGACACATACACACACATCCACACACACTCCACACACCCTCACACAAACACACATCACCCACTCACACGCACATGCACCAAAGTCACCACCCACGCACCAGCACACCTCGCCAATGCACACCCGACACATACACACGCACACATACCATCTTCATACCACCATCCACACCTTACCATCACACACGCCACAGACACACGCACACACACCACCCTTACCCAACCCGCACACATCCTCAGACACCCACTTACCTAACACCCACACACTGAACACACACACCCACCACACACAAAACACATACACCACAACTCACCCTACGCCACGCAAACATGCTAGCATGCGCACACCACACGCAACATACATACCAGCCACACACATACCAACTCACAGACACACACACACACACACACACCTTACACACATGCACACACATTACAACACCACATACACACACAAACAAACGCGCGCACACACTGCATATCACACACACTTGCACACACACCCTCTACAACACACAGAACAAACACCTACAGACACAATCACCACATGCACACATGCACACCAGACAACATCTACACGCACACATAAACATCTTCGTACACACACATCACCAACAGCACAACCACACCACAGACACAAACAACCCACACAGAATCACACACACACAACCACACACACCTGCCCCACCAACCACCCCACGCACGCAACACTCACACCCCCCAACCAAACACACCATATACACACAGCCCATACCCAACACACATATAAACACACACACCCGCAACCACATGTCACATACACACACACAAACATGCACACCACATACACACCAACGCACATGCACAAACACACACACCACGCACACACTGCTGTTTGGAAGGGCTGCTTTTTCGGCCACCTCCTCTGCCACCCCCCTGTATATGCCACCAACAACCTACCACCAACCACCCCAAAACACACACCCCTTGGGAGAACACACAAAATGGTTTGTTACTATCGTGTTGTCTGTAGCGAGCGGTGCAATGTAGTACACCGCCTGAAATCCATGAGAAGGTTCTCAACACTGAGTACAACACTGCGACTACAAACGCATTCAGTCGGACCGTCCCAAAGGCGTCCCACCTATCCATTAGTTGCAGTGTTATTTTTTAGTTGGTAAATGGATGAAATTTGGGGGGATCGCTGCCGCCTGCTGGCTGCCTTTCCGGGAACTTGTACGTATGCCACCAACGGAATTGCCAACCTTGACATTAAGTTAGGCTGGTAATGCGTAACTACCTGTTTGCGTGGACGGATTTTCGCTTTGATTTCCCTTACATTGAGTAGGATTCCACCCGAAAGTGGGGTCAACTTTTACCACACTAAGTGTCGTTGCTGAGGACGAAATGCAAACTGATAAAGACAGGTGTCAATCGGCCTTACTGTGTCGTTGAAATATGGCAGTGGGCTCGAGAAAGTACTGGACTATTTGATACTTTGCAGTAAATAATGAGGGACCCCCCCACCCCCCCCCCCCACCCCCGCAAGCTCGATTGTGTAAATCGAACGATGACTCGGGGTATCGAAGGATCTCTTGAGACTTTTGCAAACCTATCTCTAAATTACGGGGATCGGTGTATAATGGAAGCATGCCGCTGACCGTCTGTAACCCGTTTAAAGGACGGGGACTCATTTAATGCATTTTATGCTGGTGACTCCGTACCACGTCGACAAACGGGAGCTATATATTGATCAATGCTGCTGACTGCTGTTTACAATGTTAAATTAGGGGAACTCATATTATGCATTCGATGCGGGTAACTCTGCAAATGTCTAAATACGGGAACGGATGGAAATGGGAATCGGTGCTGCGGCCATCCTCCAACCATTGGTAATGACGTGGGCAAATATTGGAGCACCTTCCGATTTTACAACAATGTTTTTCAACAGCTCGGTTTTCCAGCCACCGGGTTCTGATTTGAATTGAATGGTCATGGGCATTTCAAAGGAGCCCGGACCTGGGACCCAATGACACAAACCACACGATCGGCACATGTAACCACTGCTAATCACTACATGGAAGCTCAGGGGCCAAATCCAAGCAAGCACTTCTCAGTGCTAATGTAGTAGGAAGGGCGAAGCCAAGCGAGCAACGCCCTGGCTATCAAGAACAAGCACCCTCATTTCAAGCAAGCACGCCATTGCTATCGAACAAAACAAGCTCGCTTTGTGCTAATCCAAGAAGCACGCTTAATGAATAATCAAGGAAAGCGCACCCAATGCTAATCACAGACCGGCAGTAACGAGGGAAGCCAATCTAACACTAAGCCGAGGCTCATGAAGCAGCACTCCGCATGCGAACAAGTCGACCACCCCAGTGAAAAGCAAAGCAACACACTCAGCACTAATACAGAGATGCACCGCATCCAAAGGAGGCGGAACACGAGCAGGCGGAACCTCCAGCACACGCCGCAAATCATTCCAGCAAGAGGGGTGGTAGGTGTGCTGGGTGTGTGGTGCGGTGGTGGCCCAGGTGGATAGGAGGGGTATGTTGGGGCGTAGTTGCGGGTGGGATGAGGTGGTGGGGGCGGGGGGGTGGGGCACATGTGTGTGTACAGTGGGGGGGGCTGGGGATGTGGGGACGGAGTGCAGGGGTATAGAGTGTGTGCAGGGGTGGGCTGGTGGCAGGTGTGTCGTGTGTGTGCGCGTCGGAGTGCGTGGTGCTGTGTGGTGGTGGGTGGTCGTGGGTGCATGGGTGCGGCGGGGGGGGGATAGGGATGGTGGTGTGTGCGGGTTGTGTGGGTTGTGTGGTGTGTGTGGGTTGGTGAAGGGGGTGTGGGGATGTTGTGTGTGTATGTGTGGGTGTGTAGGTGTGGGGTGCCTGCGTGCGGGGGTTGCTGGTTGTATGTGTGTTGCTGGGTATATTCTGTGTATCTTGTGTGGGTGTGTGGTGTTGTTGGTGGCGGGGAGGGGCATTGTGTATTTGTGGTTTGTGTGGGGGAGAGTGTGTTTGTGTGTGAGAGGTGTGTGGTGGTGAGTGTTGTGTGTCTGTGGGTTGTGTATGTGTGGGGGGGTGGCCTGAGGGGCATGGTGCGTGTGTGTGTAGGTGTGTGTCGTGCCGTGGGTGTGTCTGATCGTGACTGTGTGGGTGGTGTGGTGGCGAGTAGCGTAGGTTATGTGGGTGTGTGTGGGGTGGTGCGGTTGTTGGTGCGTTGTGGGGTGCGTTGGCGGGGGTAGGGGTGTGATGGTGTATGGTTATGTATTGGGATGCTGTGTGGGGGCGTGTTGTGGTTTATCCGTGTGGGTTGTTTTGTGTGGGAGTGCTGTGTGGCCTGGTGTGTGGGTGTGTGTGGTGCAGTGTGCGTGTGTGGGTATGGTCCGGGTGTGGTGTTTGTTTGCGTGTGTGAGTTCGTCTTTGGAGGGGCATAGTTTTAATCTACTGTGGGTGTGTGGTTTGTGGTCGGTGCTGGTGGTCGAGGAGCAGCAGGGGGAAGGAGGTCATGGGCAGCGGGCAAGGGGGAGCGCATTGGAGAACAGCATTGTCGATCGGGGGCCAGTTGTGACACCAGGCGCCTATGCAGATCACACCGGAGAAGAACGAGTGTCCGCCCCCCCGTGCGCTGAATGAAAAGATGACTCGAGACGACCCTCCTGTGCCTTGCGACGTGTACGTGGCAGCAGACGTACGACGCTGCCCCCTGGCGACGAGCGATGGCGGTCCTGGTAGGTTCTCCACATGGATACCCAAACTCCCAAAAAGGAACAGGACACGGCATACCTCATGCATAACATCTTGTAGAGAAAAAACAGAAAAAGGTAGTCGGAGAAAAAATAGAAAGCGAATGTCGAAAGCAGAAACGAACGGTCGAACCTGTACAGGCGAGGGGGCGCCTACATAGCTTACATTTGATGCGTACTTGCCCTCCGGCTGATCTGCCGATAGCCCGACGTGGGCCAGTCGCATAGAAAGAAGTAAAGAGCCCTCGCGAGGGGCCATTTCCCTAAATAGGGGGTCCTTGCTGGTGGGGGTGTCACTGTCCCCTAAATTGGGTAGGTGCTTGCAGGTGGGGACTACCCCTAAAGTTAGTGGTGGTTGCTGGTGGGGGTAACTGCCCACTAAATTAGTTGTTGGGTGCTGTGGGGGTAACTACCCCTTAAATTAGAGGGTGGTGCTTGTGGGGGTTGACTCCACCTGAAATTAGTGGGTGCTTTGCTGGGATGGGTCACTACCCTCTAAATTAGTGGGTGCTTGCTGGTGGGGGGTAACTACCCCCTAAATTAGTGGGGGGTACTACCCCCCTACATATAGTGGGTGGTTGCTGGTGTGGTACTACCCCTAAATTAGTTGGGTGATGCTGGTGAGGTCCGCCCCCTAAATTAAGTGGGTGGTGGCGGTGTGGGACTGACCCCCTAAAGTTGGGTGCTTGCTGTGGGGGTAACTGGCCCCCTAACTTAGATGGGTTGTTGCTAGTAGGGGGTCACTAACCCCCTAAAGGTATTTGGTGGGGGCCCTGGGAGGACCTAACCACTAAATTAGTGGGTCTTTGCTGGGTGAGGTCCTACCCACTTAATTATTTCGTGGTGTGCTGGTGAGGGGCACTACGCACTAAATTGTGTGGTTGCTGGTCGAGGGTCCTACCCCTAAATTAGGTTTGTTGGTTTCTGGGAAGGGGTCACGACCCCCTAAACGAGTGGGTGATTGCCCTGGTGGGGGGTCACTACCCCTAAATGAGTAGTTTGTTGCTGGTGGGGTGGGCGGTGACTAACACCGACCGAAAGTAGTGGTGGTTGTTTGTGGGGGTAACTACCCCTAATTAGTAGTGCTTCTGGGAGGGGTAACTCCCCCGAAATTAGGGGTGGTTGTATTTTGGTGGGGGGGTAACTAGCCCCCTAATTAATGGGTGTTGCTGGTGGAGGGTCACTACCCTAAGTAAGCGATGGTTTGCTGTGGGGGGTTCACTTCCCTCCCCTAAATTAAGTGCTTGCTGGTGGGCTACAACCCCCAAATTAGTGGGTGGGGGTTGCTGGTGATGGGTCACTACCCCTAATTATGGGGGGTTCTGGAGAGGGTCACTACCCCTACATTAAGTGTGTGGTTGTTGGTGGGGGGTACTACCCCCTAAATTATTGGTGACTTGCGGTGGGGGGGACTACCCCCCTAAATAGTGGGTGGGTTGTTGGTGGGGGTAACTACCGCCCCTAACTTAGTGGGTGGTTGCCGTGGAGGTCACTACCCCTATTAGCGATGGGTGCTGGGGGGGTGGGGGTCACTACCCCCGAGATTACTAGGTGCTTGCTGGTGGGGGTAACGACCCTAATTAGTTGGTGGTTTCTGGTGGGGGTAACAACCCCCAAATATTGGGTGGTTTGTTGGTGGGGGGGCCCGACAACGGTAATAATGGGTTGTTGTTGTGGAGGTACTACCCCCCCCCATTAGTTGTCGTTTGCTGTGGAGGTCACTATACCCCCCAATTATGGGTGGTTGCGGGTGGGGGACTACCCCCCTAAATGAGTTTGTTGGTTGCGGGGGGGGGGTACCTACCCCCTAAATAGTTGTGCTTCCTGGTGTGGTGTACTCCCCCTAAATTAGTTGGTGGGTTAGTTTGGGGGGGGCACATACCCCCTAAATGAGTGGGTGCTTGCTGGATGAGGAGGTACTACCAACACCCCCCTAAGGAGTGGTCGGTTGCGTTGCAGGTGCACTACCACACTAAACTAGTGGTGGGTGCGGGGGGGGGGAACCACCCCCTAAAGTAGTTGTTGGTTGCTGGTTGGGGTAACTACCCCTAAATTCGTTGTGATTGCTGGTGGGGGTAACAACCCCTAAATTAGGTCGGTGCTTGCTGTTGGAGGGTCACTACCCGCTAGATAAGTAGGTGGTTTTTGGGGGGGGGGGGGGGGTCACTAACCCCCTAAATTAATGGGTGGGTTTGCTTGGTGTGGGGGTAACAACCCCCAAAATTAGTGGGTGGTTGTTGGTGGGGGTCACTACACTGTAAATTAGTGGGTGTTGGGTGTGGAGGGTAACTACCCCCTAAATTAGTTGTTGTTGCTGGTGGGGGGTAACTACCCACTAAATTAGTTGTTGGTTGCTGGTGGGGGGTCGCTACCCCCTAAATTAGTCGGTGCTTGCTGTTGGAGGGTCACTACCCCCTAAATTAGTAGGTGGTTTTGGGGGGGGGGTCACTACCCCCTAAATTAGTGGGGTGGTTGCTGGTGGGGGGTACTACCCCCTAAATTAGTTGTTGTTTGCTGGTGGAGGGACTCTACCCCCTAAATTAGTGGGTGGTTGCTGGAAGGGGGTCACTACCTACTAAATTAGTTGTTGGTTACTGGTGAAGGGTCATTAACCACTACATTAGTTGTTGGTTGCTGGTGTGGGGTCACTACCCCCTAAATTAGTGGGTGGTTGCTGGTGGAGGGTCACTACCCACTAAATTAGTTGTTGTTTCCTGGTGGGGGGTCACTACCCCCTAAATTAGTTGTTGCTTGCTGGTGGGGAGTAACTACCCCCTAAATTAGTGGGTGGTTGCTGGTGGGGGGTAACAACCCCCTAAATTAGTGGGTGGTTTTTTGGGGGGGGGTCACTACCCCCTAAATTAGTGGGTGCTTGCTGGTGGGAGGTCACCACCCCCTAAATTAGTTGTCGGTTGCTGTTTAAGGGTCACTACCCCCTAAATTAGTGGGTTGTTGCCGGTTGGGGGTAACTACCCCCTAAATTAGTTGTTGGTTGCTGGTGAAGGGTATCTACCCTCTAAATTAGTTGTTGGTTGCTGGTGGGGGGTAACTACCCCCTAAATTAGTGGGTGCTTGTGGTGAAGGGTCACTACCCCCTAAATTAGTCGTTGGTCGCTGGTCGAGGTGCTCTGCCCACCAAATTGTCCGGCGATTTCATAACTACTAAATTTGTGGGTAGAATTTCATAACTACTAAATTTTGGGGTAGCTAATCGAACAACCTAGTTGGCCTGTGCGACCCAAGTGCGACCCAGGGCACAAATCACTGACCTGAGGGTCGCCATCGTGGCGACCAAGGGCCCATTTCGCCCGAATTTCGCACACCTGAGGGTCGCACGGGGTGGCGACCGCGCGCCACAATGTGAGACCGGTCGCACGAATAAAAAACACTGTTCAAATCGTCGACGACGACGACAGGCGTCAAGGGGGGACATCAGCCACAAGATTGGCAATCATACGAGCTAGCTAGGCAATCACACGAGCTAGCTAGGCAATCATACGAGCTAGCTAAGCAAGCATACGAGCTAGCAAGGCAATGGTACGAGCTAGGAAGGAAATCACACGAGCTAGCAAGGCAATCATACGAGCTAGCTAGGCAATTATAGGAGCTAGCTAGGCAAGCATACGAGCTAGCAAGGCAATCACACGAGCTAGCTAGGCAATTATACGAGCTAGCTAAGCAATCATACGAGCTAGCTAGGCAATCATACTAGCTGGGCAAGATTCATAACGCGAATCACGAATCAATCTCGAATCATGAATCAATTTCGACTCAACAATGTTTGCCATGATTCGAGTTAGGATAGCCATGGTGCAAGCCAGAAGAAGAACAAGAAGAAGAAGCATGAATCACTCGATGAAGAAGTTGGAGGAAGGAACAACAAAGCGAGCGCATTAGCTGGAACATAAGAAGCCGCGTCGATTTGCTGATAACAAGTTTCTTAAGAAGAAGATTAATCGCCATCGGCGTAGCTTATTCCATTCGGTACAAGGACGATAAGCATCATCGTACGCAACGATCTTAGTTCATAGCTGAGGGATTTACGACATTGTGCACTTACCTAGTCAAGACCTGGTCAGTCGGGTGTCGGATGGGAGAGCTCTCAAGATAGCTAAGCTACTCGGCAAAGCGGGTTGAGAGAGAGCGGACAAGTTTAATCACTAAGAAGGCTTATAACGTTTAAAGAAACAGGGATTTAGGGCGTGTTCCCACAGTTTTTTTCGGGTGCTCGGAGCCGGGGTTCGGGAGCCTACGTGGCAGTGGTCAGACATCTACGTGGACGAGCTCGGAATCCTCAGGGTGGACAGGTTGGCCAATCGCCGGCTAGCCTGGCCGATCCCCGGCCAATCCCCGGCCAATCTGTTGCCTCGCTGATGCCACGTTGGTTTTTCTAGTTTCCATCTCCCTGCCCCAATATTTGCGCATCAAATTGATCGGTGCTACCAAGAGGAGTCCAGGCCTCAAAAATTTCAGTCATGCCGATCGATTTTTTCTGAGAACAGGGCTGTAATCGCATGTATCATGGCGATATTTAAAGTTACTTTTCAGGTCATTCTAAGCACCTCATTTAGGGGGGGGGGGGGGTGGGGGGGTCAGCCCTCATTTTGTTTTTTGCTAACTTTTTACTCTCCAAATGAGTTTTTGCTAACTTTTTACTCTCCAAATGACATTCTGAGACCACCCATAAGCAGGCCTTGTAAAGGATAGTCTATTGGCACCACTTGGGACCTCGTGCAATAAGTATTTATCCCCCCCCCCAACCCTCCCCAAACTCCAGCCCAGCCCAAAGTATGAGTGGGTGAATGGCTGGGTATGAGTTGGTAATATGGGTGGGTGAATGGGTGGGTAATATGGGTAGTCTATTGGCACCACTTTGGACCTCGTGCAATAAGTATTTACCCCCCCCCCCCCCCCCCCCCCCCCCCAACCCCAACCCCAACCCAACCCAACCCCCCCAACCCTCAACCCCCAGCCCAGCCCAAAGTGCAAGTAGGTGAATGGCTGGGTATGAGTTGATAATATGGGTGGGTGAATGGGTAGGTAATATGGGTGAGTATGGGTGTGTGACTGTGTGGGGGGGGAGGGGGTGCAGTGCCCCAACCCCAACCCCAACCCCAACCCCAACCCCAACCCCAACCCCAACCCCAACCCCAACCCCAACCCCAACCCAGAGGGAGTGCAATGTCCCCCCCCCCCCCCCCCCCCCAACCCAGAGGGGGTGCAGAACTGATTTTTGACTAACGCGAAATCCTTATGTAGGAATTCCGAGGATGCCATAATGTGCGCCATACTGTAAACCCCCAGAATCCTTATCTAAGTTTTTCAAAAAGGGGTTATTTATATTAAAGGGGGGGGGGGGGGGGGGGGTCAGCCCTCCCCAGGTATTTTAGGCATGGTGTGGCCTATCTTTTTTTTCTACTCACGGTGCTATGGTGGTTTTTCGAGTTGCGAGTAATAGAGTCCACTTGCGAGTGTTTCGGAAAGCTTCTGCTACTCTGGTGCAGCTCTCAGAAATGCAGCAATCAAGGAGGGTGCAGCACGTACTGCTGTGTTTTTCGTGTGTCCCTGCCTACGTGACGTGCTCGGAGAACAGGGTCCTCCGAGCGTCTTGCTCCGACATGGGGGGGGGGGGGGGGGGGCATGTCGGGAGCAGAGCCCCGAGAATACCAGTTTCTCGACTGTTTTCGATGTGAAACCAACGCTTTTTCAAAATATTCGTAACTATTCGAAAATATATGAATATGTCCCCGGGATGACCAATCGCCTGCCGGTCGCCTACCTGTCGCCTATATCCCTCATCCACGATCCTCGCTCCCCTTTCTCCTCCCCCCTTCCCCCCTTTACCATCTACGCTCTTCACTCCTGTTCTCCCCATGGTTCCACTGGTACCCTCCCCTTCTTACATGCACCGGTTAGGTAGCCAACTGATTTTGCCAGAAGAGTGGTCTTACGATTAAGCTGATACCTTTCTGCTAGTCTTTCATTGCACACGCCTGCTTGCATGCCTTTTTACGCTCCTCTTATCAGCTCCTCTTTCTTGGGTGCCAAGCATTAGTTCGCTCTCGGGTTCCGTATGTCACAGGACACCCTTTTGTATAGTTCTTTGGTTTGGCCCTTCATGCCCGCCGTTTTCGGTTTTGAGGTTGAGGGTTTCAAGTTTACACCGTGGACCCTGTCAGCACCTGGTGTGTTACACCCGTTGTGTATGACTTGCTGAATACTTTTGTGTGTCCTTAGAACGATCTCCTGGTGTACACTGACAGCTACCGTGGCCAGTGTCACTGTCTAGCCAAACCCTGTTCTCATCAGGGTTTGTGTCCTTTTGATCCCCGTAGCGGTGTGCCTCCCGTCCTTTTCTATACCTTCTCTGATCTAAAGATCAAGAGTGCTCCCGCTGTTTTCACGTCCCGCCACTCCTGAAGAGATTGAAGCTAATAGACCCTAAACCCTCCTTTCTCCCTTTCGCCTCCCTTTCTCGCTGGCTGTGCTTAGTTTGTTGGTTTCGTTTCTCTAGTTATAGCTCTAGTTTGTGGCTTCTGGTTTACGGCCTCTCTGTTATTTGAGTCTTGCTAGGTTGGTTTCTGACCTCTCTGTTATTCGGCTGGCCTCCCCCTGTCCTTCATGGGGTGTCTATGGCTATCATCCTTGACACTCCGATCCTTTTCTGCAAGTTGGTTGTGTCGGTTTGACTTGTCCTTTCTTCCTTTGAGGGCATTATCGCTGCATATTAAGGTGCTCATAGCGCATGTCCTTGGGTGGTATTTAGTTCTTTTAGTTTGGCCTTCCTCTCTTGTTGGGCTTGGTGTTCTGGATTGCGTACTTTTGCATCCCTCCCCTTTCCGCCTCTAGTTAGTTTCCTTGTTTTGGACTTGAACTAGTTTGTTTTCAGGTTTGTGGGGGTGCCTTCAAAGCCCTCGTGCTTCCGTGTTATAAAATTTGATGGTCGGCAGGCTGTGCTGCTGTCTAGTCTCGGCAGTGATTTGCTGAGTTTATGTAACGAACCCTCTCTCTCTCTCGCACCTGTTTACCAAAGCGCGGTAAACGAGACATACGTTCCGCAAGAACAGCCACGAGGGCAGCAACAAGGTTACGCGCACCGCACACCAAACAACCCTAGCTCCCCATCCCAAGCGGATCCCCATACCTAATACGAGGGCAGCAACAAGGTTACACAAACCGCACACAAAACAACCCTAGTTACCGTCCCTCTCTGGTTACAGCGGGGCTACCCATCCCCATCCCCAGCCACCAGCGGATCCCTTGGTCCAATCCAAAACAAGGGCGGTCACGCCCTTGTTTCCAACCAGTTGGGGGTCCGGTTAAGGATTGTGTTTTGGAGGGTTCAGACTCGACCTCTAACAGGACCCTTAACTGGTTGGAAACATTCCACCAGTTAAGCAGCCTTGTGTATCTGGCCATGTCAGTTCAAAATTGGTCATCGTGGCAAATGCGCTCTGCAGCACTTCCTCGCGATTCAAACGCTGATTTCAGCGGTTATTCCGCTTCTTGCCGCTGCTGGTTGACTCAGGGTGATCGGTCGAAAATTGCGTGGCAGGGACGGTGCCCTGCAGCTGCGAATCCATTTTGGTGAAACTGTGCGGTTGATGATGAGTGCCCGAGAAAGAAAGAAAGGATGCGGGACTCCAAAGCAGCGTGATTTTTAAGAGGCGCGCGCCAACTTCGTGACGTCACCAGATCTAATTCATCAACCGAATTTAACCGCGGGGGGGGGGGGGGGGGGGGGGGGGGGGGGGGGGGGGGGGCGTTGCACTAACCTGGACGGTTGGTCTTTAACCAGACCTCAACCTTTTGAAAATAACGAATTTAACCGCCGCTTAACCGGACCACCGCCGCTTAACTGGGCTAGGCTACGCATGGTAGCTTCCAACCAGCTACAACAGCCAGTTTCAGTTGCATTGAAATACCAGCAGCGTCAACTTTCAGACACACTGGCTAGCTTCAGGTTTGTCCCAAGGACGGGGGAATGGAGCTGCTCAGAAGCTGCTGCACTTCGCCCAACAATGAAACTGTGGCCCTATCTACATGGGTGTGAATCCCTTCCTCAACAGAGGCGTGACTAGTAAGGGTGGACGGCTTTGAGTTCAGCCTTCAGTTAGCTCATCCAGCTACACATTTCCATGGGTGGGAATGCCTTCCACAACTGAGAAGTGACTAGTTCAGGTGGTCGGCCTTGTTTCCAGCCTGCAGTTAGCTCATCCGGCTACCCATCTACATGGGTGGGAATCCCTTCCACAACATAGAAGTGACTAGTAAGGGTGGACGGCTTTGAGTTCAGCCTTCAGTTAGCTCATCCAGCTACCCATTTCCATGGGTGGAAATCCCTTCCACAACAAAGAAGTGACTAGTAAGGGTGGACAGCCTTGTTTCCAGCTGTTGCAGTTGCAGTTGCAGTTAGCTCATCTGGCTACCCATCTCCATGGGTGGGAATACCTTGCACTACAGAGAAGTTACTAGTTAGGGTGGACGGCCTTGTTTCCAGCCTGCAGTTACCTCATCCGGCTACCCATCTCCGTGGGTGGGAATCCCTTATAAAACAAATAAGTGACAGTTAGATGCTCTTCTTATCAGCCATCTGTCGGCTTACCAAGCTACCCATCTCAACAGCTGTCAACACAGCCTCAACTGAAACAGTGCTCTCCTGCTCTCGCATACTTTTTTGGTGGAGCCCCCCTTCCTGGGGGGCGAAAGCCTCCAGATTCACCCCGTTGTCTGTCTGTGCGACCGACCGACAACCGAGACAAAGCCTGACACGTCGGCAAACTGTCTCATAACTAACTGGTTTCGGTCAGCTCCATTCTGTTGCCAACACTCTCCTCCAATGTTCCGCGTCGCAAGCGACGCTGCATAGGACTTGTCATGCTTTTCCTTCTCTTGACATGACAAGACAATTAGATGCTCTTCTTATCAGCCTTAAGTTGGCTCATCAGGCTACCCATCTCAATAGCTGTCAATGCCGCCTCTCCACCCTTGTTGCCGATCTTGCCTCCAGCCCTGTCCATAGCCTGCAAGGAAGAGAATGATTGATAATAGATATATAAATGAATACATAAATAGTACGCCTTATTACGAGGCGTGAGGTTGAGAGGGCCAGTCTGTTTGCTTGCACTGGGGTCTTATCACCAATACAAGATGAGCATTACAAGGCTAACAATATGCAAGATGCCCCCCCCCCCCCCCCCCCCCCCCAACACACACGGACACACCACACATACTTGCACTGGGGCCAACCACCTTGATCATTGATTATATTGTAGTTATATTTACATCACAGTTATATACTTATATTTTGTATAGTTTTCTATACATAGTTGTATATCTTGTTCCTATACGTAGTTACCATTATATTGTAGTTGTCATGTATCACACTGCACGATATCGTCCTGATAATGATTCCATATGACATGATCTATCATACTACGCTACTACTCGTACAGCTCTCACAGATGACCGATAGGTGCATTGGTCAAGATCCGTAGTGACGCAAAAATTTAACGGTTTGATAATTTGACGTTTCGTCTTTGGACGCGCCGCGATTTGCCGGTTAAGTGACGAAAAAACCAGGATTGGCAAAGTCCAATCATTGGCTGGAGCCATGCAACCAAGTTCAAGTAAAGAGAGAGAGAGAGAGAGAGAGAGAGAGAGAAATCTGGCACGAATTTTACTGCCAAAAACAGCGAGCAGCCACATTGTTGGACGGAGCCATGAACCAAATTCAAAGTCGAGTGAAGAGAGAGCGTCACTATTTCTTGAAGTAAGGATATACTAAAATTTAGCTTAAGGCACTGCCTTTAATTGAAATAAAGTGTTACTGTGTTAGGAGTTTCATCAGTTCCATCACTGTACTTATCTACACTATCTAGTTTGTATTTAGGTGTACCAGCAATTCTGAAATCGGAATTCCTGGCATACCTAAAAAACAAAAGGTTTTCAATTGGCTTTCCCCCCGTGCAACACGTTTCAAATTGAGTGACTCAGGGCGACCCTAGTGCGACGCGCTGCCCCCCGAACCCTGCGGAGCACGAAGCGAGGAGCCCAGGGGGTTCGGGGGGGGGGGGGGGGGGGGGCATTTCTGACTAGTTTAGCCGGACCCATGCGTCCCCATGCAGCGACGGAATGGCGATGCGTCACACACAAAAAATCAGTGGAAGAGAGAGCTTACAGATTTGGTGAGTGGGTGGATAGAGTGAACGAACCAACACACACACCACACAAATCACCCCCACCCACCCACCACCACCACACACACCCCACCATCGACACCCCATCCCCCCCATCACACACAGAAGCGCACCTGCTCCAAGCTGTCAGTGGTGAGGACACCAAAGATGACGGGGACACCTACGCAGGAGGAATACATCATTTTTATATCGGGCTATGAGGAATGAATCATTTTGATAGCGGCCTACGAGGAATATATAACGCGAGAGGAGTACATAATTTTTATTTCAGGCTATGAGAGAAAATCATGCAGGAGGAATAATTGAATAAATTATTTCTATTTCGGGCTATGAGGAATACGCCATTTTTATTTCAGGCTAGGAGGAAAAATTGTGCTGGAGGAAATCATCATTTTTGTTCCGGGGTATGAGGAATACATCATTTTAATGTTGGGCTATGAGGACTATATAGCGCGAGAGGAATACACCATTTTCGGGCTATACACCATTTCGGGCTATCACTCTATGAGGAATAAATCATGTTGAGCTATGAGGAATGTATCGCACAAGAGGAATCCATCATTTTTATTGCGGGCTGGTGGGAATAAATAAGAGTAAGGGCAAGGATATTCACCCTCTCCTCATATTACCCCTCCCTCATATTACCCCTTTATCCTGATATTGCACCTTTCTCACTTTCACCCCTTATGTTACCCCTTCTTTATATTCATGTTTATATGACCCCCCTTTCTTACATCCACCCCTTATATTTACTCCTTTCTCACATTCACCCCTTATGTAACCCCTTCTTTATATTCATGTTTATATGACCCTTTCCTCACATTCACCCCTCATATTACCCCTTCTTTGCATTCCTCTTTATGTGAACCCTTTCTTATTTTCACCCCGATTCACCCGTTACATTACCCTTTCCTTATACTCCCCCCCCACCCCCCCCACCCCTGTACAGCAGCTTCTCTTCTCTGAGCCAGCAATGGCATCTTAAGATTCAGACCACCAAAACCAGAAATAGAGTTTTTATGCATTAGCTATTGGGTTTGGTTTTATGGCTAGAAAATTTGAGTTGTTTCTGCTTTAGCTCCTGTCTGTCTGTCTGTCTGTCTGTCTATCTGGTTGTCCGTCTGTATATGTATGTATGTTACAGTCCAGGGGTATGCCAAATTGGCCCCTAAGACACCATAAGCTGAAGCCTACAGTTCCATGTGTCTGTCTGTCAGCTTGTCACTGTTTGAACGATTCCAGCAACTTCCGCACCGAAACAGTTGGCGCGCACATGACCCGACCCCCCCCCCCCCCCCCCCCCCCCCCCCCCTGTTTCCCTGCTAAACCCTAAGCGCTTGGGACTTGTCCGTCCCAGTGGGCACTGGGCGGACCCTTTCCTCCTAATACGCTCCCCCTGTTACGAAAATATTTATGAATGCAATTGGGGATATGCTTCTGCTTATACTGATTATGTTTCTGTTTCTGATCCTGATGATTCTGTTGCTTCTGGTTCTGATAATTTGCTTCTGCTTCTGATGCTTCTGATGCTTCTGGTGATTCTGCGTCTGATAATCCTGCTTCTGATCCTAATGATCCTGATGATTTTGACAATACTGATTCTGATGACTCCGATTCCGTCCCTGGCGATTCTGATTCTGTTCCTGACGATTCTTATGATTTTGATGATTGTGATTTTGATTATTCTGATTCCAAAGATCCCGATTCCGATACTGGTGATTTTGATTGTGATAAATATAAATCTGATCCTGATGATTCTGATGATTTTGACGATCCTGATTCTACTTCTTCTTCTGAATCTGGTGATTCTGATTCTGATCCTGATGATCCTGATCATTTTGACGATTCTGATTCTGATGCTTCTGATTCTGACCCTGGTGGTTCTGATGATTTTGACGATCCTGATTCTGACTCTGGTGATTCTGATTCTGATTCTGATCCTGATGATTCTGATGATTCTGGGCATTCTGAATCTGGTGATTCTGACTCTGATCTTGATGATTCTGATGATTTTGACGATCCTAATTCTGAATCTGGTGATTCTGATTCTGATCCTCCTAATTCTGACGATTTTGAGCATTCTGATTCTGATGATTCTGATTCTGATCCTGATGATTTTGACAATTCTGCTCCTGACCCTGATGATTTTGGTCATACTGATCATTCTGATTCTGATGCTAATAATGACAGGGCAAGGCCTTTGAATGCAATGGCACTTGAAATCGCCATATATATTCAGTTCAATTGCTACATGCTACAAATGGCTGTCTGGTTGACACTGTCAAACATCAAATCATTTGGTCGCGGGTTCGACTCGTGCTTACCCTCCCTGCCATCCTACTGCCTCATCTGCTTTCAGTTAAATTGAGTAAGTAATGACACACCTGTGTTCAAGCTAGCTCCCACCAGTCCGCTAGTTGTAGCACCAACAACAGCGTCATAGTGTGCGGTGGCTCCTTTAATCTGTGGCCGGTCAAGTTGGGTTGGGTTGGGTTGGGTTAGTTTGGGTTGGGTTGGATCACCAAGAGGAACTCATCCTTTGGGGAGAGACCTTAGGAGGGGCTTGGGTGGGTTTGGGTATGGTTAGGTTTGGGTGGGTTTTTTCTATTCCGTTTACCGCCCACCAATCCACTAGCTGTAGCACCAACACCAGCATCCTAGTGAGCGGTGACTCCTTTAATCTATGGCCGGTCGAGTTGGGTTGGATTAGGTTGGGTTGGTTATGATGTATTCTGTCCAGCTCCCACCAATCCACTTGTTGTAGTACCAACAACAGCATCGTTGTCAGCAGTGGCTCCTTTAATCTGTGACCAGTCAAGTTTGGTTTGGTTTGGTTGGGTTGGTTTGGGTCAGGTTTGGTTGGTTTAGTTTGGGTTGGGTCACCCAGAGGAACTCATCCTTTTGGAAAATACCTTAGGGGTAGGTCACACTGCTTTTGCTTTCGGTAGATTTAGCTTTTGTTTTTGGTCCGATTTAGGTCCGATTTTGGTGAGACCAAAAGCGACCAAAAGCGGACCAAAAGCTAAATCGAAAGCAAAATCTGGTCTTAGACAATTTTTGATCCGATTTTGCTTTCAATTTTGCTTTTGGTCAGCTACTTAGATACAGGAGTATAACTGTTTTTGTTTTCAAGTCTAAAAGCTGTAATGTTTTGAACTGAGGACAATTATTTTACAGCCCCCAAAGTGCCGATGCCTTAAAAAAATGCGCGCTGTCAAAAAAGCGCACTTGCCTTTGAAAAAGTGCGCGCGCACCAGTTTGTTAAAAGTGTTATGTGGTGGGCAACCCTACACCTGCCCAGTTCAACTTCAACTATGCTTTGATTAGAACAAGGCGGGTTGTTGAGTGTGCATTCGGTAGACTGAAGGGTCGATTTAGGCTACTGTACAGTACACGTCTTCGAGACCCTAAAACCGCGTCCAAGGTTTCTCGGATATACTGTGCCTTGCACAACTTCTTGGAGCGCAGGCCTCCTTATCCTCAAGACATGCAGACGGAACCTGTTGTTCCCTCTGATATCAATACAGTCAATTGGGAACCTGGTACCATGGGTGCATCTGGTCACAAGAGGAACTTGCTAGCTTCCTACATGGAGAGGGTGCTCGGGGTTGAGCCCGTAACCTACACACACACACAGTTGGGAAACCTTTTTCATGGCCCGCTCGGATTTGAGGGATAGCAGGCACCATCCTCGTTCTGAGCTAGAAACTTACCTAGAAACCTAGGCTGCCCAGGCCCCGGTTTCTAGGTTATTCAGTGCCAGTCCAGGGGTCAGCCTATGACATGTCTAGGTCAGTGTGTGACAGTCCAGGGGTAAGCCAAATAGGCTGACAGACTTGCCCAACCGTGACAAGAAGTGCTGAAAGAAAAAGCACTGAAAAAGCTTAGTAGGCAGTTGCTTGACAGCACACCCCTAATGACCATGTGCAAGCCCAATAGGCTGAAGAGACATCCCCACATTCCCCAGTAGCGAGAGAGAGTTGGATGATTGCGTATTTTTATACAATTTATGTAACATGTTCCTTCTCATTTGCAGCTATTTGGGCCATATCCCAACATAATATCAGCTTGCGACTGTGCCACACCCTCAGAAGAATTTGAAGACTAGAAGCAACAATAATTAAGAATTTGATAAGAGAAGGTATGAGTGAAACAACGAAGATACAGAAAAGATAATAACAGAAAACAATATAAAGTTCCAGAAACAAATCCGGACCAAATGCTAAATCGAGGCAAATACCCCCCCCCCCCCCCCCCCCCCCCCCCCCCCCCTCTGCTTTTGCTTTTGGTCGATTTCGCTTTAGCTTTTGGTCCGATTTTGGTCCTGGCCAAAATCGACTTTGGCCAAGATTGTGACCACTAAGATTTTGGTAATAAGTTAAATCGACCAAAATCGGACCAAAATCGGCCGGACCAAAAGCAGTGTGACCTACCCCTTAGGAGGGGCTTGGGTGGGTTTGGGTTTGGTTAGGTTGGGGTGGGTCTATTCTATTCTGTTAAGCTCCCACCAATGCACTAGTTGTAGCACCAACAACAGCATTGTAGTATGCGGTGGCACCTTTAATCTGTGGCCGGTCAAGTTAGGTTGGGTTGGGTTAGGTTGGGGCTGTTATGATGTATTTTCTTCAGCTCCCACCAATCCACTAGTTGTAGCACCAACATCAGGATCGTAGTGAGCAGTGGCTCCTTCCATCTGTGGCTGATCAAGTTGGGTTGGGTTAGGTTGGGGTTGTTATGATTATTCTCTTCAGCGCCACGGTAATATCCCCGTCCTCCTCCTCCTCATGACCACCATCATGATTCTCATTCTCATCACCATCATAATTCTCCTCATCATCACTACCACCACCATCATGACTAACACCATCATCATCATAATTCTCCTCCTCACCACCACCACCACCACCATCATCATCACCAATTCACCATTCCCCTCCTCCTCATCACAACCACCACCATCATGGCTTATATCATCATCATCATCATAATTCTCTTCCTCGCCACCACCACCATCATTATCAACATTCTCCTCCTACTCATCACAACCACCACCATCATCATAATTCTCCTCATCATCATCACAACCACCACCATTATCATGACTATAATCATCATCATCATCATTCTCCTCCTCATCATTACAATCACCGCTATCATCATCATGCTCCTCCTCATCATCACCACCACCATCATCATAACTATCATCATCATGATTCTCATCATCATCATCACCATGACTATCATCATCATCATCATCATCACAATTCTCCACCTCCTTCTCATCATCATCACCAAAAACAAAACAGTTTTCCCACTTACCACAACACCAATGCAGATGACCGCAGATATGATGATGATAACGCAGACAACAACATCATCATCATCAAAAACAAACAGTGCTCCCACATACCACAACACCAATGCAGATAACAGCAGCGTAGTTTCCGCTCTTAGCCATGCTCTGAGCAACCACAGGGAGCTCAAAGCTTCCAGGAACCCAGGCGACCTGCACCACAGAGTAAATACATAAATAAATAATAAACTTATGACGAGGCGTGAAGTTGAGTGCAGAAAAACATACATCCAAGGGTTCACATTCATCAAAGTTTCCATACACAAAAAACAGCAACATCATTTTTTTTGACACAAGGGAGCTCGAATCTTCCAGTATCCCGCGGGCGACCTGCAGATGAAATAAAGAAACCGAAATTATGTTCAATAAAATAACTATCATAGTCGAGATGATATAGTTATAATCAATAAATAAAATTAAATTTTAATAATGTTACGCCTAATATGACGAAGCAAGAAGTCGAGGGGGGCAGCTCCAGGGATTTGCTTTTCGAATCTGAAAATGGCTTTTTTCTAGCATCAAGGTTTAAGGCCTGCTCAAGGGACAGCATTTTATAGCTTTTATAGCTTTTAGAGCTTTTATAGCTTTCAAAGGCCAACACTTGTCTACTTATTTTCACCGCGGCAATTTAGGGCCAAATGGGGTCAAAAGGAGCGATCGCCATATATAACGGGAAAAAGTTTCCTAGCCAGCTCGTGCGCTGTGCGCTTGCGCCATGAGGGGGCTACCACCCATAGGGGGGGCCTGTTAACAGTTGAGCAGTGTTTTTCTTTATGGCTACGAGCAGCAGCTTCTAGGCAGCTCCCCTGGCTGGCTAATCAGCAACCTAGTGCACCTCGAAACGGACATAATCAGCTTCCTAGCGCTGCTGAAATTTTGAGGCTTAGCCCAGTTGCTGGCTAAGGGAGCTGCCTTAAAGCTGCTGTGAGTAGCCGAAAATGTAACAGTGTGTCAACCCTTAAAGCGGCTTGCCCTGGGAACAACCACAAATAGAGGAGGTTCTAAGATAGAAAAGGTCCTGGGCGTATAATTGACGTCCCGGATGAGTGGCGTAACGATGGCTGTACTGCCCCATGAGTGGCGTAACAATGGCTGTACTGCCCAATTAGTGGCGTAACAATGGCTGTACTGCACTATTAATGGCATGACGATGGCTGTACTGCCCCATGAGTGGCATAACGATGGATGTACTGCCCCATGAGTGGCTTAACGATGGCTGTACTGCCCCATGAGTGGCTTCTACATGGCTGTACTACCCCATGAGTGGCTTTACGATGGCTGTACTGCTCCGGGAGATGTGGTGTGGGTAATGTGGTGTGGGTGTTGTGATGTGGTGTGGGTGATGTGGTGTTGTGTGGGTGATGTCAAAGTTTACTTCGAGCACACAAGGATAAGTATTACGTAAACTACACCGCCCCTTAGAACAATTGTCTGATCTGTCATCGAGTGAATCAATCCAACACTTGAATCACTTAGAGGCCATCAGAAAATTCCGACCCATATTTTTGTTTGGTTCTGGTGCTTACAAGTCAGAGATTGCTTGAAGTCTCCCTGGACTCTCCAGCATGCTGCAGGCAAATTTGAAGTCCAGTAAAATGATGAGGATGAGGATGAGGATGAGGATGACATTTTTCCAGGTGCTCCACTGGACTCCAAATGTGCCTGCAGCTTGTCGGAGCCAAGGGGGACTTAGTAGGGCACTACGATAATGCAACCATTATTATCATCATCATCATCATCATCAACTATGCACGCCTTCCCCACATGCGTGTGCAGCCCCCCATTCCACCCCACCACCCCTCAAGCGCGCTAACACTCACATCGACGTGGTCAGTAGAAACACCATGCCTCTCGAACGTCTCGTGGGCGCCCTCCAGGAGCTGCTTCGTCACTAGGCTGTTGAACTTAGAAACGACGACTGCGAACTTGTGCGTGGGATCGGCCATCACCTTCCCGTCGTAGACCTTAGCGTTGGCGCGAACCGATCGTCGGGACACGCTGGCGATCTGACGGCTACGAACCGAAGGAGAAGCGTTGATGGCGGATAGCCTGGAGGCGTTCATCATGGCAGCCATCGGAAGTAGAGAGAGGGAGAGAGGGAGGGAATCGAGCAGAGGATCTAGGGGAGAGGACAGGAGTCAGACTAGGAGGAAGGATAAGTCGGGAGGACAAAAACCAGCTGGGGACAACACCAGCCATATAGGTTGTACCCCTCATACCCACCTACCCGACAAAATCTGAGTACTTACCCGACCGCTCGTTGGCCTGGGAACGGTCGTGTACGAGTGGCTCCCAATCTGACAAACGACAAGTTCTAAGAGCGTGTCGCAAGCGACACGGAAAATCGCTTTAGCAGTCACCGGCAGGGAGTTTCGGAAGTACAGGAGAAAGTAGCTACTCGTAGCCGAATAGAGCTACAGACATTGAACAACTTTTGCGAAGGATTTTGACCGCTGCGATGCTGATAACTCTATTCATGCGCACTCCAACTATGAGCAAAAATGGTGCGTGCGGAGGTGGTCGGAATCGTTCAAACGCCTGGACACCTGTCGGACAGACGGATGGATAGACGGACAGACGGACGGCGGAGAGAGACACGGGGGGAACCTGGGGCTTCGGCCTGGGGGGTCCAGAGGGGGCTAAAGCGAAAAAAACAAGGCCCCTCATTTCTTTCTCCTTGCTTCACCATTCCCCTTATCTTTAACACCGCTCGATAGAGCTCGAATTTAGGCACTCGTTGAGCAATCGGTGGGGGAGGGGGACGAGATACATGCCTGCCGAGTGCCGATTGGGCCTGAACGGGTGATTTGTGACACCTGTCAGAAATAGTAGGGGGCCCTGGAGGGTCCCCTGGAGGTCGGCCCCGGGTGTGGGGTATGGTACACGATGGCTCCTGGGTTTGTAGTTCACTCTGAAATCAGAGAATCTGTCTGAAATGGTTACATTTCTTGTTGAATGTTGAAAATATGACAAAGTTGTCCACGGATATGCCAAGTTCAAACGACGTGCAGCGAGATACCTTTGCTAATTGCAATTGCCAACAACTAGATTGTTTGAAAGATTTAACGTAGATTGTCATGTTATGTTTTATGTCTGGGCTTGGCATCCAATGGCATGCTAGAACTTGTAAAACCTGGAGAACTGTCGGAGAGCCGTCATGTATATGTCATTTATTGTAGCAGGTGTGTGAATGCAGTTGAGGCGGATGCCTTCTTTCTTGGGCTGTTTCTGATGGATGTGGAACATGGTCTCCGTGTGTCTACGATGAGAGCTTGTCAGTCAGGTGTTGTGTTGGACATGCTCCAGGTCCCTAGATCGAGTCCACAGGACAGGAGGGAAACGACACATGAAAACACCGCGTCTACAGTCCGCAACCCTGAGATCCCTGAGATGTACGCGAATAAGTGCTCTCCGGGGCAAGCTTTCGACAGCAGGCTGGTTCCCAAAGTGCACCATTCCGCAGGTTCAGCAACTCCCAAGGAAGTTGAGAAGCGAAGTTGCTCTTCGACCATTGGAGTTGCTTTGCGGATATTGAACTTGCTTTCAGACTATTCAAACTGCTTTGCCACTATTGGACGTGCGAGGCTTTGCATGTACTGGTGTTGCGACTATTCAACTTGCCTTGCGAATTCAACGCATGACAGAACAGACTACCATGCAAGGTACACGGGTGGGCAAACAATGTGCGAGAAGTTGATAAGTCGCGATGTTACATATTGGACTAGCGACCATTCAAGCTGCTTTGCAAAATTACGCTGCAACCTTGCGGCATAGCAATTGTTCATCGATATCAAGCAGTTCAAAGTCGCCAGCAATGCTATGGAATCGAGCACAACTCGCTTTCGATTTCAGAGTACTCTGTTAACCGGCTGATTTGACCGGCGTTCTTGGGAAATTTGAAGATTTTACAAAACAGCACCAACAGCACCATCTACACGATTTCGCGTAAGTATCGCATAGGTCTGTCTCCCCTAGGGGGCCGACCAATATGCCGCAAGAAACTAGAAACAATGCGAACATAAATCTGAAAATGATGCGTGCCTATTGCATGCGGCAGCATTAGCTGCACCTAGAAGGCGCTACAGTGACAGATTTTGGACCCCCATTATGAAAACGGTGTCCGATTCAGATGGCAGTTGGAATTGTGGAAGTTTCGGACAAAGGAGGGGGAAAATAAAGTTGACAACAGTTGTAACTCCCCCCCCCCCCCCCCCCCCCCCCAAAAAAAATCCCCCTTCCACCCCCTCCTAAAATGGGGATCATTCGAAAGTTCTTTTCATGCCTTATCCAATTATGCTCATATTTGGGTTGCCCAAATGATTTATCGCCAAGTTAAGATTTGGGTCAAAAACACTTTGAGGACCTCTTACTTACTGCTCAACTTTATTTGGGATCAAAACAGTTGTAAACGGATCCTGAGGACAGGATCTATTAAAAGCAATGATGAGGTATAGTGCTTCATTCCTGCCCCCCACCCCCCCAACCCCCCCACACACACCCTCAGATACAACATGGAATCTATAAAATGCAATGTGTATGTATGTTACAGTCCAGGGGTAGGCCGAATATGCTTAAGGGGCTTGCCCAACCGTGACAGGAAGTGCTTAAAAAACAAGTCCGAGGCTCAAGTGACGTGGAAATTTGGCGGAGAGTGTTGGCTGTCGGAACGACAGGTGGCAACGGAATGGAGCGGACCGAAGCCAGTTAGATATTGAAATTGAAATTGTTACATCCGTGTAATACCGTTACTCACAGGACGTGAAGTTAAGGACACCATAGCGTAAGCCGGAGCTAGCCATAGTCACCGTATACGTAGGGCCACCTCAGTAAAAAGAATCACCACCGATGCCTGACCGGCAGGCATCGTGGCCACATCATGACGGTGCAGCTTAATACGGGGGGTTTTCACCCCGGTTGGGAAGCACCAGCACAATGCAGCTGACAAGACAAAACCTGAGAGGGGGGACGGTCTGTGTGCTAGTCCCCGGGTATCGACCCGGGGTGTGCTTCCATAAAACGTCTGCACTGTAAAATACTCTGAAAGGTAGTGATGGTGTGGGAGTGGACTGTGTCCGCCAGTTTAAGGGCACACGGTCTCTTAAGTCCAAGTGTGGTCATAGAAGTCAAAAAAGAGGTTGGAATAGTACCAGTTGTTCCAACGGTTATAACTTCGTAGTGAACGAGGTATCCAGCAGATCTAAGGCCATTTACTAATTCAACATGCTGGGCGTGTTTAGTGATAAACTTAGTAGCATGGTTGGTATCAGAGCAGTATCCAAGCTCAAGAACCCAGAGTTCTTTATCAGCCATACAGGTAGGAGAGTCTATGTCAGGTAGGACGGCGAGGTCAGGTCTCATTCTCTTCCAGTCCTCTACAGTAATAGTGGAGGGGCGTAGCCAGTCAGGGAGACGTTTGCCCAGGACCCCTCTGGGGAGGTCCTCTTCCTTGCCAGCGTCCATTATCATTCTGCGGGATCCCAGGGCTCCGGTGCAAATGGCCTTGTGGATGAGTCGCACTGCGGCGTCATGTCTCTTGTTATAGAGCCCCTTGAAAGTCCGGTGTGTGCAGCCCGCCAGGATGTGGCCCGCTCCGTCCTCACAGGTGTGGCAGATGGGGCATAGGGAGTTCGTGGGTGGGTGAGTGCTGGTAATATAAGGGAGTTTCCAGCGAAATGCAAGTTTACGGTTCCACAGTCTACCCCAGCGGGCTTTAAGGATGTGGAATTTAGTTTTATGTTGGATAATGGTTGAGGTCCAAAATTTGTAACTTGCATGAGGAAGTTGGTGGGGAGTGTTATCAGCCCAGGTGGTTGCATAAATCCCTTTAAGAGGGTATTGGCCAAGATGGCAGCTAGTGGGCAGGTTAGAGGTGATACCTTGTGTAAGGTTAGGTGCTAGGATGCGTGGGGGAATATCTCCCATGGGTGTGCGAGGAGGTTGAACTGTGGGCCAGTAGACATTGTGGCGGGGGATGTCCCCAGTGTTGTCAGTGAAATTGGTGGAGGCAGGGTGCTCAGCTGCCTTGCGTGCCAGAATGTCTGCCCTGTCATTTCCAAGGATACCTGTGTGGGAACGGACTTTACAAAGAGTGGTGTGTGAGCCATGCAGGATGCGTTGAATGAGGTGTTTTTGAATTGATTGCAGTAGTTCAGTATGAATAGAACGGGTTGTTGTGGTAGGGTCATGAATCATTTTTTTAATAAGTTGAAGAGAGCAGAGGCTGTCTGTATGGAGTGTAAGGGATTTGTCATAGTCAATGTTGAGAAGGGCTTGGTGGATGGCTACCAGTTCTGCCCTGTTGTTAGTTTTGGTGGCCCCTATTCCCCCAGGGTTGATGGTGTAGCTTTGTCCTGCAGCCGGGACATATACTGCAGCACCTATTTTGCTAGGGTGCCCTGGTTTACCTTTTATTAGGCTACCATCTGTGTAGACCTGGAGGCCTGAGGAGGGGGTAGCTAGGTGGAGACATGGGTGAGTAGTGGTAAGAAGAGAGGGAGGAGGGTGTTGGTGGAGTAGAGGTTGCCGGGGTTTTTTGACAAGAGATTTGAGTTTCCGTGGGTAGGTAATTACAATGTCAGAGGAGGTAAGAGTGGGAGGTGGTGTGATAGTGGAGGGCTCCCAAGATGAGGAGAGGCTTTGCATGTAGTATGTCCATTGGTTAATAAAATCTGGGAGTTTAGGAAAGTAGGTATCTTGGCTGTTGGGGTTGCATATAAGGATGAGGTGCAGTTTTTGGGTGGAGGGTGGAGTGTGAGATTTGCTGCCAAGCCAGATTTCAGAGGTAGCATAAAATTCAGACTGTGGTCTAGAGTCAATATAGTGAATCCATGAGTGATGGAGGAGAGTTTTGTAGGGGGCAGCAAGGTCGTCAGGAAGGAGCATCAGGGTGCAGGTAGGGCTGAGAATATTTTCAGCATGGTCAGCACTGGCTAGGGCCCACCGTAGAGCTTGGTGTGCTTGTGTAGTGGAGTTAGGAATGTCCACCGCCAGTTAGATACGAGACAGTTGGCTGACATGTCAGGCTTTGTTTCGATCACACAAACAAACAGACAACGTGGTGACCCTGGGGGTTCCCGCCCCCCAGAAGGGGAGGCTCCGCAAAAACTAACATTGATGAACTGAACGCCAAACAATCGTTTTACCGATGAGGGACCTGAGTTCGTGCAACAGTGATAATTGAATTAATACTTTAAATTAAATCGTCATCCCACATGGGAGATGATATTGAGTGCTAGCAGGTGGACGGTGGGGGACGACGAGCAGCCCTGAGGGCGCTCGCAGACCATGCACACCAACCAACCTGGTCAAGTCTCTAACCTGTCCAATCAGCCTAGCTGCCCCCCTGAATTCCATGGGTATCGCTCAAGGGGACTCGGCAATGGAAGACGGTAAGCAGCCCAGGTTCGGCTAAAAAACATGTCACAATCCAATCCAATCCATGCAACCAAACAAAATAAAATATAGTATTCTAGTCAGAGTGGCCAGGCCTGAACTGTGTACATCCTCTGTACCACTACTTTGTGTCGGCTACCCCACGTCCTGGGGCGGAATTCTCTTATCCAGAGGGAGGTCCTAGACAAGTCCTTAAACTGTCTATTCTGCTTAGTATGCTCCCTCGTGTCCATCCCGGGATCTTGGCTTATTGGAACGGGAAGACAGTGAGCAGCCCAGAGTTGGCTGAAATCCATGTGACAATCCAATCCAATCCAATCCAATCTGAGGGAGGTGCTAGGAGACTTGTCGTAGATCCAATCCAATCCAATCTGAGGGAGGTGCTAGGAGACTTGTCGTAGATCCAATCCAATCCAATCTGAGGGAGGTGCTAGGAGACTTGTCGTAGATCCAATCCAATCCAATCTGAGGGAGGTGCTAGGAGACTTGTCGTATATCCAATCCAATCCAATCTGAGGGAGGTGCTAGGAGACTTGTCGTAGATCCAATCCAATCCAATCTGAGGGAGGTGCTAGGAGACTTGTCGTAGATCCAATCCGATCCAATCTGAGTGAGGTGCTAGGAGACTTGTCGTAGATCCAATCCAATCCAATCTGAGGGAGGTGCTAGGAGACTTGTCGTAGATCCAATCCAATCCAATCTGAGGGAGGTGCTAGGAGACTTGTCGTAGATCCAATCCAATCCAATCTGAGGGAGGTGCTAGGAGACTTGTCGTAGATCCAATCTAATCCAATCTGAGGGAGGTGCTAGGAGACTTGTCGTAGATCCAATCCAATCCAATCTGAGTGAGGTGCTAGGAGACTTGTCGTAGATCCAATCCAATCCAATCTGAGGGAGGTGCAAGGAGACTTGTTGTAGCTTCCATATGAGTTCCACAAACGTTTCGGCGTACGGGAGGGTCCCCTTAACACCACGCCCCTCCAAGCGTATTTTTTATGAATTCCGTGGTGGCAGTAATGATGTATTCAGTCATGCTGACATCAGCTATGCTGTCAAGTTCAGTACCGCTCACACCAGGATAATCAATACTGCAAGCAGTCATGCTGAAATCAGCTATGCTGTCAAGTACAGTACCGCTAAGCATAATCAATGCCTCTTGGGCAGTACAGTACCGCTCACACCAGGATAATCAATGCATTTTGGGCAGAACTGTAGCCTCTTAAGCCAATCCTCCCTTCTTAGCTTATCCTCCCTTGGCCCAAGCAGTACCCGCCCTTGGCCCCAGCAGTACCCTGCAGTACAGTACCTCTACCAGGATAATCAATGCCTCTTGGGCAGACCTGTAGCCTCTTTAGCCAGCCCTCCCTTGGCCCCAGCAGACTTGAGCAATACAATACCGCTACCAGGATAATCAATGCCTCTTGGGCAGACCTGTAGCCTCTTTCGCCAGCCCTTCCTTGGCCCCAGCAGACTTGGGCAGTACAGTACTGCTACCAGGATAACCAATGCCTCTAGGGCAGACCTGTAGCCTATTTAGCCAACCCTCCCTTGGCCCCAGCGGTACCCTACAGAACAGTACCGCTACCAGGATAATCAATGCCTCTTGGGCAGACCTGTAGCCTCTTTGGCCAGCCCTCCCTTGGCCCCAGCAGACTTGGGTGGAGGAGGCCGGAACTGCTCTCCCACTGGACGTTGAATGTATGTCTTGTCCTCGTCGTTTGTTTTCAACTGTTAATCGAGTTACATGGAGGAGGGATAGCTGGTCAGTGTTTGTTTCAGTTTTTTTTTTGCTTTGTATTATCTCTGTTTTGCTTTTTATTTAGCTGTTTTATTTTAGCAGGCCAGTGTTTGTTTCAGTTTTTTTGCCTTGTCTTATATTTGTTTGTTACACTGTGCTTCACTTAGCTTTAACGTGGGAACTTCTCTCCCACTGGAAGTTGAATGTGTGTCTTGTCCTTGTCGTTTGTTTTCAACTGTTAAACGAGATGCATGGAGGAAGGATAGCTCGTCAGTGTTTGTTTCAGGCTTTGTTTTGCTTTGTATTATCTCTGTTTTGCTTTTTTATTTAGTCTTTTACTTGAGCTAACAAAATAGCTAAAATCACCCTCAAAAATGCTTTATTTAGCTAAAATCACCCTCAGTGCCTTCAGTTTGTTCATGAACCTCTTGCCCTCGGTCTTAGAGCTAATGAAGTCTCTCCACCCACCCTCTCACCAACTCGTTCTTTGCTAGTTGTTGAACACAAGTTTTTTCCACCAGCAAATAGATGGGGTAGCTGAGTCCTAATCACCCTCTGTGCCTTCAGTTCGTTCGTCAGCCTCTTGCCCTCGGTCTCAGAGCTAAGGATGTCTCTCGACCCACCCACCCATCTACCCATCCACCTCTTGCCCTAGCCTTCATCAACCTCTTGCCCTAGGCCTGCTAAGGGTCAAGGATGACTCTGGACCCGCCCACCCCTCTATCCATCCATACAACCACCCGACACTTGCTAGTACAACCCACCTCAGGTGCCTTCAGCTCGTTGACCGACTTCTTGCCCTTGGTTTTGGTGCCAACAAAGTCTCTCCACCCACCCTCCTACCCATCCACTTCCCAACCACCTTTCCATCCACACAACCGCCCAACGCTTGCTAGTACAACCCACCTTAGGTGCCTTCAGCTTGTTGACCGACTTCTTGCCCTTGGTCTTGGCGCTTACAAAGTCTCTCCACCCACCAACTCGTTCCTCCCGTTCTTTCCTAGTAGGAAACACAGGCATTTGTACAAACACACAGATAGTGTTCAGCAGTCCTACTTACCTTAGGTGCCTTCAGCTCGTTGACCGACTTCTTGCCCTTGGTTTTGGTTCCAACAAAGTCTCTCCACCCACCAACTCGTTCCTCCCGTGTCTCCTCCCACTTCTTGTGGTGGTCCCTGCCCTCCTTGATCTTTTTTCGCATCTCAGCTTCACCCTCCTCACACCTCTGGGTCTCGTCCTTCAGCTGCAAGCAACAAGGCAGTCCATTGTTTGATTATTGTGCAAATATATTTTTATTTGATGTGCAATTTCGGTTATTTTTGGTTAATTTCGATTTGATGTGTAATTTCGCATCTCAGCCTCACCTTCTTCACACCTCTGGGTCACGTCCTTCAGCTGCGCGCAATAAAGGCAAGGCAGT
This sequence comes from Chlamydomonas sp. ICE-L, assembly GCA_013435795.1. Taxonomy (NCBI): domain Eukaryota; kingdom Viridiplantae; phylum Chlorophyta; class Chlorophyceae; order Chlamydomonadales; family Chlamydomonadaceae; genus Chlamydomonas; species Chlamydomonas sp. ICE-L. The sequence continues at coordinate 106,404 of JACBWV010000276.1, forward strand.
CAATTGTTTGATAACTGTATAATAATTTATTTGTATTCTCTTTAGAATTTTGCATCTCAGCCTCACCCTCCTCACGCCTCTGGGTCTCGTCCTTCAGCTGCAAGCAACAAGGCAGTCATTTAGCTGATAATTGGACAAATGTTATTTGTATTAAATTTATAATTTCGCATCTCAGCTTCACCCTCCTCACACCTCTGGGTTTCGTCCTTCAGCTGCGCGCAATAAAGGCAAGGCTGTCAATTGTTTGATAATTGGATACATTTTATTTGTATTTTACGTATGATTTCGCATCTCAGCCTCGCCCTCCTCACACTTCTGTGCCTCGTCCTTCAGCTGCAAGCAATATAGGTAAGGCAGTCAATTGTTTCATAATTTGATGGTTCTTTTTCTTTTTGATTATCCTTTTGTCAATTATTTATTGTTGTATGGTTGGTTGGTTGTATGGTTGGTTAGTTGGTTGTGGAAGAAGATGCAACCACACTCAGCACAGCACAACAGAGTACAGCCGCACCCTCCTCACACCTCTGGGTCTCGTCCTTCAGCTGCAGGCAATAAAGGTAAGGCAGTTAATTGTTTGATCATTTGAAATTCATTGGTTGAAAAAAATTGTTGGATGTGGGGGTAGATGCAACCACACTCAGCACAGCACAACAGAGTGCAGCCCCACCCTCATCACACCCCTGGGTCTCGTCCTTCAGCTGCAGGCAATCAATTGTTTGATAATTTGATAACTATGAAAATGAAGGCAGTCAATTGCTTGATAATTCGATGAATATTATTTTTATTTTATTTTATTTGTACATTTATTTGAAAGTATCCATGTGTCAATTGTTCCTCGTTGGTTGGTTGGTTGGTTGGTTGGATGTGGGGGCAGATGCAACCACACCCAGCACAGCACAACAGAGTAGAGCCCCACTCTCCTCACACCCCTAAGTCTCGTCCTTCAGCTGCAAGCAACAAGGCAGTCAATTGTTTGATAATTGGACAAATATTGAAATATTACTTGTATTTAGTTTTTACAACTTCGCGTCTCAGCCTCAGCCTCCTCAGACCTCTGGGTCTCATCCATCAGCTGAAAAAAAGGCAGTCGATTGTATACATATAATTTGACAATTGGATACATATATTTGACAATTGTATACATATAATTTTATTTTATGTATAATTTGGCATCTCAGCCTCACCCTCCTCATACCTCCGGGTCTCGTCCTTCAGCTGGAAGCGTGGAGGCAGTCCATTGGCTGATTATAGTACAAATCATATTTTTATTTTTCGTATAATTTCATATATCAGCTTCAGCCTCCTCACACCTCTGGGTCTCGTCCTTCAGCTGCAAGCGTGGAGGCAGTCCATTGGCTGATTATAGTACAAATCATATTTATTTTTTTCGTATAATTTCATATCTCAGCTTCAGCCTCCTCACACCTCTGGGTCTCGTCCTTCAGCTGCAAGCAAGAAGGCAGTCCATTGCTTGATAATTGTATGGATATCATTTTATGTTATGTATAATTCCGCATCTCGCCCTCCTCACACCTCTGGGTTTCGTCCTTCAGCTGCAGGCAATCAATTGTTTGATAATTCGGTAAATATGAAAATGAAGGCAATCAATTGCTTGATAATTTGATGAATTTTATTTGTATTCTGTTTATAAATTTCCGTACCGTAGCTTACCTTCTTAGTAATCTTGCGCTTTCTCCACTCCGTGTTAGCAAGGAATTCGCGAATTGACAAAAGACACCCACGCCCACACCCACATACACCCACACGCACCAACCCACATACACCCACACGCACCCACCCACTTACACCCACACGCACCCACCCACATACACCCACCCACATACACCCACACGCACCCACCCACATACACCCACACGCACCCACCCACACGCACCCACCCACATACACCCACACGCACCCACCCACATACACCCACCCACAGGCACCCACACCTTCACCCTGTCATGCTCTTTCACCTTCACCCACACCCACACTCATAGGTACCGTAGCTCACCCTTTTAGTGATCTTGCGCTTTCTCCACTCCGTATTTGCAAGGAATTCGCGAGCTTTCAACTTCCACCGTTCATGGAACTCCTCTGTCTTCTCCCATTCTGCTTCCAAACCCTCTCGGCCAGACTGAGGCAGACAGACAAATGTGTGTGTGAGTGTTTGTGTGTGGGCAGGTGGCGGGTGTGAGTGAGTGAGTGGGTGAGTGAGTGTGTGTGTGGGGGGGGGGGTATGTGTGTGTATTTTTTGTGTATGTGTACGTGTGTGTGGGTGGGGTGGGGGTGGGGGGTGGGTGTGTGGGGGGGTGCAGGTGAAGGTGAAAGTGCATTCAAGTTTCACCGCTCATGGAACTCATCGGTCTTTTCCCATTCGGCTTCCAAACCCTCTTGGCTAGACTGAGTCAGGCAGACAAATGCGTGTGTGTGTGTGCGTGTGTGGTGGTGGTGGTGGTGGGTATGTGTGTGTATTTGTTTATTTGTGAGTGTGTGTGTATGTTTGTTATTTGTTCGCGTGTGTGTGGGGTGGGGTGTGTGTGTGTGTGTGGGGGGGGGGGGGGGGGGGGGGGTATGCATGCATGTTTGTGTATGTGCTCATGTGTGTGTGTGTGTGTGAAGGTAACAGCGGTCCCATCCAATCCAATGCTTCCCAACACAATATAATCCAATCCAATGCTTTCCAACACAATATAATCCAATCCAATGCAATCCAACACAATCAATCCCATACAACCCCAATGCAATCGAAAACATTCCAATCCCAATGAAATGCGATCCAATCTAATGCAATCCAACACAATCCAATCCCCATACAATCCAATGCAATCTAACACAATCAATCCCATACAACCCAATGCAATCGAAAACAATATAATCCCATGAAATGCGATCCAATCTAATGCAATCCAACACAATCCAATCCCATCAAATCCAATGCAATCTAACACAATCAATCCCATAAAACCCAATGCAATCGAAAACAATATAATCCCATGAAATGCGATCAATCTAATGCAATCCAACACAATCCAATCCCATCAAATCCAATGCAATCTAAACAAGCAATCGCGAAACCCAATGCAATCGCAAACATCAATCCCCATCAAATGCAAGCCATCAATAGCAATCCCACAAAAATGCAAATCCCATCAAATCCAATGCAATCTAACACTACTAATCCCTTTAAACCCAATGCAATCGAACAGAATCCAATCCCATTACATCCAATGCAATCAAACACAATTCAATCCCATAACATCCAATGCAATCCAATCCAATTCAATGAAACACGATCCAATTCAATCAAACACAATCCAATCCCATCAAAACCAACACAATCCAATCCCATAAAATCCAAAGCCACCCAATTCTATCTTATCTGATCTGATCCAATCCGATCCAAACCAACCCAACCCAGAAGGGCAAAACTCACCCCATGCAACAGGCACGACACACTGATCAGGTTGTCGTGCTTAGTTTCTTAAAAACAAAACACAAACGTGTTACCCACTGTCCCGTCATGCCTGAGTTTCTTAAAAACAAAACCAAACCTGTTTACCCATCTGTCGTCATCGTACTTTCTAAAACAAACAAAAAACGTTTACCCATCTGGCCCGTCAATGCTTAGTTTCTAAAAAACAACAACAACTTTTTACCCATCTGTCTCATGCTTAGTTTCGTAAACAAACCAAAAAACATGTTTACCCTCTGTCCGTCATGCTTGATTTTTTAAAAAAAAAACACAAAACAAAAAAACGTTTACACCCATCTGGTCGTCATGCTTGTTTCTTAAACAAAACAAAAAACTGTTTACCCATCGGCCTCATGCTTAGTTTCTTAAAACAAACAAAACGTTTTACCCATCTGTCGTCATGCTTAGTTTCTTACAACAAAACCAAAAACCTTTTACCCCATCTGTCGCATGCTTAGTTTTTCTTAAAACAAAACAAAAAACTGGTTTTACCCCTCTGTCTCATGCTTAGGTTTTCGTAAAACAAAACAAAAAACGGTTTACTACCCATCGTCGTCATGCTTAGTTTTCTAAAACAAAACAAAACTGTTTACCCCAACTGTCGTCATTCGTAGTTTCTTAAACAAACAAAAACTGTTACACTACTACCCCCATCGTCGCTGCTTAGTTCTTAAAAACAAAACAAACAAAAACTGTTACCAGCCCATCGGTCGTCATTGCTTAGTTTCTTAAAATAACAAAACAAAAACTGTTTACCATCCTGTCGTCAGGCTTAGGTTCTTAAAACAACAAAAAACTGTTTACCCACTGCCGTCCTGCTTAGTTTCCTGCTTAACAGCAACAAGAAAACGTGTTACCCATCGTCGTCAGGCTTGTTTCCTTAAACAAACAAAACTGTTTTACCCATCTGTCCGCCATCTTATTTTCTTAAAAACAAAACACACTTTTTACCCATTTCGGCATGCTTATGTTCTTAAAAACAAACAAAAAACTGTTTACCCATCTGTCGTCATGCTTAGTTTCTTAAAAACAAAACAAAAAACTTGTTACCCATCTGTCGTCATGCTTAGTTTCTTAAAAACAAAACAAAAACTGTTTACCCATCTGCGCCAGCGTATTTCGTAAAACAAAACAAAAAACTGTTTACCACTGTCGGCATGCTTGAGTTTTCGGCGTTAAAACAAAACAAACACGGTTGGCCCAGCTGCGTCCATGCTTAGTTTTTCTTAAAAACAAAACAAAAAACTGTTTACCATCTGTCCCGTCAGGCTGAGTTTCTTAAAACAAAACAAAAAACTTTTTCCCACCGTCGTCATGCGTATTTTCTTAAAAACAAAACAAAAAACTGTTTACCCATCTGTCGTCATGCTTAGTTTCTTAAAACAAAACAAAAACTGTTTACCCATCTGTCGTCATGCTTAGTTTCTTAAAAACAAAACAAAAAACTGTTTACCCATCTGTCGTCATGCTTAGTTTCTTAAAAACAAAACAAAAAACTGTTTACCCATCTGTCGTCATGCTTAGTTTCTTAAAAACAAAACAAAAAACTGTTTACCCATCTGTCGTCAATGCTTATTCTACAAACAAACAAAAACTTTTTTACCCATCGTCGGCAGGCTAATTTTTTTAAAAACAAACAAAAACTGTTGTAACCCATCTGTCCTCATGCGTAGTTTTTCTTAAAACAAACAAAAACTGTTTACCCATCTGTCTCATGCTTAGTTTCTTAAAACAAAACAAAAAACTGTTTACCCATCTGTCGTCCTGCTTAGTTTCTAAAACAAAACAAAAAACTGTTTACCCATCTGTCGTCATGCTTAGTTTCTTAAAAACAAAACAAAAAACTGTTTACCCATCTGTCGTCATGCTTAGTTTCTTAAAAACAAACAAAAAACTGTTTACCCTCTGTCACAGCGTATTTTTTCTTAAAACAAACAAAAACTGTTTACCCATCTGTCGTCATGCTTAGTTTCTTAAAAACAAAACCAAAAACTTTTTACCCATCTGTCGTCATGCTTAGTTTCTTAAAAACAAAACAAAAAACTGTTTACCCATCTGTCGTCATGCTTAGTTTCTTAAAAACAAAACAAAAAACTGTTTACAGAAGAAAGACACAAGCACGAAAGAGAGGGATAACGAAGAATATACCCTCTGTCGTCATGCTTAGTTGCGTAAAAAAAAACAAAAAAAACTGTTGACCACCATCTGGTTCCGTCATGCTTAGTTTTTCTGAAAAACAAAACAAAACGGTTTTACACCATCTGTCCGTCATGCTTAGTTTCTTAAAACAAAACAAAAACTGTTTACCCAGCGTCGTCATGCGTATTTCTAAAACAAACCAAAAAACTGTTTACCCCATCTGTCGTCACTTAGTTTCTTAAAAACACACAAAAAACTGTTTACCACCTCTGTCGCATGCTTAGATTTCTTAAAAAAACAAAAACAAAACGTTTACCCACTGCGTCATGCTAGTTTCTTAAAAAAAACAAACAAAACGTTTCCCATCTGTCGTCATGCTTAGTTTCTTAAAACAAAACAAAAACTGTTTACCCACCTGTCGTCACAGGCTAGTTTTCTTAAAAACAGAAACACAAAAACTGTTTACCCATCTGTCGTCATGCGTAGTTTCTTAAAACAAACAAAACACCTGTTTACCCCTCTGCGTCCATCTTGTTCTTAAAACAAAACAAAAAACTGGTACCCATCTGTTCGTCAGCTTAGTTCTTAAAAACAACAAAAAACTGTTTACACCCTCTGTCCGTCAGCTTATTTTTTCTTAAACCAAAACAAAAAAACGGTTACCATCTGGTCTCATGCTTAGTTTTCTAAAACAACAAAACGGTTTTACCCCACCTGTCGTCATGCGTAGCAGTTGTTTCTTAAAAACAAAACAAAAACTGTTCCCACATCTTCCGATCATGCTTAGTTTCGTAAAAACAAAACCAAAAACTTTTACTTACCCTCTGTCGTCATGCAGAGTTCTAAAACAAAACAAAAACGGTTTACCCTCTGTCTCAAATGCTTAATTTTTCTTAAACAAACAAAAACTGTTTACCCATCGCGTCATCCTTGTTCGTAAAAACAAAACAAAAAACTGTTTACACCCATCTGGTCGGCATGCTAGTTTTTAAAACAAAACAAAAAACTGTTTACCCATCTGTCGTCATGCTTAGTTTCTTAAAAACAAAACAAAAAACTGTTTACCCATCTGTCGTCATGCTTAGTTTCTTAAAAACAAAACAAAAAACTGTTTACCCATCTGTCGTCATGCTTACTTTCTTAAAAACAAAACAAAAAACTGTTTACCCATCTGTCGTCATGCTTAGTTTCTTAAAACAAACCAAAACTGTGTACCAGCTGTGTCCGTCATGCTTAGTTTCTTAAAAACAAACAAAAACTGTTTCCCCCCCAGACTGTCCGCATGCTTAGTTTTCGTAAAAACAAACAAAAAACTGTTTACCCACTGCGTTCCATTCAGGCTTATTTCCTTAAAACAAAACAAAAACGTTTACTCCATCGGTCGCATGCTTAGTTTTCTGAAAACAAAACAAAAACGTTTACTCCAGCTGTCGTCATGCGTAGTTTGCTTAAAACAAACAAAAAACTGTTTTTACCCCATCTGTTCCGTCATGCTTAGTGTCTTAAAACAAACAAAAAACTGTTTCCCCATCTGTCGTCATCTTAGTTTCTTTAAAAACAAAACAAAAACTGTTTACCCACTGGCGTCACTTAAGTTTTTTTCTTAAAAACAAAACAAAAACTGTTTACCCATCTGTCGTCCCATGCCTTGTTTTTCTTAAAACAAAACAAAACTGTTTACCTACACCCAGCTGTCGGCATGCTAGTTTTCTTAAAAACAACAAAAAAATGTTTATCCCTCCTGTCGTCATGCTTAGGTTCTTAAAACAAAACAAAAAACTTGTTACCCATCTGTCGTCACTGCGTGTTCTTAAAACAAACCAAAAACTGTTTCCCTCTGTCTCATGCGTAGTTTCTTAAAAACAAAAAAGAAAACTGTTTCCCCCATCTGTCGTCATGCTGTTTCTTAAAAACAAACAAAAACTGTTTTACCACCATCGTCCTTCATGCTTATCTTAAAAACAAAACAACAAATCTGTTTACCCAGCTGTTCGTCATTCTTAGTTTCTTAAACAAAACAAAAAACTGTTACCCCTCTGTTCGTCATTCTTCAGTTCTTTAAAAACCAAACAAAAAACTGTTTACCCCCATCTGTTCGTCATCGCTTAGTTTCTTAAAACAAAACAAAAAACGTTACCCATCTGTCGTCAGGCTTAGTTCTTAAACACACAAAAACTGTTTTACCGCCCAGCTGGCGTCATGCTTAGTTTTCTACAAACCAACAAAAAACTGTTTACCCATCTGTCCGTCAGGCTTAGTGTCTTCTTAAAACAAAACAAACAAACTGTACCCCATCCTTCGTCATGCTTAGTGTTCTTAAAACAAAACAAAAACTGTTTACCACCGGGGGGTCCATCTGTCCGTCATGCTTAGTTTCTTAAACCAACAAAAACTGTTTACCCCTCTGTCTTCATGCTAGTTTTCTTAAACACAAACAAAAAACTGGTTACACCCAGCGTCGTCATGCGTAGTTTTCTTAAAACAAAACAAAAACTTTTTACCATCTTCGTCATGCTTAGTGTCTTACAACAAACCAACTGTTTTTACCCCATATGTCCTCATGCGTAGTGTTCATCAAAACTGCACCTCATGCACACGCCTAGATACACACGGATCAGGTTGTCGTGCTTAGTTTCTTAAAAACAAAACAAAACACTTTTTACCCATCTGTCGTCATCTTCGTTTCAACTCACCTCTTCAAAAGCAGATACACAATGGATCAGGTTGTCCATGCTTATTTCTTAACAGAAAACAAAACAAAAAACTTTTTACCCATCTGTCGTCATGCCACGTAGTTCAAACCACCTCGTGCAATAATCTTGATATACGTAGCAGGTTGTCATGCTTAGTTTCTTAAAAACAAAACAAAAACCGTTTTACCCATCGGCTGTCATGCTTAGCTTCAAAACACATCTTGTGAAATAAGCTTGATACACGGAGCAGGTTGTCATGCTTAGTTTCTTAAAAACAAAACAAAAAACGTTTTACCCATCTGCTGTCGTGCTTAGCTTCAAAACTCACCTCGTGCAATAAGCTTGAAACGCGAATCAGGTTGTCATGCTTAGTTTCTTTCTTCCTCTCTTTCCGAAGATCCTCTGCATAAGCACCAATAAATACAGTTTTGTACATAAGTATGAGTTTTGGGCAGAAACACCAATAAATACAGTTCTGGGCACAAGCATGATTTGGCACAGCACAACTGATAAAGGTTGGGGGCGAAGCAGGTATGGGGTTCTTGGTGGCATAAGCACAGTGGGGGGTGGGACTGAATAAAGTTTGGGGGCAAAGCGCAACTGAATAGTTTGGGGCGAAGCAGGAGTTTTGGGCATAAGCACAACTGAATAAAGTTTGGGGGCATAAGCATGAGTTTTGGGCATAAGCACAACTGAATAAAGTTTGGGGGCATAAGCATGAGTTTTGGTACGTGTAATGGTTTTGGGCGTAAGCACCACCAAATATAGTGTTTGAAGGTTAGAGCTAACTGCTTACCAAATTAGCCCTAATAAGGATTATAGCTAAATTAGGGCTAAACTAATTTAGCCAAACTTGGCCAAGACAACCCATACAAAGTTGCACGAATTGTGCGTTTTTGTATTGTGCGCCAATGTGTGTCCTATGGCGGTTTTCACTTGTGTGTGGTCTGTAAGCTGGTGCGGGAGTGTGTGGTTAAGTGGTGTGAAGGTGTGTGATGGGGGTGTATTGGTGTGGGTGCAAGGTCTGGTGTACGTTTTGAAGTATGTCTCATCCATGGGTGCTGTCGTATCGGTGTGTGAGTGTGTGAATGTGTCTATGTGTGCGTGTAAATGTCTGTATCTGTGTGCGCACGTGTGTGTGTGTGTCTGTATCTGTGTGTGTGTGTTTGCATGTCTGTGGCTGTGTCTGTATCTGTGTGTGTGAGTGTGGGGTGAAGGCTGTGTCTGTGTGTATCTGTGTGTGGCGGTGTGTGAATGCCTGTGCATGTGTCTGTATCTGTGTGTGTGTGTAGATGCCAGTGCCTGCGTGTGTGACCCAACTCACCCACCTCCCCGTTCACAGCCGGACGCTCCCACCCAACGCACCATCCTTGGCAGATCAGACACCGATCAATTTGCCCACTCACGCTCACCCACCTCTGGCCTGCATGAGAATGGTAATCAATTGGCCCACCCACCCACGCCCCCACTCCCACCCACCCACACCACCCACTTGCACCCGCCCACCCACTCCCGCCCACCCACCCACCCACTAGCACTCACCCACCCCGCCGCACCCACCCAATCACCCCAACCGACACTCACCACTTTCACTTACCCACTCTCACCAACCACGTACACCTGCCCACCTCTGGCCTGATTCAGGATGCTGATCAGTTGGCCCAGTTGACCACCCACACCCACCCACTCATACCTACCTACCTCTGGCCTGATTCAGGATGCTGATCAGTTGGCCCAGTTGACCACCCACATCCACCCACTCATACCTACCTACCTCTGGCCTGAATCAGGATGCTGACAGTGGCTCACCCCACCCACCCACCCACACCCACTCATACCTACCTACCTCTGGCCTGAATCAGGATCGTAATCAGTTTGGCTCCCCAACCCACACCACCCACCCACACAACCCACCCACTCATACCTACCTACCTCTGGCCTGAATCAGGATGCTGATCAGTTGGCTCACCCACCCACCCACTCACATCGACTCACCCACTCACCCACCTCTGACCTGCATGAGAATGGTACTCAATTGGCCCACCCACCCATGCTCCCACTCACACACCCCCACTCCCACCCATCACCCCGCGCCACTGCACCCCCCCCCTCACACTACCCACTCATACCCACCCACTCACACCCACCCACTTGCACCACCCATCACACCTACCCACTCATACCCACCCACTCACACCTACCCACTCGCACCAACTCAATTGCACCCACCCACCCACGCACACCTACCCACCTCTGGCCTGAATCAGGATGCCAATCAATTGGCCCACCCACGCACGCAACACCCACCCACGCACTCCACCCACCCACTTAACCCCACCCTTGCCTGAATCAAGGATGGCCGATCACTGGCCGCGCTTCGCCTCATTCATCCCTGTTTTCTGGGCTCTCTAAACTTGTGAGGGGGTGGGTGATAGGATGGTGAGATGAGGGTGAGGGTGAGGTGGGGAGGAGGGGTGGGAAGGGGTGAGGTGGGGTGGGGGGTGGGGGGGGGGTCGGTGTGAAATTCTTAGGTAGGGGAAGGGATGGTAGGGGTTAGTTGAGGTGCGGCGAGGTAGGGTGTAAAATTATCAGGTGAGAGTGAGAATTGGTGTGATAGATAGGATGGGGCTCGGGCGAGAGCGGTGGACGGGTGCGGGTGGGTGATGAGATTAATTCTTAGGGTGAGGGGTGGAAGGGTGAGGGGTGGGTGCTGAGATAGGATTGGGGTGGGGTCGGGGGGGGTGATGAGATAGGATGGCGTGAGGGGAGGGGTGTAAGGTGAGGTGGGTATTAGATATGAAACGGGGTGAGGGTGAGGGTAGAAGGGTGAGGGGGGCGAGGAGTATAGGATGGGTGAGGGAGGGGTGGAGTCGAGGGGTGGGTGAATGATAGGATTGAATGTGAGAGAGAGTGAGGTGGGTGAGGATATGGATGGGTGAGGTGAGTTGCGGTGAAGTAGGGGAGGTTGAGTGTTGAGTAATAGTTGAGTGAGGTGAGGTGAAGTGTTTTGAGATAGGATGAGCGATGTGAGTGAGGCTAGTTAGGGGGGGCGATGGAGAGTTCAACCACTTCATGCAGTGCCATGAGGGTAAGGAGAAGTAAGGTGAGGTGGAGGGGGTTTAGGAGCATTATGAGCTGATTGATGGGGGGAAGTGTGGGTGAGGAGATATGATGAGGGGGAGGGGGGTGTAGGAGCTCTGTCCAGGGGAGGGGGGGGAGTAGATAGTCTTATTGAGTGGGTGAGAGATATGAGGGGAGTGGTGGAGTAGATATGATAGGGGAGGGAGGGGAGGGAGGTAAGTAAGTTCACCACGTCATTCAGTGGCATGAGGTAAAGGAGAAGGTAGGTTAGGTGAGGGGGTGGGAGACATATGGATCTGATGTGAAGGGAGGGGACAGGAGATAGGATGAGGAGGGACTGGGGGGTGGTTTTGTGGTATCTCGGATGATTGGGCGCAGTGTGGGTAGGAGAGGGGAGGGGGCAGGGGAGTGAGGGAAATAGGAGATGACCCCCGCTTCTTCAGGTTGCATGAGGGTAATGAAAACGTACATTATGCGTGGGCGGGGGTTGTGACGCCCTTATTCGGTGAGGTGAGGGGAAGGACGGAGATTCAACCGCTCTGTCAAAACCCACCATGTATCACCCCTCCATCCCCCCACAGAAACAACAACACACAGACACCCACACGCACACACACACACTCTTTCTACCAGCCTGTGGCCCCACTCACTGTCAAAGGCTGCTGATGCGGACTCATGCTTGCACTTGTCAGGGTGGACCATAAGCGACAACTTGCGGTACTCTGGCCTCTGTCACATCCCGGGGAGCGTCCAAAAGCGCAGTATCAGACGCTCAAAGGGGTTCAGCTTGAAGGACCAAAGTACCCTGCAGCCATCAAAATAATAAATAAATGATACATAATCAATATACCTATAAAATAATAATACTAATGAGCTGACAACACAAACCTGCAGCAGTAATGATATCAAAAGGGCTTCAGCTTGAAGGAACATAGAACCCTGAAGCAGGGATATTTTTTCCAGAATACATTCCGATCGGAATACGAGACCCCGTTGTGGCCAAAATGAATCGGATAAAGGCCCGATTTTGTTTTAAACTGACTCCTGCCGAATTGACGAAAATGACAAACGCCGACCAAAATCGGAATAAGGAATCCTGTTTTGGAGAAAATCAGGGAGGGGAAAAAAAGAAGCATAAGTTGCTCTTTTGATTTGAAAACCAATCCCTGCCCTGAAGCAAGTTATACAAATATAAAGAAGATGAGCGGGCAACACAATCCGGCATCGCAAGAGTCACATCAGGGAATACATAATACTCATACATAAATAAAGAATACATAAAAATAATACATAATAAGAACATATACATAAGAAATAATAAAGAATACATAATCATAATAAATATACTAATAAATAAGACATACTAATATACGTAATACCTAATAAATAACCCTAAGAAATACGCCTAATAACGAATAATAATACATAATAAATAATACATAATAAATAAACATAAGACATAATCATAATACATATAACTACTACATAATACAGAATACAAATGATACATAATAAAATACAATATATAATAAAGAATACATATAATTATACATACATAAATAAGACATATACATAATAATAATACATAATAAATATAATAATAAATATACAGAAAACAACAATAAAAATAAATAATACATAATAAAGAATAATACATAATAATAATAATGCAACGGGCAACACAATCCTGTCCCAGTCATGATATCAAAAGGGGTTCAGACTGAAGGACCAGAGCATTTGGCAGCAGACAAAATAAATTATTAATTATTATGAACTGACAACATAATCCTGCACCTGGTCCAGTCTGTTATGTTCTATTCTATTCTGTTCTATTCTGTTCTATTCTATTCTGTTCTGCTATATTATGCTCTATTCTGTTCTGTTATATTATGTTCTATTCTGTTCTATTCTGTTCTATTCTGTTCTATTCTGTTCTATTCTGTTCTATTCTGTTCTGTTATATTCTGTTATGTTCAATTCTGTTCAATTCTATGATATTATGTTCTGTCTGTTATATTCAGTTCTGCTTTCTTCTGTCCTGTTCTGCTAAATTTTGTCCTGCCCTGTTTCGAGTCATATCGTGAGTGCAGTCATGCATTGACTCAGCACAAACTTGTGTGTGCAACATCCGCCCCAACCACCCACTCCACCCCACCCACTCCATCCAGCCTCTACCAATGCCTCAGACCTCGGCCTTGTTTTTTAATTGCATTTACTGACCTCGACCTCGTCCCTACCTGTTTACCTCCTGAATGGCACTTCCACCCACCCCCCACCCACTCGTGTGGGCCACTTCCACTTACACCCACCCACTCCACCCAACCCACTCCACACAACCCACCCAACCCACTCCACCCACTCCACCCACTCCATTC